>CM050170.1:148885568-149155568 GCA_027410445.1 Discoglossus pictus
GGTGGGAGTGAGAGGAGGTGATGAGAGAGGAGGAGAGAAGAAGGTCATTAACAGAGCGAAGAGGGCGGGTGGGGAAATATTTGGAGATGAGAGCAGAGATATAAAGAGGTGCAGCGTTGTTGAGGGCTTTGTAAGTTATGGTCATGATTTTAAGGGTATGGGAAGCCAGTGGAGTGATTGAGAGCTGCAGACACGGAGCATTTAGTACAGTAGATGAGTCTAGCAGAGGCATTTTATATATATATATATATATATATATATATACATACAGTATATATAAATATATATATATATATATATATATATATATATATATATATAAATCAGATGTTATATCAGTTGTGAGAGGAGCCTTCTTTCTCATACTAAATAAACCCCCGGATAACTTACCTCTTTGCATTTCTCCTCGCTTACGTCAAGCTGTCCTGCTCATTGGTCTACCCTCTACTCTTCTTTCTGCCTCCTGTTGACTGTTGCTTCACCGCTTTGTTGCCTCTCCCTTGTCCCTCATTCCCTCCCCTGCCTTGCCTGGTTTACCTCCTCTTGTTCCTTCCCCTTGCTCTGTCCTGGCCATCTGCTCCTTTTTTCTGTTGCTCCCCCTTAATTTGCTGTTTTCTGCCATTTTCATTGTCTTTGTAGCCTCTCTCTCTCCCTGGTGCTCCCACTTCTGCTGCCCTCCATCTCTCCCACCTTGGTCCTCTCCCCTCTCCGCTGTCATTTGTTGCATCTGCTCCCTCTTCCATTCTGACCTGTCGCCTTCTCTTTTTTTTATCTCCCCTTGTCGCCTTCTCTTTTTGTTTATCTCCATCTGATCTCTCAGATCATGCACTACTCCATCTCCCATACCGCTGTCCACTCACTCTGTTCTCTCTTGCTCCCCTGTCTCTCCTACTGCTATCCCACTCTCTCTGCCACTGCTCTCTTTCCGGCTTACAGGACTGCCTTCTTTCACTGTCCGACTACCTTCTCCATCCCTTGCTCCATCCACACCCAGCTGCTCACCTCTAACCATCCCTCTTCTCTGGTTGTTCCATTTGTCTCCGTTATTATTGCCTCCATCTTGTGCCTCCTCAGTCCCCTCTCCTTCGGGTCTCCTTTGTTTTTCTCTCTCTACCTTTTTCGCCCTGCCGCCATCTTCGCACGATCCCGCCTTTCACCTTGTTTCTCGCTTGTTATGCAATGTGCTCCTGCTTCTGGGTGGAGTGTTCCTGCTGACCGTCTTGCTTTTCCACAAGTTGTTGCCCTCCCTGCTGCTCCATCAACCTGTATGTTTTGCACTTGCTCTCCTTGGGCAGGTCAATGTCCCCCCTGTTGTTTGGGTTTGTCTTTTGCTTGCTGTCTGTGTATCTTTGTCTTATTTCTGCCTCCTGGTGATCCTCTTAGGCATCCTCTCTGCTCGCTGCTTCCTTCCTTGTTCCACCTTTTTGCGTTTGTCAACTCCTTGCATTGTCCATGTTCTGGCTCTTCTTCTTACCCTCTATTTCCTTGTCACTTTTGGGGCCGCTCTTTCGCTCCTTACCTTTGAGCTTTTTAGTCTAGAACTTCCTTTTTCTTTATTCAGACCGACACAGTGTCCTAAGGCCCCAATACGCTAAACACATCAGCAAATACATCATTGCACCTTCTTAGAAGCGCCATAACCACATATCATCCCTACTCTCTTCAATATCACCATTCACCATATTTCGCTTTTTCATTTGCAATGACAACTAAATAACCAGAAACACAAAGTTGCATTCATAGATGCTAAATCGAACTTTCATGCTTCCTACAGCATTTCTCTAATTGTAGAAACTGGCACAAGCAGGGCAGAAACCTGTACAACATAAATCAAGGGTTTATTTTAATGGTAATTTAGTGTATGAGGGAAGGATAGCAGCAAACATAAAGCCAATGGGCCTGGATTGACTAAAGAAAATCAGGCTTTTGTTTTTGATGTGGATTATTTTTAAGAATATAACCTATTTTTCTCAATTCCCTTCTGGGGGAATTAGTGATGTTGCCCTTACACCACCAGTTCCAATTATTCCCCTTCATTTCCTTTTTCCCCACAGGTAATTTCCTCCATTCCTCCAGGATTCATAATTTGCCTGCAACTACGGAATATTCTGACCAGCCTAGCATAACATTTCTCCTCTCCTGTGTTTGATCCACAGCATATACGGGTCTTGACAACAACACAAAAAAGATTTATGATAGAACATAGAACATATTTCAAACCTTCATCTCCAGTTACAAAATTCCAAAATACTCTACTATCATTGCATTTGCACCTCACTGTGATACTACCTCAAATTACACCATTATATGATTAAACCTACCGATCAAGTATTAATTTTCACATTAGCCAAGACATCACCAATAACCAATCATTTCTCACCTATCCTCTGTCAGATCCTTCTTAAGAGGCTATAAAATTCAAAAAACTAATCACATCTCCTAGCATGTAATCCATTTGCAAGGAGTTTTCTTTATTCATCTTGGTAGCCATCATTATAGCCTTCTATGCGTTGCTATTTCCTGGCGAACCGACCATATCTCAACAAAACCCCATTTATCTCACAAAAAATGATCTTAACGCCAATGATGATTGCTCCAGACTGACACTACCTTCTACTAAAAGTAGTAGACAACAAGTATCCATCAAGTTCTCTCCTATACATAATTAATGATCAGACAGCTGCTTACCACATTAAATTCCAAACCTAGCCATCACCCCATCTTAGCTATCTCAAGTCAACCAATTTCTGATACCACTTTTATTTACTACGTTAGATTAGCTCTCATTAGACTAAGACTTAATCCATATTCTTATTTAGGGCATTGCTTTATAATAGGAGCTGCTACATCAACTTCATGAAACAATACACAAATCATCATGTTAAAGCCTTACATGCCAAAAGCATTTTGTGACATAACAATATAATCTACAGTTATACACTTTTTGACCTCTTATCAAGCAAGGATGATTTAAACAATTTTGCCAACATGTCAGCTACCATCCAGAGAAAGAAAGACTCAACCACAAATGATCAGGTGTAATACACCTGGGGTTGTTGGAGGAATCTTCTTTCCCACACTACATAAACCCCCTGATCACTTACCTCACTTACCCACCTCTTCCCAACCTCAGATATTCCTAATCTCCCTAGCCCTGTAAGTAGGCTAGGAGGACAAAGCCAGTTTTGCCAACATGTCTACCATCCAAAGAAAGAAGGAACCGACCACAAATATATATGTGTGTTTTGTTTAATGGTCTAAGGAAAACAAAATGCCAATGGAAAAAGATCTATGGTGCTTGGGAGGCCACAAAAATCAGAACGGACAGCCGTTCATTTATAACACTCCTGCAAATACCTATTACAAAGACATATTGAGGATGGTAAATAAACCATTGTAAATAAAAAAAAAAAAAAGAAAACATTATCAGCCTTATTTAATTGTGATTCGGCCAATTGAATAGGGCTCTATATAAGCACAGAGCATATTTTTTTTACAGAAGTTAGTGAACTTCTATCCAAAATCAAGGTCTTCACTAACTAAAAACTTTTGTAAAAAAAATATGCTCTGGGCTTATATAGAGCCCTATTCAATTGGCCGACTCGCAATTTAATAAGGCTGTATACATTTACAGAAATTTCATCATCTTGCCCTATTTCTTTCTTCCATTTACTAGGCTTTGTTTCTGCTACATTTCATGTGGTTTCTAAAGTAATCATAACATAACAAAAGAAACAGTGGAGAAGCAGGTGGTCCAGAGAAAGAAAGCATGCATATTGTCTGTGGGCCTCAATCAATTGCGATTTGGCCAATTGAATAGGGCTCTAAATAAGCACATAGCATATTTATTTTAAAGAAGTTTTTAGTTTGTGAAAACCTTGCTTTTGGATAGATGTTTACTAACTAAAAACTTCCTTAAAAAAT
This sequence comes from Discoglossus pictus, assembly GCA_027410445.1. Lineage (NCBI taxonomy): Eukaryota > Metazoa > Chordata > Amphibia > Anura > Alytidae > Discoglossus > Discoglossus pictus. The sequence continues at coordinate 148,889,493 of CM050170.1, forward strand.
ATATGTTATGTGCTTATATAGAGCCCTTTTCAATTGGCCAAATCACATTTGAATGAGGCCCTAGGTATGCCATGAGAAACATTAGATAGCAAGACTAGTATGTTTTGAAAAGCTGACACAAACAAGTAGTAGTTATTCAGCCTGAATTATTGAATATCTAAATTCAAAAGTATGACAACATTATTTACTGAAGGAAGATAGTGTCAGCATAATCTAGATTACTTTTTTTAATTAAGTAACTAAAGTGAAAGACCATGGTGTAAGTAAAACATCTAACACTGTGGCCCTCATTCAATTGCGATTTGGCCAATTGAATAGGGCTCTAAATAAGCACATAACATATTTTTTTTAAATTGGCCAAATCGCAATTGAAAATTAGGACTGGATTTAAGGGTTGTTGAGTGGAAATTATACTGTCTGAGATATAGGCAATTATTGGAAGAAGGGGTGGTCACTAGAGTTGGGCCTCTATGGTCTGTGCCTGAGCCTGGAGGGCCCAGAGGCCATTCCAGCCTGCTGTGGTTGGGAGTAGGGCCCTTTGACCTGGCATGACCGGTATGGAAGGAGGTAGCTAGCTGGGGGAGGCGGAGCCGTTATAGGCTGGTTTGCCGCCAAAAGTTATCAGTAGTCCCCCAGCTAGACATGAGGGAAGATGGGGCTGCTGGTGCAGCTCCTGCTCATGGGAGCGTGTGGTGAGTGCTGGGGGCACTAGGGATTATATGTCTTATGCTGGGGGCACTAGGGATTATATGTCTGGTGCTGGGGGAACTAGGGATTATATGTCTGGTGCTGGGGGCACTAGGGATTATATGTCTTATGCTGGGGGCACTAGGGATTATATGTCTGGTGCTGGGGGCACTAGGGATATTATATCTGGTGCTGGGGGCACTAGGGATTCTATGTCTGGTGCTGGGATGCAGCAAGGCTCTTGGCTAATGGGTGAGCCAGTGTCCCCCCCATACCTGCACTTATGCACACTGTGGTTGGGGGGCTCTGGGATCCAAGGAGGTGCAGTCCTTCATCGGGCTGATCCTGCAACAAGCAATCACAGGGCACCTGGCGCTGGTGAATACTAGGAGTGGGTGTTGTGTGTTGGCCCTCTGCCAGGCGCAGGGGGAGTTGGACACTCCAGGCTGCTGCCGGTGCCCACGTGGTGGCTGTGGGGGTAGGCTGAGTCCCTCAGATCATGAGAGTGGTCAGATACAGGCATGCCATACAGTGCAGGGTCACTGCAGGGGGGTGCTTATGTTGCAGGAATAGTCCATTGTGAGTTATGTCATGGGGCATATTAATGCATAGGCTCCTGTATTACCAATGACTCTGTGTGATACTCAGGATGATGGATCTGCCACCCTTCCCATTTGTCCTGGCATGTCCAGTACTTTATCTGGAGGGTAGCAAATATATGTATATTCAGTGTAACATAAATGTACATTTATTTCTGCATAATAATGTCCCCCTGGGGATTCTGTGTTCATACAGTATGACCTAAGCGTTAGCTCTGTTAGTTCTGTGCTTATGTATCTAGACTGTGAAGTGGCTGACCTGTGTTTATGCCTCAGTGTAACTTTCCCCTCTGTGTGTTTACTGCTCTCCTGTATGCCTACAGGGCTGGTAATGACCCCTTCCTGCTATCTCATGCTATAGTTTTCACTCCATGCTGTCTGCGAGCTGCAGTGAAGGTAAGCAACACCTAGTAACACTGGGTAGTTGTATGGTGAAGTACCTCAGTCAGTAATGTAGCTGCCTGTCAAGTTAAAGGTTCTGAGTTTGATTCAAGCCACAAGCAGATATTTATGCATGCTCATTAAAGATTATATGCAAGGCTCTGGAGGTTGCCCCATGTCTGGTCGCCCCTGCTCATGCCTGGGGTGTTGTGCTGGGGCAGGTTCCAATTGGGGTAATGGGGTTTTGTATATATTTGTAATTGGGCAGCAGTATCTCCACATTGACTCAGAGCGGCGGGGAAGGCCTAGGGCACAGAAAGGTTTGCATGCTATGAAGTTAGCACAGTGCAAAATAATGATAGATTATTTAATATAGCAGTGTCATTTTGTATTCTGTTTAGACCTCATCAAAACTTAGGTGTCAATTCCTTCTTCACGAAATGTACAATAATGTGTTCATAGCTGCATTTATAGGTTATGGATAGGTTTTTCCCCTTTAAGTGGCAGTTGGTTTATCCAGTTGCAAGTATAGGGTTGTACTCTACAACGGTGCCGGGTTGGTGCTTCTAGTAGCTTGTTGTATGATTGGTTTTCAGCCCTTAGGGTGCTGCCTGGGTATGGGCCATAAGCTCATATCAGGGTATAATTACCAGGGGTGGTCCTAAGGGGCGTGGCGATGTGGGCGACTAGGCCGTAGGAGTTTTAGAGCCACTTTCCCTCTACGGAGTTCTCCTTAGTTTGGGGCAATTCCCAGGCACATTTTAGTACCATGGCTCACTAACCAGGCTTTTTGCTTAACCGCCGGGGTATTTGTGCCATCACAACAGGTTTTGGTATGTGGACCAGGTGAAGTGTGGCAATATCAGGGGACAGCTTGGGCATAGGGGGCGCTACACCATCGGTGCGTGTGCTGGTGGCATTCATATGTAGGTATTTGTCATGTGCCTGCCAGATAGGTTTTTATAATAGTTATGTTTGTGTGGACGCAGCTTGTTACCGGTTTCCAGGCTAAGTTCCTGTTCAAGGCAGTCATCTGGTGTCAGGATAGGGGACATAATTCCGTCCGTCTCGTGGTGGCATTTTTTGGTATGTCGGCTGGGTTAAGGTTCAATTATCAATTGAACTTGCAACATATTATCCTCCAATATGTGGGGAACTTTGTGCGGCATTCCAGTAAATACAGTTGTGGTGCAGATCAAAGGGTCCAATTTTCCCCTCGCTATGATGGTCGGGTTGAGTGGTACCCCCTCTTGGGTTTGGGTTAGTATCTGGGAAGTTGTATAATCCACCAAAACTGGCAGAGTGGCGCAGTGGAATCGCGCTGGGCCCATAACAAGGAGGTTGATGGATCAAAAAGGTCCTCTGCTACATTTGGTTTACCCACTGTGGAGGGGCATTGGTGGTCCGTTTAGAGTTATGTGCTTCTCGTGGAAGATGATTAGGCATTTTATCTGTGGTTTGGATAATTTGGCAGCAATTTACCCTCAGTTATGCATCGTTACACTCAGGTCTACGTGACCTGCCTATCCCGGGCTCTGGACCGATGGGGGAGCATATGATGTAAGGAGGCATAGGTTCCAAGCTGGGGTTTGCTGTTTTCTCCTGCCAGTGTAGTATTGCCTGGTTGTTCGGGGCTGGGTCACTCTTTTGAGTGAGACCAGAATGAGGCACTACAGGATATTTCTCCCTGGGAAGGACACAAGTGAGCAAAAAGTGGAGGCTCGCAGGATGGATTAATTAGGGCGGGTTGGTACCCCCCACCCCCACCACCACCCTTGTTTCTAGGTCGCACCTCAGACTGCTGGGCAGGGTGCGAGGATGAGCAGTTTTGGGCACTGGATTCGCGTTGGCACGCGAGTAGTGGAACACAGGACCCAGAGTGAATGTCCCCCGAAGGTGGGGCGCCAGGTAGCAGACGCGGCCGCCCGGAAACGGGCCGGGCTCATACTACCTTGCGTAGCGAGGCATAGAACAGAAAGGGGACCAGGAGTTACGGAAAAGGGATGACAGGCGATTGGTAGCCTCTTCTCAAGGGCCGGAGATACCACAGTGCAGGAGGGAGCTATGTGCCCGGTGAAAGCCTTGGGGTCTGTGCAGCCATGTCTCCTTCCCGCGGGTCTGCCGGTAGCAAGAGGTTGGTTGGTTTACAGACAAGGTATGGTGGCCTCAGGTGCCTGCTTTTTTTTGAGATCCAAAGGGTGATCGTGCGACCATGTGACCATGTGGCGGTATATCACGGTGATGGAAAGGAGGTCTGTGACAAGTGTGAGGCCTTGAGGTTCTGAACAGCAAAATCTTCCCGCTGGGAGGGAGAGGGCGGCTGGTAAACAGACAAGGTATGTCGACCTCCAGAGGATGGGTCCTGGGATCCAAGGTGATCAGGTCGACCATATACGCAGCGGCTAAGATTGACCGGGTGGAGGAAGGGTGGTAGTTTGCAGTGCAACACGCACGCCGATACTCCTCCTTGGTGGTGTGGTCTTTCTTGGGCTGGAAGGCGTATTTGGTGGACCACTGGTGACGAAGGAGGTTTGTGACGTGGGAAGCCTTGCGGTTCTGGGCAGCCATCTCTTTACCGCCGGCCAGTGGGTGGCAAGAGATTGGTTGGAAAACAGACAAGGTATGTCAACCTCAGGTGGCATTGGGCGATCCAAGGTGACCATTTGGCTGCGATGGTCCAAGATGGAGCAGGTGAGTGAAGGGTGGTAGTTACAACTGATCGCTTCACCTTCGTGGATTATGGCTCTCTTCGTCCAAACCGCGCGTTGGTCTGGCACCTTTCCTTACTGGAAGAGGACTGGTTCTCCAGGATCATAATTCTACGACATGCAGCGTTTGGGTGTATTCCACATTGGAACTTGGTACCCACTCGCTTTGGGCAAAAAGCAGCCACCGTAACAGCCCTACGGGCTTTCGGAGAATGCAGTTTAGAGACTTGGAAGGTCGTCTGCTGTGCGGTCATTGGTACAACTGAACAGATAGGCGATTTGCCTCAGTTGCCAATCACGGCCCACAGCTGGGGGGCATGGCCCCGGTTCGGATGGAAGGGTAATGACATCAGTTGGAGGTGCGGGTAGCGAGTGGCACTTAGCGCTTCCTACCTTGGTATTGACCCGAGTGGTAGTAATGATCCTGATAACAGGCCTGTTAAGCAATGGGTTTATCAAAGGGCTAAAAGGATCAGGCATGGTCGTATGTGCCTCATAAGTCAAGTTACACGATTGGGCTGAGTAGGAAAGCAGTCGGATTCGAGTTCAGCACTGGTTGGGGCTCAAGTTCATGAGCAGATATAAAGATCGGAATGCTGGTGTTTTTAGGGGGGTATGCGGCTGGCCAGGGCGTTTGTTGGGGGGGGGGGGGGGGGGCGAACACCGCATAGGTATTCTGCGGTCTTCTTCGTGGCGGGTTGTGGGGGGAGTCGCCGGGACAGTGGAAAAATGGGTAAGATCCTACCCTACGGAGGTATGGATGTTACAACACTGTAGGCCCTGGATGAGGCTTCAGGGCGTAGGGCCTACTGTCTCTGGCCAGGCTCCTCCGCTCACATGGTTATGTTTATTTTTTTATTGGTTATGGTTATTATGTTTACTTGTGTTTACCAATAAACGCTGTGGCCAGTCTTCCTCCCAACAAGTAGTCTGTGTCTAATCATTAAATTTAGCCTATGAAGTAGTTTGGGTCTAATTGTCATACTTTAGAGGTAATTGTATTTAACCTATATCCGTACATACCAACTGGGCCTTGCTTAGGTCATGTTTTAATACATTTATTATATAACAGACTTCATCTTGTACACTATGTCCACTGTGTCTCCAAAAGCATAATTATGCATTAGAAACAATTAAAAAGAGAATGGCTAAAATGATGCAGGGTCCTAAATAAGGGAAGACTTATGCACTTATAAGGGAAGACTTCATGACCTCAATACATATAGTTTAGAGGACAGAAGTAAGAGATGTGTCAAGATAGAAACATTCAAGTGTGCTAAAGGATTTAATAACGTTACAAAAGAAGGAATGCCAGAATCATAGGTTAGGATTTGAAGTTAAAGGTAAATATTACCTTTAGCAAAGGGTAGTAGATATGTCGAACAGCCTAATGGCACCCAGGCATGTCTTGGACAAAGCTATTTTAAATAGAATGGGTCTATAGTTTCTTTATTTTCTTATTTTGTGTAGTAAGTTTATTGAGACCTTAAAAATACAATGAAGAATGTTTAGCTTGCAGAATAATTCGTTATTATACTTTAGTTGGATGTTTTGTCTTCCTTTAACATATTGCAGAGCCTTATTACTGAGATTTAGGGATTTAAGACACTCTCCATTGAAAGTTATGCAAGCACTCAGGCTAGAAATCTGTGAGACTAGCTCCTAAACATAGCAATCCAATGAGTTGACACGTCTGTCACTTCCACCTTGAGATCACACAAGTATATTAATCATTTGTAAATTACGCCTGAGTACGTTTCCCTGCTTTCACTTGCAGAATAGACTCTGATTATCAACCCTTTAGGCTGCCCCTGTTGTAAGATAATCAGCTGTATTCATATGCACGGCTTGTTTGAACAGCAGTCACGTACAGTCACAACATAAAGAAATATGACAGTGATGTATGGTATAGGCTTCACAGCCAATATCTGTTTTTAGAAAGACTACACAGATAACTTAAATATACTTGTCATCAGTTTTATCTGCCATCATGTCTTTGGTTACTGTCTGTCTAGACTAAATAATAGTCAGATTATATGATTTATTGCATGCCACTAGTAGCCATTTTAAAAAATAAAGTAAAAAAAAATCTTCTTATTAATGTAAATTACCATGCTTCTCCAAATTTTTAATCATGAATTAAAACAAGCATTTTTATACATTATAGTGGTTTTATTTGCATGACTAATTAATGATACTAAATTAAGAAAACCAACACTAGTCGAAAAGCCGCATCTTTGGTTCCGCTTAGTCTGACCATTGGATTGACAGGTGTAGTGTATCACTCATACAGCCCTATTAAATTTGGGCTACATGTAAATCTGTAGCCCGCAAGACTTATGGCTATTAAATTAGCTTCTTAAACCAACCCGCAGATGACTTGCGGGTTAAGCCATAGAACGGCCGAAAAAAGCGTTAAGGGAACTTTGCGGCCGCAGATCCTTTGTTCTCTCAAGCCCGCAACGGCTACAATTCCAATCATGCTATTAAATTGCTATAATTTCACTAACATTCAACCCCGTAACACACAGATAGAGCCCAACGAGTGATAGAGAGGACTCACAATGGGGGTAAAGTCCAAACCGTAGAACTTTAAATGCAAATATCACCACACTACTATTGAAAGGGAAAGTGATGTTATGTCTTAGAATTAATAGCACACATTCTCAAGCTTGCAAATCGGCCATAAAAATACTTTATTTCGTGTTTTATTTCCGTGTTATATCAATTGCGGCAATCACAGTGTTAATACATATACTGGAACTTGCATGTAATAGAATATCATATTTTATTAATATTGGAATGTGGGTCGGTTCGCACATTGTAATTGTAGCTCGTTGCACTTTGAAATCTAACCTCCCTTTTCTCATCGACGTCTAAACCCGTAACTACGGGTTTGACTAATTGATCCTGTGCAGGGCTGCAAATCCAACGTTCGTAGATTAAGTTATGGGTTTGCCTTTCAAGCTCGTAACTCGCAGACCCTTCTAATTTAATAGCACCGTAACTCGTCCAGATTTCAAACCAGCAGCAGTTGCAGATCTCATGTTGCCGATACGGGGCTCGAATTTAATGGTGCTGATAGTGAATCTCATATCTGTATTTTTTAGCTAGTTTTACACTTAAAAGAGCTGCAATAAAAAAAAATAAAGCATTGCTTTGTGTGTTCAAAGACACTTAAGGCTTCATGTCTCCATGAATCACATAACAGGTCAGGACAAGGAGGATAACATTTTCTTAATGGTAGAAAGATTGGAATTATAGTGTAAGAGAGAAGTGACTGTAAAAATGTCACCTCATAAAATTCGGGGCTACTGCTTTTAAAAAGCCATTGAGTAGGAGGCAAACCTAGAGCTGTAAAAATGTTCTCCGCATAAGATGCAGAGCAGCAGAAAATGTAAAAGATCTCCGTGTACGAGAAGCAATTGTAAAATGAGCTCTCTGCATGGTAGCCAATGGGTGGACTTAGGTTTAAATCCGGATCTTCACCCAACTTCTTCAGGAACTTCATTGTATAAGTACATTTAACAAAAAGAGTAGAGGTGCTCATCTGAGAACGACCAACACGTAAGTAGGTTTGTCCTTTAGGTCTGGTTACCTACTCAGAGAGCAGCCTCTTTTATCTCACTTGTGCCCTTCATAAGGAGAAATATCCTGTAGTATATCAGTCTGGTCTCACTCAATAGAGTGATCCAGCCCCAAAATACCAGGCAATTCTACCCTGACCGGGAGAAACAGCAAACCCCAGACACAGGGGTGTAGAAGCCAGAATATAGCTCATTGTATACACAGGCAGTAAAATAGCTTATTTATACATACATACAAAAATCTGGGTGGGATTTGTCTCCCCTATCCCCCTAGTTTCTACACTCATGCCCAGACATACGTTTCAGCCTCTGTGGGCCTCATCAGTGAGGTTCAGCTGTACTCCCTGAGGCACACTGAGCACGGAGTCCATGTCTGGAGGCCCCTACCACCCATAGGGTGAGAAAAACTAAACAAAAAGAGTAAATTTACTTTAAACGTTTTCCAAATCATGAAATAAACTGTCAGTTAAATGTAATACTGTTCATTAATTTCCATTACTATGTAACCTCAATTTCTTTGCCCATTTGATTGATATTATATTACAATATTTAATATCAAAATATAGATTTAGGACCTCAAATTAAAACTCTTTCAAAAATAAAATCTGGGGTAAGACGTGGGGCAACGCTTCCAGTGAAATAGTCAATGTTGGCCTGATTACCACTTTTTTAAAAAGCGGAGTCTGTTCACCAGATGGTTTAGGAAAAGAAAAGAGACTTATTCCTGTATGGGACCAAATTTTCTGACTTATTTAAGAGAGAACACTTTTTTAAAGCAATTACTGAAATTGCCTTCTGCTGAATGGAAAAATATAATTCTGATTTCCCAAATCATGGTGAATGGATGCTGTGGCTCAGAGGAGTATGTGGGAGATTCTTGCAAGTGAAAAAATATTTGGGACCATGTTTATGCAAGTTGCAATAGGAAGTGCTAAGAATTTACGATGGAAAGTTACTAATCTCCAGCTGACACTGTATGGAACAGGCTGGTGAATTTGGAACAATTAGCGGGCTTCTATGGGCTTATGAAAGTAGCCGCAGGAGTTCTGAATGGGACTCACACAAATTAAGGTAAGATGGAAATAAGTCGTAATGAAAATGGATGAAATATCTATGATTTTCCTGCATTATGAACCAGGTGCTTATGAAGTGGTGGAGATCTAATAAATTATTAAGGTGAGCCACAAGTTAAGGGAGTGCACCATTCCAGCATGCTCTAATTAAAACATAATTGCAGAGGAAGGAGTAATGAGTGCTACCATAATCAGGAGAGCAAGAGATGAATATGGTAAAATGACAAAATGTAAGCTCTTCTGACCTCAGCTCTTTTGTATATAATTGTCTGTTGCCTTATTGTACTGTATTATATTTGTATTTGTATCACAGGTTACATGCAAAGCGAGGCGAGCCGTTGAGGCATTGAAGACTTCCGAGCTCGCAGGATTTAAACAATGAGCGCCTAACTTACAAATGTACTGCCGTAATTTTTTGAAGGGCAATTTGCTAGTTTATTTATAACTTCGAGTTTGGTTCCCGGGGGTTGGGGCTGCTAAACCTTGGTATAAAGCGGTGGTTTCTCAACACCTCGTCTTAGGACTGGTGCAGGTACCTGATACCTTATCTGCTGGTCTTCAATGACAGAGGAATAAGGAGACCTAACACTTTTAGCATATCACTATCATTAATAATAGAAAATCGATTACATTTATCTGCAGTTAAAATGTACTGTGTCAAATCATTGCAAAACTATATGAAATTTATGTATCACACTCTTAAAAATGTTCTGGATCTCAAGGGATCTCAAGGGTGGGACCCAAGGGCATTGCATGGTAACCAGTCAGTACCTATGCAACCATATTATTGTATTTTTATATTTGTTCTTCCCTCTACCTAAAAGATTTCAGTTTGTTTTTCAATTGAGTTGTACAGTTTATAGGTCACATTAAAGGTGGAAAAAGTTCTGAAATTATTTATCTTTGTCTAATTTTTTTACAGCACAGAAACCTGACATTTTAACAGGGGTGTGTAGACTTTGGAGTGCTTTACTTACTCTCTTGCTCATATAATATGTATATATATATATATATATATATATATATATATATATATATATATATATACATACACATACATACAATGAAATTAGTAGCCCACCACAGTTCTGAGACTGACAAAAAATTCCAAAGCAAGTTGGTTGTTCTCTGCTAAAACATGAGCAGCAAGGTAAAAATGTAGACATATACATGCAGATTTAAATCACTAGTAAATAATAAGGACCTAGACTGGGGATCTGAATAAATAAATAAATATAAGTAAAGTAAGCAAAGAAGACATAAATCTGAAAAAGCATCATAAAATAATGGAATAGAGTGCAAGTGCAAATTAGGTATATTAAATGATCTCAAATTCATGAATGGTAATAAAGTGCTGGGCTGTAAATAATGTGCTGTTATCTATGGCTAGAAAGTATATTATCAATAATACAAGTACTGGAAGGTGACACAGAATGAAAAAGAAGCAAATTATATATGCATGTGACAAAAACACAACTGTGGAGCAACCAGAGATCAGTGAACCAGGAGCCACGTTCATTTCCAAACCTGTAACTCTATCGCAGACAACCTTATGTCTGCGGGTGAGTTGGGGGCTCCCGTTGGTCTCTGATTACAATTGGTCAAGCCCACAAGATACTGTCCCAAAGCCGACTCCGTAAACCATCCACTGTTCATAGCAGTTCGGGGTGGGAACATGATCAATTAGGCAAACCTGTAACCTCCCATTTTAAATCAGCCAATAGAAAACGAGACCATCATTATTATGGCAGTAAATCATGGAGGTTACATGGCAATCAATTAGGTTCAGTAGTCCGATATGCGATCAGACTCGCAAACCCTGAAAAATAAAGAATTATGGAAATGAATGCCAATACTGTTCTAGTCCATATGGGTGTCCTGATATGTATTAACTCATTGATCCCTGAGATCGATTTAGCCACGAAATGAAACATAAAAACAAAATAAATTTCCTGCAGATGTGCGGGCTTGAGACTGTTGTACAATTAATTCTAATGTCCAACATCGTTTTCCCCATTATTTACAGTGCAGTAGTGATTTTTTATTTGCATTTACAGTGCTACGAATAGGTGTTTAACCCCCTTGCGGGTCCTTTCTAGCACTCGTAAGATTTTCTCCTTCTTTTGCCATTTACTGGTGTGAAAACATTTGCGGGCTTGGGTACATTGAGCAATTGAATAGCGATTTGTGATTTTAGCCTTGTGAAAGTGAAAGATCAAAGGCTTCAGGAGGCTGTAAGTTACGGGTTTAACCATCACAATCTTTTCAAGGCTGTAACTCGTAACCCATTTTGAACCTGCAAAAAAATGCCAATTGAATACCAAATTAATTTGCGAGCTCACTTATGGGCTACCAGATCTCCCGAAACCGCAATTGAATATGGGCCCAGGTGACCTAGCTAAATAAAGGTCTGTGGTATATTGCAACTAATAACAACAGAGACCTTCTCAGTATTAACTAAGATTGCCTAACCACGATGAGCTTTGCAAAGCTTTCTCTATATAGCACCCACTTGCTTAGTACTTTGTTGCTTGCTAATGTGTGGGAAAGGGTCATTACAATGGCACATACATGGTGAACAGGATATTTCAACCATTGCATTGCAGCTATGTATTTTCATTGTATTATAATATGTGTCACCAGCAAATGTGTATTAACATATTCACCACTTCCCCAGGTATTTATATTATAATAAAAACAGCATTGTAAAAATAAATTCAAATTTTTCTAATTAAAGAATCTCTTCAATAATCGTATAAAGGGCTCTTGATAAGAATGTGTTTTTATCAAACCTTTTATATACATTTACTTAATTTGGGAATTAAGAAAACTGGAGCTCATTTGGTCTGCAGGGATCAATAATAATTAATTGTTTAAATGCTCAGTAAAAGTTTAGTAAATGTGTTTTTTTCTTATCAATCCCTATTTAATTATGCTTCAAAGAAGCCCTTTATAAGACCATTCAAGAAGTCATTTAAGAAATAAAAAATTCTGTTAAAGTGTACTAAAATTAAAATTACAGTTTAATCGATGCAGTATGAAAATATACTTCCAGGATATTATGGTAAGAATAGATTGAATACAAAAAATGCATTCCGTACTTAAATATAGAGGGGCTCATTCAATTGCGATTTGGCCAATTGAATAGGGCTCTAAATAAGCACACAGCATATTTTTTTTACAGCACTTTTTAGTTAGTGAAAACCTTGCTTTTGGATAGAAGTTCACTAACTAAAAACTTATGTATAAATAATGGGCTCTGTGCTTAAATAGAGCCCTATTCAATTGGAAAAATCTCAATTGAATGAGGCCCAGAGAGTTTATGAATACATGCTCCAGATCATATTTACCAAACTTTTAACTTCTGCATAATCCAGCCTATGTTATGCTTTAAAGCTGTTTAATACAGCAGACATATGCATAAAATGAGCCAACACATTTTTTGAAGACACTGTTTATGAGTACAGGAACCCTTTTTTTGTTTGTTACATCACATCCTGAGAGCTGGATCATGAGGATGTGTTTGTAGCTAAGATTGAAATTGACACAATACCCTTTTCCCTTCACAAATTGAAGATAACTTCCCTCAATCCTCTGTGTCTGTATCTCCACAGGTCAGCAGCAGCCATCCACAAACACGCAGTGAAATAACAAAATTAGACAAAATTACCTATAACACAGCCTCCAAAAAATTTAACTCTAGCCGATGAAGACTCAGAAAATGACACTATCCCAGATCATTCGGAGAAACATGACCCTACATTTGAAGCAAGTACATCTTCTTCTTAGCCCCATCTGTCAGTTCAAGGTAATTTCAATGATGCTTGTTTGAGATTTGAATTTGTCCTAAAACAAGGCTCAACTTTTGGGATCTAGACTTACGGGCTGGAATCTACTATAGGTAGACAGCCAAGTGTGAGAATGGCAACTCTTCATTGACTCCTCTAAAACTATTTTGAAAGACGCCCTTTTGCAAAGTGTAAATACATTTGGGACATTTGTGGTGAGTCATTGTACTGTTACTTGGTTTGCAGCTCAACCATACTACATTTTGTTGTTTCTTGGAAAAATCATTACATCAAAAAGAACTGTCCAGAGCATCAGTCATTTAAGTCAATCATCATTAATCAGAAACAAAAATGGTGCACATCCCTCCATTGGCCAACCTTGAAAATATTTTTTTTACCGCCACTCCATATAAAATTAGGGGTTTATAAATCCTTTGTTAGGTCATGTATGAAATGGTGCTGGGTTTGATAATTTTATGGAACCATTTCCTAGAATAAATTATGCTAAAGAAGGCATTTTTGTAGGTCTTCAAATAAGAGATTTGATTCTATTGATGGAAAATCCAAAGATCTGTTAAACCAACATGAAAAAAAAACAGTACAGAGATCTCTCAAAAGTGTAACCAAAAGTTTTTTGGGGGGAAAATTGTAAAGCACAGATTTACCATGACATTGTGGCTGATCTCCTACATTCATTCAATATTATGATATGTAATATGTCCCTTAAAATGTATTTCTTGCAGTTACACTTGGATTTCTTCGTTGAGAATCTCGCTGTTGTGAGCAACGAACACGGCAAGCAATTTCAATATAATAGTTATGTTCCAGGTGCTATTTACGCAAGGAAATAATTAACTATTACTTTTTGAGTAACATGAATAGTAATGCAAATGTCTGTAAATATATAATGTTTTTTTAGATTTAATCTGTGTGCCACATCAATCCTTGCATGATAGCGAAAAACTAGTAACTAGTGATGTCCCGAACTGTTCGCCGGAGAACTATTCGCGGCGATTTTTGCATGTTCGTGTTCGCAACGAACGGTGAACACATGCGCTTTTCAGTCCGCCCCCTATTCTTTATCATTGAGGAAACTTTGACCCTGCACCTTACAGTCAGCAGACACATTCCATCCAATCAGCAGCATACACTCCCTTCCAGAGCCTTCCATCTGAATGACAGCCTCCATTTTAGAATCATTCTGAAGCTACATTCGTTGAGAGAGGACATATATTCTAGCTGCTGCTGATTTAATAGGGAAATCGATAGCCAGGCTGTGTATTTAGCTTTCACTACACACCTGAAGGACTCATTTGATATCTGCTGCAAGGACAGCAACCCAAAAAGCCCTATTTAGGGCTAGAACATCATTTATTTTATTTAATTATTTTTTTCTGATGATTTAATAGGGAAATAGATTGCCAGGCTGTGTATTTAGCTTTCACTACACACCTGAAGGACTCATTTGATATCTGCTGCAAGGACAGCAACCCAAAAAGCCCTTTTTAGGGCTAGAACATCATTTATTTTATTTTATTATTTTTTTCTGTGTAATCTAATTGCATATGCCTGCCTGCTAGCGTGTGTGTGAGGCCTATTGCATCTACTCTGCCAACTTTTGCCGGAGCACAGTGACACTCATATCTAGTGCAACCGTAGTGTAAAGTGAAATAAAAGAACCCTTTTTTGACTGTAATCGATTGAATATCAGTTGCCTGCCTACAGGCGTGTGTGTGAGGCCTATTGCATCTACTCTGCCAACTTTTGCCAGTGCACAGTGACACTCATATCTAAGGCAACAGTAGTGTACAGTGAAGAAAAAAAAGAACCCTTTTCTGACTGTAATCGATTGAATATCAGTTGCCTGCCTGCTAGCGTGTGTGTGAGGCCTATTGCATCTACTCTGCCAACTTTTGCCAGTGCACAGTGACACTCATATCTAGTGCAACCGTAGCACACAGTGACATAAAACAACCCTTTTTTGACTGTAATCGATTGAATATCAGTTGCCTGCCTACAAGCGTGTGTGTGAGGCCTATTGCATCTACTCTGCCAACTTTTGCCAGTGCACAGTGACACTCATATCTAGTGCAACCGGAGTGTACAGTGACATAAAACAACCCTTTTTTGACAGTAATCGATTGAATGTCAGTTGCCTGCCTACAGGCCTGTGTGTGAGGCCTATTGAATCTACTCTGCCAACTTTTGCCGGAGCACAGTGACACTCATATCTAGTGCAACCGTAGTGTAAAGTGAAATAAACGAACCCTTTTTTGACTGTAATCGATTGAATATCAGTTGCCTGCCTACAGGCGTGTGTGTGAGGCCTATTGCATCTACTCTGCCAACTTTTGCTAGTGCACAGTGACACTCATATCTAGTGCAACCGTAGTGTACAGTGAAAAAAAAAAAAAAAAACCTTTTCTGACTGTAATCGATTGAATATCAGTTGTCTGCCTACAGGCTTGTGTGTGAGGCCTATTGCATCTACTCTGCCAACTTTTGCCAGTGCACAGTGACACTCATATCTAGTGCAACTGTAGTGCACAGTGAAATAAAAGAACCCTTTTTTGACTGTAATCGATTGAATATCAGTTGCCTGCCTACAGGTGTGTGTGTGAGGCCTATTGCATCTACTCTGCCAACTTTTGCCAGTGCACAGTGACACTCATATCTAGTGCAACCGTAGTGTACAGTAAAATAAATGAACCCTTTTTTGACTGTAATCTATTGAATATCAGTTGCCTGCCTACAGGCGTGTGTGTGACGCCTATTGCATCTACTCTGCCAACTTTTGCCAGTGCACAGTGACACTCATATCTAGTGCAACCGTAGTGCACAGTGACATAAAACAACCCTTTTTTGACTGTAATCGATTGAATATCAGTTGCCTGCCTACAAGCTTGTGTGTGAGGCCTATTGAATCTACTCTGCCAACTTTTGCCAGTGCACAGTGACACTCATATCTAGTGCAACCGTAGTGTACAGTGACATAAAACAACCCTTTTTTGACAGTAATCGATTGAATGTCAGTTGCCTGCCTACAGGCCTGTGTGTGAGGCCTATTGAATCTACTCTGCTAATTTTTGCCAGTGCACAGTGACACTCATATCTAGTGCAACCGTAGTGTACAGTGACATAAAACAACACTTTTTTGACTGTAATCGATTGAATATCAGTTGCCTGCCTACAGGCTTGTGTGTGAATCCTATTGCATCTACTCTGCCAACTTTTGCCAGTGCACAGTGACACTCATATCTAGTGCAACTGTAGTGTACAGTGAAATAAAAGAACCCTTTTTTGACTGTAATCGATTGAATATCAGTTGCCTGCCTACAGGCATGTGGGTGAGGCCTATTGCATCTACTCTGCCAACTTTTGCCAGAGCACAGTGACACTCATATCTAATGCAACAGTAGTGTACAGTGAAATAAAAGAACCCTTTTTTGACTGTAATCGATTGAATATCAGTTGCATGCCTACAGGCGTGTGTGTGAGGCCTATTGAATCTACTCTGCCAACTTTTGCCAGTGCACAGTGACACTCATATCTAGTGCAACCGTAGTGTACAGTGAAATAAAATAACCCTTTTTTGACTGTAATCGATTGAATGTCAGTTGCCTGCCTACAGGCGTGTGTGTGAGGCCTATTGCATCTACTCCGACAACTTTTGCCAGTGCACAGTGACACTTATATTTAGTGCAACCGTAGTGTACTGTGAAATAAAATAACCCTTTTTTGACTGTAATCGATTGAATATCAGTTGCCTGCCTACAGGCGTGTGTGTGAGGCCTATTGCATCTACTCTGCCAACTTTTGCAAGTGCACAGTGACACTCATATCTGGTGCAACCGTAGTGTACAGTGACATAAAAGAACCCTTTTTTGACTGTAATCGATTGAATATCAGTTGCCTGCCTACAGGCGTGTGTGTGAGGCCTACAGCGCCTACTCTGCCAACTTTTGCCAGTGCACAGTGACACTCATATCTGGTGTCACAGAAGCTTCCACGCATAGTACCACTAATCGTAAAAAAAATGACAGGCAGAGGCAGGCCACCCCGCAGGGGCCATCGTGGTCGTGGTGCTGTGATTCCCTTTGGCCCTAGAATAATGCCCAGTTTTCAGAGGCAACGTACCCTGAACTTGAACAGTTCTGAGGACATGGTTGACTGGCTAACACAGGATACCCAATCTTCTACAGCTTCCGCTCGGAACCTAGACGCACCGTCCTCCTCCAGCGTTGCTTCGGGCACCTCTCCAGTTACCGCTTGCCCGCCTGCCGCCACCACCAACACTAGCACTACAGCCGCTTCACTTGATCTGTCAGCAGAGTTATTTACACATCCGTTGGAAGAAATGAGTGATGCACAAACATTAGTGCCAGAGGATGTAGATAACAGGGATATGTCCCAGTCAGGCAGCATTACACACATGGAAGTACGGTCTGATGATGATGATGTTGTACCCGGTGCTGCTTCCTTTGTTGAGTTGTCAGATACAAGTGAAGCGGTTGATGATGACGATGCGTCCGTGGATGTCACGTGGGTGCCCGCTATAAGAGAAGAAGAACAAGAGGAAAGTTCAGATGCGGAGACAGAGAGGAGGAGGAGACGAGTTGGAAGCAGCGGGAGGTCGTCGAAAGTAGCTAGTGGCACAGTCAGACAGCATGCATCGGCACCCGGGGTCAGCCAGACAGCACGCCAGTCAACGCATGCTGTTTCCACCACCAGAATGCCATCATTGCAGAGCTCAGCAGTGTGTCAATTTTTTCGTGTGTCTGCCTGTGACAACAGTGATGCCATTTGCAACCTGTGCGAAAAGAAACTGAGTCGTGGGAAGTCCAACACCCACCTAGGTACAACTTCTTTGCGAAGGCACATGATGTCACATCACAAACGCCTATGGGATCAACACAGTACAAGCAGCACACAAAGTCAAAGCCGCCATCCTTCTCTTGGTCCAGCATCTTCAGCCACGTAAACCACTGCTGCCCTGCTTGCCCCCTCTCAACCATCCGCCACTCCGTGTCTCGCCCTGAGCAGTCCCTGCTCATCTGCCCACAGTCAGGTGTCTGTCAAGGATAAGTTTGAGCGTAAGAAGCCAATGTCACAAAGTCACCCTCTTGCCCGGCAACTGACAGCTGGCTTGTCTGAACTCTTAGCCCGCCAGCTTTTACCATACAAGCTGGTGGATTCTGAGGCGTTCAAATTTTTTTTAGCTATTGGGACACTGCAGTGGAAGGTACCCGGCCGAAATTTCTTTGCACAAAAGGCAATCCCCAACCTGTACTCGATTGTGCAAAAGGAAGTAATGGCATCTCTGTCACACAGTGTTGGGGCAAGGGTCCATCTGACCACTGATACCTGGTCTGCAAAGTATGGTCAGGGCAGGTATATCACCTACACTGCGCATTGGGTAAACCTGGTGACGGCTGCCAAGCATGGAATGCGTGGCTCTGCAGAGGAGTTGATGACACCGCCACGACTTGCAGGCAGGCCTGCTGCCACCTCCTCTACTCCTCCTACTCCATCCTCTTCCATAACCTCCTCGGCTAAGACCTCTTCTGCTGCTGCTATGTCTTGCTACACACATCCCGGATACGGCAGTGTCACGCCGTCTTGGGGTTGACTTCCCTGAAAGCAGAGAGTCACACCGGACCAGCACTCCTGTCCGCCCTGAATGCCAGGTGGATCAGTGGCTGACTCCGCACCAACTGGAGATTGGCAAAGTGGTTTGTGACAACGGAAGAAATTTGTTGGCTGCATTGAATTTGGGCTAGTTGACACATGTGCTGTGCATGGCACATGTGTGTAATCTGATTGTACAACGCTTTGTGCATAAGCACCCAGGCTTACAGGACGTCCTGAAGCAGGTCAGGAAGGTGTGTGCCCATTTCAGGCGTTCCTACACGGCCATGGCGCACTTTACAGATATCCAGCGGCGAAACAACATGCCGGCGAGGCGCTTGATTTTAGACAGCCCGACAAGTTGGAATTCAACACATTTGATTAAAAAAGGCCTGATAGATGAGCTGCCTTGAGCTAATAATGGTCCACAAACTAACATCAATTTTTCTGGTCGCTGCAACAATACCTAATTTTTGCATTTAAATTCTTTTATTGTCAGAAGGCGTACAGCATGTAATGAAAAATAAAGCATTTTTGAACAGTCTTGCATAACAGTTGTGCAAAAATACACATTTACAATAAAGACATTTTGTGAAAGTTAGCTGGTTATTCCTTCTTATTTTTACTTTTTAGGTTAATAATTTGTCTTATTTTTTACTGTGATTGCAATTTAAGAGATACCTAAAACATGGTAAAACAGACAATAGTAAAGAGTATATCTGCAGGGAACACCAAAGTTCTATTAGCTATCATCCCTCCAGCAGTATTAGCTTATTATTTACAATATCTAACCTGGGCAATCACCCTTGGGTAACCCTAGGGCAGGCTTCAGTAAGCAACCTCTCCTTTCCTGGGATGATTTTGCCGCCGGTTGCTTCTGAAGGGTCTCCAGGGCTCCCCCACTCCGGTCCTTACCCCAGTGTCGCTTCAACCAGTAACAAATGTTTTATATTTGTAAAGCGACCCAATGATCCCTCTTGATAGAGGTTTATCTTTGCAAATTTTGGAGAACCAATTTAAGACCGGTGTCCCCTGTTTCTGGGTCAGGGAGTGTGTGAAATGCCTCAGCCTACAGTAATTGTAATGTTCTGACAGCGGTAGCTCATGCTTGTCCCTCAGTTCCTCATAGGTGAGCATCTGGCCCTTTACTAACCTTTCTCCCAGTCTATCTAGTTTCCTTGACCTCCACCAGTGTTGTGATGTTGTGCTCATGTGTTTCTGGGCCTGAGGGTGGTCAAGAATTGGGGTCATTTGGGTGGATCCAGGGAACAAACCCGTGTGTTTCTTGGCCCATTTCCAGTATGATAGTGAGTGTCTGATTAGGGGGTTTGGCGAGTTTTTAAGGCTCTGAGGCAATTCTGATAGCCAAGCCACCTTGTCCCAGGTTAAGGGCCTTAAAGTGTGGTTCTCTAAATACACCCAGGCCGGTTGATGACATATAGAATGTGCTATTGGGAGGAAAGATAGGTGACGTAACAGGTATTAAACTGATAGGAATGAGTAGTACAACTTAATACACCACTCCTATCTGGTGGCACCTTAGATTGCACGCGCAGTGCCCCAAATTCGAAGTGGGCGGACCGACCAAGCATCTTTTTCCATCTCCCTGTTCCAAAAATCCATGCCATATACACGTCCCCTGATAGGTGACGTAACAGGTATTAAACTGATAGGAATGAGTAGTACAACTTAATATACCACTCCTATCTGGTGGCACCTTAGATTGCACGCGCAGTGCCCCAAATTCGAAGTAGGAGGTCCAACCAAGCATCTTTTTCCAACTCCCTGTTCCAAAAATCCATGCCACATACACGTCCCCTAAGAGTGGACGTAACAGGGATTAAACCTATAGGGATAGTACTACTTAACAGTACACACCTTATAATAACGCAGACAGAGGCAACGCAGAGAGAGGAGTCTGAAGAAGAGGAGTCAGAGGAGGAAGGTGGCTTTGAGGAGGTGGAATACCAAACACAGCAGGCGTCCCAGGGGGCTTGTTGTCACCTTTCGGGGACGCTTGGTGGCTGGGTGGAAGAAGAGACCTTCAATGACATCAGTGAGGACAAGGAACGGGACATGGCTAGCTTGTTATCCAACCTTATGCAAATGGGGAGTTTGCGGTTGTGCAAAGGGACTGTTTGCGGTTGTTTGCGGTGCATTAAACGGGGAGATTGGTCTGTTAATGTGAAGCGGGTATAACCCTTACAATACCTGATCGATACAACATCATACCTGATGTTTTAAAGCATGTTATTCCAAACAATTTAGGAATGTTAGGTGATTTATGCCTTTTATGGCTTAAAACCAGACTCTGCATCAACTATGTAATTTTCCGTGGGAGTTTTGTCATGGATCCCCCTCCGGCATGCCACAGTCCAGGTGTTAGTCCCCTTGAAACAACTTTCCCATCACTATTGTGGCCAGAAAGAGTCCCTGTGGGCTTTGAAATTCGCCTGCCCATTGAAGTCTATGGCGGTTCGCCGATGTTCGTCCGTTCGCAAACCGAAAATTTGATGTTCGCGACATCACTACTAGTAACATATTTGAATTAAACATAAAAAGTTTAGCTAGGATACAAAGAGTTTTTCATGTGTAACAAAAAAGTAATTTTATTTAGTAAACCAATGTAATCGAGATCCAGGTCAGAAGGAGCTACCTCTTTGGAGCCCCTAGGCAGTCAAGTGGGAAAGCCCCTGTGAGTGAGTATGCAAGGTATGCATGGACCCATTGTTGCCTTTTCTTTGCATGTAAGATCCTTTTCCTATTGTAACTCACTTGTTCTAGGTGGTTAACTTTAAGTAGCCAGTCTAAAAACTGCAGCATTCCATTTTTTTAGAGTCAGGAACCATTTATTTTTTAAAAAGTTGCACCCCTCACAGGGAAGCGCCCCTAGGCGGCTGCCTAGTTGGCCTAATAGGTAAACCGGGCATGGGTAGGGTTGGATAAGTGAGGTATAGACTCCTACCCAATACAGCCTAATAACCTATTAGACTAGGGTAATTTTAGTAAAATATTTAAATATTATATTTATTAATAATAATTTATACAATTTTATGTTTTGTATTTGTTTATAGTTTTGCAAACCATAACTTATTATGTTTCTTTTTCATAAATGCTCATGTAGTGGAAAAAGGTCAAGCTAGGTGGAGGGGTTTCATTATTTTTTTTTACACTAGCATTTCATTTTATTCCCCCAATCCCTACTGTTTCAATATTGGCAAGGGGTTTCCTAAGGAGAATCCAAGCACAACCCCTAAATTGTAACACTTTATTTAGAGGGTACATGTAGTTATAATACTTCTGATCATCATTTTTTAGGATAATGTAAAGCTGACCTTTATTCCATGAGGTTTAATAGAAAGCTAGTACTTGCTGCGAGAACTTGTTATATAGCTGTCAAGGTACATTGTGAAATTCGGTAAGTTATTATTATTATTATCTTTATTTATATAGCGCCAACGTATTCCGTAGCGCTGTACAGGGGGTTGAGTACATAGCAGTTAAACACCTTGTAAAGAATGGAGGGCCCTGTTTTTGAGCATAAAATCAAATGTACATAGAGCTTGTTTCCAAGGCACTGACACAAGATTGAAAACCCGCCAACTTACAATCTAAGGGAGTTTTGTGATTGAGTCCATAATGGACTATTATGGTCATTTTTTTATATGGTCTCTATAATAATAAAATTGGCCTTGTATAAAGTAAAAAAAAACTCAGCCTTCACATTATGATATTTTTTTATGAAATTATTGTGACATTTTGTAGATAAAAAGATCATATATATATATATATATATATATATATATATATATATATATATTGTCTACTTTATTCTCCTTTTACACACAATAAGCGGGAGCCGGGCCAACACCAAATACTTTCAGACAGCTCAGCAACCTTGAATATGCTTAAAATAGTCTTATGACAGTATTACATAAATCCAAGGTTACTATTTGTTAAATTTACCATTGTTTTCACAGAGTGTTATCAAAACAGGTGTAAATAGCAACACAAAGTCTTATTCAAATATAAAAAATAAAAAAAAATTGGCCCAAGGCATAACTCACAGTTGGGTCATGGAGCATGTTTGCCCTCTCGCATACATTGATTAAGCTCTATACAAATTTTAGACGGCAGGAGGCTATTGCAATTGGTGGAGATAAGCCATGTGATTAAAAATTGGTGAGAAGGAAAGAGTTTATCTATTAGGACAATGGAAGACTCTGGGCTTTGCTATCTGTCGCTCTCTGGCATAAACTTCTGCCTTTTTGTATTTTCTCGGGGATTATCCTTTAAATCTATCTTTAGTACAAATTCTTCCTATAACAAAGACCAAAAGGGATTACTTCTAAACAAATTAAGGAGCAGCCATATCCAGACAACAGTCTCCTTGCTAAATTCATATTGGGTAGAGTATAGGTGTATGTCTCTATTACTACATTTTATAATAGAATTGAAATTGTCCAGATACATTTTTTTCTGTTACAATTGGTAAGGTGGGTACAACCTGAAATACAGTATTTGGGGGTCATTTGTCTGCACATGAGTTCCAAGCAGTCATTGTTTTCTCCTTGGGTCTATTCTATCAAAAACTGACTGATTGCTCTGATAAATTAAGTTTAATCAATTCTGTTATACAATCCTTTATGGTATAATCTAATACCTATAATAATTCTATTTGGCTACATTATAACCTAAGTAGTTCATATTATTGCATTATATATTCTATTCTGGCTGTCATGTAGGTTTTATACCTGATGTTGCTATTTATTGTTTTCATAGATTAATATGCAATATCACTGAATATTAATACCAAATATATTCTATGGAATAGTCATCTGATTGTTTATCTAAGTTTAATTAGATTTTATACACTACTTATTTATTTCTATATTGATCTAACAGGTTATAAAATGTGATAAAAATGTATTGTTATCCAACCATTTAAAAGGATTTGATAAACCTCTCATTGATTTTATATTGTGCTCTAAAAATCCAAGTTTACAAGTTTAGATACATTCAACTGTTTGTTCTTGGTTTTCCTGTTTTTTCAATAAACACTGTTCTGCATAAGGCATATAATTTTCTCTAAGTTGATAATTGAAAATATATTATTCTATACATTGTAATATTTTTTGTCATATCCTGAACTGCATGACAAAATTATTCTTTAGTGCAGACTTCCATTTTCTTTTGTCAGGTGATTCTGTCTTTTACTTTCTCAAGAGGGCATGTGGTTGTAAAATAACAAGCTTTCCATTACTACTACTGAAAACTCTGGCACTTGTATATCTAGTACATTTTAATAATTACCCCAAACAGAGACTAATAACGATACATACTTTGTGACAAAAATTATTGGTTCAGAATATCGGCTTCCACTGAATCCCGCCATGTAACAATGATGACATCACATGGCGGGTTTCTGTGGAAGCCAATATTCCGAACCAATAATTGCATGCTTCGTGATCCGCACCAAAGTGATGCATCGTTATCAGCGCCTTCAATCTCTTTCCATCATCCATCAGTGTAGCGTCCTGGGACAAATAACCTGTATGACGGGACAGAGAGCCTTTAGAGGGACCCTGAAAGGGCAGTATTGTGATGGCTGCAATGAGCGGCTTTGTCGCTCATTTTTTCAAAGTGGTGCGAGCCTTGCGATGAGTGCCTGCGGTGCGAGCCCTCATTGCAGCCTAAGTCATACGTGCGCCTAAGTCTTAGTGGCCTTGCGATGAGCACCTGCAGCTCTCATCGCGTGACGCGCATTGCGTTACCAAGAAAGTCGTAGATCGACAACTAATATACTGTATGTAATTAGATTTGGAATGGAATCAATTGTTCAGACTAGTATAGACAGATATTTATCAGCTTAGGGGCAAGTGGTGGGTCCCAGTCCAAACTCCACCACCCCATAAGAATAGGGATCACCTAGTAATAACAGACCCAGTGTTATATAGTCATCCATTAATATTGTGTATATTTTTCCTCAGTTAGATATGTGGTTGCTCATATTGAGTTAGGTACCACGAGAGTTTACTACATACATTGATGTATACGTTCTACTTTTCTTCAAGAAGAACTGTCTGTCAACAAACTTTTCTTTTATAATCAACTTTTTTTAGCATTTTTTAATTTGTAAAATAAAAGTTGATTTTTATGACAATTTTGCCTGATTTATAATAGAGGGCGTTATCAATTGTAGCTAGTATACTCCCACTAGTCCTAAAGGAGGTATTTTCTCTTGATATTTGAATTGTTTACAATGCAGCAACTAAAAACAGGTTT
Source organism: Discoglossus pictus (assembly GCA_027410445.1). Taxonomy (NCBI): domain Eukaryota; kingdom Metazoa; phylum Chordata; class Amphibia; order Anura; family Alytidae; genus Discoglossus; species Discoglossus pictus. The sequence continues at coordinate 148,914,229 of CM050170.1, forward strand.
ATTGTCTACCAGTTACAGTATGTTGCAGATCTGGTAAAGACACACAAATGCTATTTTACTTACAAATACTGGATCTCCAGTTTATAGGAAAATCCTAGCTATACCTTGTAGAGAAGTCATTGTCCCGACGGGATATTATGTTCTGACTGTGACTATATTTATCTTTAAAACCACTTATATTCCAATATAGCTTTATGTCCCTTCACTGTGTGGCCAGGGATTTCCCATGTAATCCCCAAAGAGAATTTGCTTTGAAATGTAGATTTTTAGACAATGTTTGTAAAATAATAAATCCCATAGTGTATTAAAAGTTCCAAATGTGGGTACCTGGGGTCAATTCCTTTCCTACCCAAATGTATTTACTTTATCTTTGTCACACTGATCACACACTTTTTGTCATCTAGATGAAAAAACAGGTTTCTAAAGGTGCCTATATATATATTTTTAGCATCTTATGTTTGTGAATCTTGATTTCTTTAGACCATGGTCCTCATTAAATTGTCCAAATTGTAAATACTGAAGCCCGTAATGTAGCCCGCAAATGTTACTGCTATAAAATTGGCCTCTTCTAGCTACCCACAATCTTTTTGCGAGCTACAGGCTGAAAAGCAACTGCGGTTGTCAAAATTGTAACTCCAAGCCAGCTAAGCCTTTGATCTTTCAAGCCAACAATCGCTAAAAGCGCAAATTGCTATTAAACTGCTACAATTCCTCAAGCCTGCAATTGGTTTCATACCCGTAAATTACAAATGTAGCCAAAAATCCTACTATAGAGGACTCACAAGGGGGTAAACACCTGTTCGTAACACTATAAAAGCAAATAAAAAATATCAATACTGCACTTTAAAATTCGGGGAAAGCGATCATAGACATTAGAATTAATTGAGCAACAGCCTCAAGCTCAGAAATCTGCAATGAAAAATTATTATTTTCAGGTTTTATTTCCGTGTTATATCAACCTCGGGAATCAAGGAGTTAATATATATCAGGCCACCCACATGGACTAGAACAATATCCTCATTCATTTTTATTAATCTTTAAATCGATGGATTGTGAGCCTGATCGGATATCAGACCTCTAAACGCTAATTGATTGACGTTTAAACGCCATGTTTTACTGATGTCATGATGACAGTCTCATTTACTATTGGCTGTTTCTAACGCTACAATCCAGCCTTCTTTATCCACCCAAAAACGCAGATTCATATATATTGTTATTGAGAGATAATTGTTATTACTATTACTTGCCAAGCTCTTATTTCTCCCTTTCATTACATCACCTTTTGTTTTATTTATCCCTGTAAATTGTAAGTTTGTGAGTTTTCAATCTTATAAGGTGCTTTGTAAAAAATAAAAAAACACCAAGGGCCTCATTCAATTGCGATTTGGCTAATTGAATAGGGCTCTCAATAAGCACATAGCATATATTTTTAAAGAAGTTTTTAGTTAGTGAAAATCTTGCTTTTGGATAGATGCTTACTAACTAAAAACTTATTTAAAAAATATATGTTATTTGCTTATTTAGTGCCCTATTCAATTGGCCATATTGCAATTGAATGAGGGCCCATGTACATAAGATTTTAAACTCAAAGGGCCTCATTCAATTGTGATTTGGCCAATTGAATAGGGCTCTATATAAGCACACAGCATATTTTTTTTACAGACATTTTTAGTTAGTGAACTTCTATCCAAAATCAAGGTCTTCACTAACTAAAAACTTTTGTAAAAAAATATGCTATGTGCTTTTATAGAGCCCTATTCAATAGGCCAAATCGCGAATGAATGAGGCCCAAAGACAGGGCCCTCTACTGTGCAATGTGTTTAATATTGTATTTTTTAAAAATTGTATTTAACCCCTGTAAAGTGCTGTGAAATATGTTGGTGCTTTACAAAAAAACTGTAATAATAATAATTACAGATTCCTTACTGATAGGCCCCTTGGACCTTTGTGTTGACGGCAGTTGCCTACACAAAAAAAGGACAAGGCATGTTCAATGTGCATGTGAGTACAGTCCAAACAATGGATATAATGCTTAATGGGTTTATCAGTTATCAATGACAATGATATATCTTTAACAAAATATATGCATCTCCATTTGTAGGTGGATCAGATAGTCTATCTGATCCACCTACAAATGGAGATGCATATATTTACAAACAGCTCAAAATGGCAAACTTCAGTATTAGTGATTACCTGGAGATATTGAAATATACTATTTGGAAGAACAATATTACCCAATACAGCCTGTAATTCATCAACTTTTATATGCAGGTATGCTGCAGTAGAATCAACCATATTGGTTTCTGTTAGTCCCCAGGAACTTCTCCGAATAATTGCATATGAAGGTGGATATTTAAAAGCCGTATTTACTTAATTTGCTTTCTAAAAACATGTTGCCCATTATCTCGTTTAGCTACTCAAAAGACAAAATGGGATCAGGATGGTATTAGAGTTATCACATATATAATTGTGAGCATGCGAGCCGTTGCAGCGCTTGTAGGCTCGCATAGCGAGCCCGCGGCCCTCGCAAAGCGAGGGCCACAGTCTTGCCAGCAACTGCGACCCTCGCAAAATGTACGTCGTTATGCAAGGAAAATACGAGACACGTTACGACCCATTCCGACCTCTCAAAAATCAGCCGCAACACGCGCACATGAAAACACAAAAAATACAACAAATACACACATCAAATACATAAAAATCTTACTTACAGGAAGAGGGAGCATCCAGGACCTCGAAAACTAAAGTTACACCTCAATTTAACTCAAATTAAAAGAGTTTAGACACTAAAAATTTCTCTAAGCGACAGAAAAAATGGCCGCCGAAAAAAACGAAAACGAGGCTACAGCAGTCTAAAGACGCAAAACACCAAACACCTTCGTATTTGCCGAAAAACAACTACGAGATAAAAAACAAGGACGCAACCCGCGCGACCCCAAAAACATTACAAACACAATAAATACAAACAACAAACACATAAAAAGGTTACTCCAGCAAGGGGGGGGGGGGGGGCACCGAGGACCTCTGCAATTGAAGTTACCCCTCCATTTAAGCACAAATTTCAGAGTTTAGAGACCCGAGCGAGAGAAAAAATGGCCGCCGAACAAAACGAAAACAAGGCTAAAGGTCCCTAAACACGCAAAACACCACCAAACAGCTACGGATATTACGAAAAAGTCGCACAAAATAGAAAACGAAGGACGCTAAATCAGCCACATTATATACACCAAACACCATTAGCTCACTAACAATTTCATTGCCGTCATTTTTTGACGGGCAATTCGCTAGTTATATAGACCTCTAAAAAAATGATAGTGATTATTAATATGTAAAATCTTACTCTCTGGGATTTCTGCATTGTTATATCCAAGTGTAATATGGGAATTATATTAATTGAATGGAACAGAAATAAAAGGTGTTTATTTAATGACGTAAATAGTACATATATAGGCCCTCATTCAATTGCAATTTGGCCAATTGAATAGGGGTCTAAATAAGCACATAACATATTTTTTTAATACGTTTTTAGTTAGTAAACATCTATCCAAAAGCAAGGTTTTTACTAATTAAAAACTTCTTTAAAAAAAAATGCTATATGCTTATTTAGAGCCCTATTCAACTGGCCAAATCGCAATTGAATGAGGCCCGAAGAGAGTAGTGCTTAACCCATGTGTCCTTCACAGAAAACAATTCTAAAATCATCACCTAGATAATATCTCCACAATCACACACAAGCCTGTCCACTTAATTATTTTCTAACTACTATGCAATTATAGGCTATACAGAGCTACAAATTATAACTGATGTTGATAAGAACTAGCAGCCGCTTCCAATTGGGTGACAGCAATCTGAACCCATTTGAAAATATTCAAGTGTGCTGTCCCGCTATGTCACACTCGCTATATTGTTGTAAGCAAGGAATAAATTGTATGTTGTTTCAACCAATTATATGTAATATCAACTTGGAAAACTGCTCATTAGTATAAGTGACAAGATGCTCTAGGTCCCAAAAAAAAAAAAAATCAACTGAAGACAAATGTGAAGCACGCCGATCTTTGCGCACTGGAGACCAGGGCGCCGAGAACTGCGCTCTGATGACGGTCTGTACTCCACCCTGCCTAGAGGCTGCCAAGGCTAAGGTAAGGGGCTATATATTTGTGGGGCAGTGGGACTGGCATGTGTAACACCCCTACCTTAGCCATGGCAGCCTCCAGTAAATATGAGAAGGGGGGCTCTGTAGCAGATGGGGTGCAGGCTGGCATTCTATATATTCTATTTAGAACTGCAGGCTGGAGCGCAGAGCGTCATCAGGGCGCAGTTGTCTTGGTCTCCAGAGCGCGAAAGACATGCCACCCAAATGTAAAGATGTTTAGAGTATTCACTTTACTCATACCAACTGCAACGACTAAAAAGAGGAAACCTCATCTGCTGTTATGGTGGATCTGAAAATGTATTCACTTTGAAATACTTAAGCTTGATAATTTCTAATAATTTTAGTGTGTGTGCTAATTAACTCACGTCATTGATAATGTAACCCCTTATGCTTCTGCTGAAAGCCACATCTGTTGGTTTGAGTTATTAAGTGTGTTGCCACAGGCTAAAATGTGTCGTGGCAGCTAAGGAATTTTTAGACATTGTAACCTAATTTCATAGCTAATGATACTTAGCACTATTGTGTTTTTTTTTGTTTTTTTTTAAATAATGGAGGAGTGATCAGATATGTTGCGCTCTTGTACATGGTCGGTTCGCAAGAGCATTTAGCAACTGAAGTAACCAAACAAAAATAGTCTGTGCTTATGTAGTAGGCAAGAAATGCAACAAAACCACAGAAAAAAAGCAAGTAGGTTAACTGGAAAAAATTTGGATTGAGTAGCAGAAAAAGAGAGACAGAAATGTGACTATAGATCTATAGTTAGACCTCACAATTCAATTTGAAGCCTGCATCTTATGGTATACAGGTCGTAAGTCTGCGGGCTTGCTGCGGGCTTGAACTCTGCTACAAATCCGGTGCTATTCAATTGAACAAGGCCACAAGTTTTGGGCCGAAAGCCAAAACCGTAAACCATGCACTTGTATGTAGCATTTCAGCGCAGGAACATAACTACCCATTTAGAAACAGCCAATAGAAAATGTGACCGTCATCATTAGGTCAGTAAAACATGGAGGTCACATGTCAATCAATTAGCGTTTGGAGGTCCGATATGTGATCGGACAAGCAAAAACGCAAAACACAGAATAATAAAAGGGAATGCCGATACTGTTCTAGTCCATGTGGGTAGACTGATATGTATCAACTCATTGATTCCCAAGATCGATATAACCTTGAAATGAAACATAAAATAAAATGATTTTTTACTGCCGATTTGCGAGCTTGAGACTGTAGTGCAATTTATTATGTCTTTCATCACTTTCCCCGTCATTTACAGTGCAGTATTGATGTTTTATTTGCTATTACAGTGCTACGATCAGGCGTTTAATCCCTTTATGGGTCCTCTCTAATACTCATAGGATTTTCTTCTACATTTGCCATTTACGGGTGTGAAAACATTTGTGGGCTTGAGGAATTGTAGCAATTGAATTGCGATTTGTGATTGTAACTCTTGCGGACGTGAAAGATCAAAGGCTTAGATGGGGTGTAAGCTACGGTTGTAACAACCGCAAGGATTTCAAGCCCGTAACACGTAAGCCGTTTTCGGTTCGCAAAAAAACGCCAATTGAATAGTAAATTAACTTACGACCTCCATTACGGGCTACTGTAACTTACAATTGCTCAATTGAATGAGGCTCACTTTGTCCAGTTCTGGAGATCATATTCAAAAGGATATTGACAAATAAGAAACAATTCAAAGAAATGTGATTAAAATGATGCATGATTTAAAAAGACAAGAAAAGAAAGACTTCATGATCTGAATGTGTATAGCTTGGAGGGCTGAAGGAAGAGGGGTGATATGATGGAAACCTTCAAGTATATTGACAGAGAAGTTGAGGAATGCAACACCCAGAGGTCATGATTTGAAGCTGGTAGGTGAAACATTTAGGGGTAATGTGTGAAAGTACTACATTACAGAAAAAGTAGTAGCTGGAATAGTCTTCCAATGGAAGTCAAATACAGTTAGCAGCTTTAAGCATGTCACGGATGAGCATGTGATGATAGCTTTGAGAATCCTGAAGTGAAGTGTTGTGGTGTTGCAGGTTGCCATGGCAACGGTGACAGTTGTAAAGGAATCTTTAGAGCATTTTGAGCTAAGAGGAATGGAAATCTCTAGCAAAAACTGGTGGATCAATTAATTGGTAGAACGTGCAGACCAGATGGGACTTTTGGTTACTATCTGCAGTCAAATCTATGTTTCTAATAAAGAACCAACATAACCCCAAATTAATGTGGGTTCTGTATATTTCTACCAACCATTGTTCTAGACTAAGCTGTTCTTAAGATATACAACAATGTGCAATGCCGAATATGTTAATGTATCACACAGTATGCTAATATCTAGAACTATATGTTAAGCTGTTTACTTGGCTTGTGTAGGAGAGTAGACCTAGCTAACTGCATATTAATGCAGGGTAAAAAAGTCCAGGATTGTAGTATCTCTCTGCTTGAGTATTCTTTCAACTTTATTATTATTATTATCATATATTTGTAACGCGCCAACATATTTCATGGTGTTTCTTTAGCACAATGTAAAAAATAACTCAGCCTAAAATGTATTATCAATGGAAAAGCAGCATGAAACTGCCATATCTTTCAGCAGAACTAACTTGTTAGGGAAGGAATCACACTGCTAGTGATAAACATGACCCCTGGGGACCTTACCAACCACTCTTCTTTACAGTAACTCTCTCATACGTTGCCCTCAATTTGTAACTCCACAGAATGGTGTCTCCTGTAGCTGTCCTTCTGACCGTGGGAACAATTTCGCCACTTGCCACCAAATGTAACAGAGTTGGAACACGCAGTCCAATATCTCCGCTGGTATACCGTTAAATATCCATATAGAAGCACTGCGCAGTCTCAGAAGCCAAGACCACCCATATTGGATGACACTCAATTGGGGGTCAAAGAATACTGTCTTTATTTTGTTATATGCAGAAATATATATACATCTCTTTCCACAGGCAATACACATCCCCATCTTTGGCTAGAGATAATAGGTGTGGTCACACCTCCCTGAGGCTACCTGGCTACTTTGATACAATCAGACATTGATCAGATTATACTTCTTTGTTCTATGTCTCATAATGAAAACACTTTATACAATAGACTTCCTCTTCTTATGAGGAGTCTCTGTAATAGGATTATCTATTAGCCTAGTAGCTGTAATATTCTGAGCCAATATATTCTGTAGAACATAAAACAACATATCTACAGTACAGCAATGTGATCATATTTTAACCATAAGAAATAAACAACCATAAACAGGGTAAAACAGTGATGGGTTCCGTTACAGTTACGATGACTGTTCATGGCAGTTCTAGCTGGAAAGTGAGGGGACCAAAAGGGCTAATTTGTTTGCATAGAAGATGGAAGGGTAGTGTGAGTGGTGGAACTCAAAGAGAGTGTGTAGTGGTATGGTGTTTGTGTATATGTTTGTGGCATAGTGGCAGTCACAATCTGAGCTAATTCCTCATCACAATTATCATTAATAGGATAAGTTTATGATGTATTTACACCTGATAGCATTGGGTACAGCTGATTTAAGAAGAATTTACATTGTTATTTGGTGAGGGTGGCCGGGCCAGTGGAACGGATAGTTGAGGATATTGCAAGGTGGACATACAAGTGTTTGGAGAAATACCTTCTGCAATTTTTACCTAGACTGTGGCATACTCATATAGGGAAAATCCCATCCCAGGTCAGAGTGATACCAAAGCCATGTGGCGTCTCTCAACAATCTTTCCTTTTAGTTGTGAAATATGAAATGCACTGTAAGATTCCTTCAAAGGAAATGGAGTTGGCTGTGGCCCAATACTTTCAGTCCAACAAGCTTCATTATCTACAAAAGGGTCACAATAATAATCTTCTCCGGCAACATATTCTTTAGCTGTTTCTCCAGGTTTAAGACCTGGGAGTTGAGTTATTAAGGATGACTTGCCATTTGCCTCTTTACTTTATGGATCTCCTGTTTGCTTTCTTTTAAAGGAATAATAGTCTTTGTAGCCTTATCTTCTGGGGTCTCTTGGCGTCTTTTGATTTACTGTTTCTCATTTCCCCTACATAATATTAAAACAGGCACAAGCAAAATTAATCAAGTTATACCAGCAAAACTTAATCACAAGTTATACCATAGACAATAATAAAACAAGCACAATCAAAACGTAATCATAAGTTATTCAAAATATGAAGTCTCTAACACCAAACCGCTATTTTAGCCAGGAGGCGAGAGTGGTGAAATCTTACAACTTGGGACTTTAACCCACAAACTACTAGGGACTTTTAACCCATAAAAAGTAGTTGGGGACTGTAACCCACAAAAAAATACAAATTGCTGGGGACTTTAACCCATGACAAAAAAGGTGCCTTCCTTTACAACAGTTAAAATACCCTGCAGATAGGTAAGGACAAAGAGTAATCCCACTTCTGACACCAATATTGTTAGGGCAGGAATCACACTGCTAGGGATAAGTACGACCACAGCGGACCTTTCCAACCACTCTTCCTTACAGTGCCTTTCTCATCCTGATCCAAGTAATTCAGGAGACAAAGTGACCAACATGAAGGTAGAATGAAAATATCTAATTTTATTACATGCAAGGCCTGGCATTATATAGACCATAACCCCACCCATTAAATGCATCATTTTTGTGATTGTGCAAAACTGCACACACCACAGAAGTCTTGCAGAATGAGAAAAGGTCATGGGCCAAAAGATACAAACAGTCAATCATAAACACATTCCAATTTACCTTATGTTTCTTACACAAAAAGAGAAATAACAGATACAAGATAAGTGTGCTTACAGTCTTGAAACTGAAACATTATTGTGCAATGAACTTCCCAGAATAATTATTTATATTATATTTATATTATTTTAATTATACACCAACATAATTGAAAGCTCATTAGTTTAGAAGAAACACCTTCCTGAAGAAGTAGCAGACATATGCAACTGAAAAAGAAAATTACTCTCGCTATATACAATTGACTGAAAAAGTAAAAAATGTAAAGGTTGTATTTATTTATTTATTTAATTATTCTTCCTTTCTAAAAAAAAATGTTGGCCGTTTAATTATTCAAAATATAATATAGAAAAATGTAACTTTATAATGTGCAAAATGTTTCTACATGGTATATGTACAGCCTTTAATTTTTAAATATTGAATAAAATTTTGCTTTCATTATTTTACCTTTGTGCCTAATAGGGTTAGAAACCTGGCAGATGTGGAATAAACTGTGGATTAAGGCATGATCTGTAATAGCACACTTTTTAAATAGTACTCTGGAAAATAGAACCAACGGCAGATAAATACTCCACAGAATAACCCTCCCCCTCATGCTATAGAAACTCTAGTCTTCCCTTCATGCTATGGACTCTAAATATAGTTTTTTTTTATACTAAAAATGCTTTTAGATTCCTGTCTTGCATACTACTAACGTGTTATTTTGCTACATTCTTCACAAGCATGTGAAGTTTTTGCCAAACTACAGTGGTTTTAAGCTGGGAACATTTGAGTGTGTGTTCTCTTTGCAGAAATCGTACATGGATCTACTAAAATGTGTTGGCAAATACTGCCTCCAGCATATTTCTCTAAAAAAAAAATATTATTCTAAATTCCTCAAAAATAAGAATAAAATTCTTACATATATCAAAGTTCCTTTCATGCTTTAGACCAGTGGGAGGTGCACATACCCGCTTGTTTTTCTTTCCACAAAAGAATAAGTTATACAGCATATTATATTTTACTGGTTCTTTCTGTCTTCAGATTAGAAATGTGATGATCTTGTTTTATGAAATAATCATTTGAAGGATCTGAGTCACAGAGAGGAAGATGAATGTGGGACTTATACTACAGCATATAATTTTTTTGATAAAAGTTGCACTATAGTAATAACAGAAACTAGAACACTATTTACTACAACTATAGCACAAATTTCAATGTAGGTCTGCTCACTTTGGCATCTGTCAAAACTAATGTTTGACTTAGTCATACATTTGACATAGGCAGACAAGGCTAACGCCTTGCAATGATTTTGCTGTCAACTGGTTGAATGCATATTGTGTGATTTATAAGGAGAAATCTAGGGAAAAATGCTATATGAATATATTTCAAAGATTTGATTTACTTTGCAGCTGAATCACAGCAACAACATCTTGAAGCCCATAAATTTAATTCATAGATACCGCATGTCACATTGGTGTGGAGGTAAGGTCACAATTGTAATTTGGGGGACATTGAAAGGCATCAGCTCCTGACCATGGAATGACATTGGCTGTGATTGGAATTAAAGGGATAGTGTCGTCATTATTTTTTGAGATCACAAACCAGCAAAGCAAATAATACATTTACACACCTAGCAAAAAATATCTCCCCGATTTTTGTTGGAAATCTTTGATTGAAATGTTTCATATTATGTGTGCGTTTGCGTCACTCGTCGTGTCCGACTCTCATGGACAGCAACACAACATGCTGATCCACTTGGTATTCATGGCAGAGATACTGGAGTGGGTTGCCAGTTCTTTCCTTCATTTGGAATATGGAGTACAAGTTTGGGCACAACTTCATAAAAAGGAAATTTTATAGCTGGAGAAAGTACAGAGAAGGGCAACAAAATTAATAGGGTGAATGGAGGGGCTAAGTTATAAAGAAAGACTAACCAAATTAAACTTATTTTCACTAGAAAATAGTTTAAGAGGGTATATGATTACCTTATATAAATACATCCAGGGTCAGTATAAAGATTTGTCAAGGGAGCTTTTTGTGCCAAGAGGTTTTCAACTGACAACTGACAAGAGGACAACCCTTGAGGTTAGAAAAAAAAAGATTCCAGCCTAAAGAAAGAAAAGGGTTCTTCACAGTAAGGGTGGTGAATCTGTGTAATTCTCTACCAAAGGAGGTGGTGACAATGGATTCGATAGATAACTTTAAAAAGGGGTTGGATACTTTTTTTTTTATTATAAAAAGGACATTCAGAGTTATCGTGGATAACTAGAGAGGGAGCATTGATCCAGGGAGGAGTCAGTTCATCAGTATATGGGGTCAGGAATTATTTTTTCCCCCTACGTGGCAATGTTTCAATGGGTTAACAACTAATCTGCATATTACAAAGATGAGAGGAGATCTAAAAAGGTTGAACTTGATAGACTGAAAGTCTTTTTTCAACCTCAATTCACTATAATAGTTTTCATAGTGTGTAACGCTGGCATCGAGGGGCGTGACCATGATGTCAATGGGGCGGGGTTTAAAGCAGGAATTGATAGCAGCATGCATCCATGATGCATTCAAAGACAGCACAGATAAAACGCATCACAGATAGACACATACCTCAGTGAGAGAGAGAGGGAATGAGGTACAGAGAGTGAGCCACAGCACAGAGAGACAGACAGCAAAGTGAGGGAGAGAGTTACAGAGAGAGAGACAGCACAAAGAGACAGACATTAAAGTGAGTGGGAGAGGTACAGAGAGAGAGAGAGAGACAGCACGGACAGACAGACAGCCAAATGAGTGAGTGAGAGAGAGAGGTAGAGTGAATCACAGCACAGAGAGACAGACGGCAAAGTGAGTGAGAGAGAGGGAGTGAGAGAGGTACAGAGAGAGACACACAGCACAGAGAGACAGACAGCAAAGTAAGTGAGAGAGAGAGGGGTACAGAGAGAGAGACACAGCACAGAGAGATAGTCAGCAAAGTGAGTGAGAGAGAGAGAGATGGAGGGGAGAGATACAGAGAGAGAGACACAGCACAGAGAGACAGACAGCAAAGTGGGTGAGAGAGAGAGGGAGGGAGAGAGGTACAGAGAGAGAGACACACACAGCACAGAGAGACAGACAGCAAAGTGAGTGAGAGAGAGGGAGGAAGAGAGGTACAGAGAGAGAGAGACACACAGCACAGAGTGACAGACAGCAAAGTGCTTACGTGAGAAAGAGGGAGGGAGGAGAGAGGCACAGAGAAAGAGAGAGGGACACAGCACAGAGAGACAGACAGCAAAGTGAGTGAGTGATAGAGGGAAGACAGAGGTACAGAAAGAGAGAGGTAGACACAGCACAGAGAGACAGACAGCAAAGTGGGTGAGAGAGAGAGGGAGGCAGAGAGGTACAGACAGAGAGAGAGAGAGACACAGCACTGTCGTGCATTTGGTTGGGTAAAAGAAAGATCCATCTATTTACATTATATGGTTGTCCATTGGTCTTGCTATTACCATTGTAAACATACACAAACACTTATAGTATGCCTTATTAACATACGAAGAGTTAACATTCTTTTTTTTTCAGAAAAAAAGTTTGGAGTTTATAAAATAAACTTCTGAGTCTGATAAGCATATTCTAGCAAACGAGACTCCAGCCAATTCATAAGAGGTAGCAGAGACCTTCAAAATGCAACTTCAATACGCCATTGTCCCAAATAAACATTATCAAGCAGGTGTTAAGATAAAGGTACAATGGTGTAGTCTATTGCCCAAAAATACTTGGCAGACAATATGGGACAGAGGCCACACATATTAATATTATTCCAATTTAATATTTTGTACCAGAGAGCTCTCAAGCGGATAGAAACAGATATACACTAATTTATACATATACATGCAAACGGGTTGTAACTATTTGTGATTGGTGGAAACCAACCTTGTGACGATGAGGAAGAAATAGTTATCTAATGGCAGAAAGAAGGTGTTGGGTCTTTCCTGCTTTTTCCTGGGGTCTTTCCTTCTTCTGTACTATTTTCTGTCTGGACATACCTGACTGTAAACCTATGCCCCCTTCATATCTTTCCTAAGATACATTACTATATCTGTCTATATCCAAATTCTATCTTAGCTCTACAACCCTTTCTAACAAACCAATAACACAAATAGGGATTGCTTCAGACTATCTTAAGAAGGGATCCTAAAAATGAGACAGGTGTTATTCTGAAATTCTATACACGGTATGTATAAACTGGTTTTAACTTTCTAATGTGTAGTAGAGCCCAATATAGCACAAATTACAATTTAATATGCCAGTACTAGTTAAAGGAAATGAAAAAAATGATAGAAAATAGAAAGAAAGGAAAAGAGGGTGGGGGAAGCTTTGAATAATATCGTCCCTGTGGTATGTATATGTATTAATTTTTTTTTAATGCTACCATCCAATTTGTAGTTCCCAGACGTCCCAAGAAAAAGCTCCCTTTTTATAGTTGTCATCTAGTTTGGCAGAGATTAAGCTCATTGAATGTACCGTATTTTTCGCCGTATAAGACGCACTTTTTCTTCCCCAAAACTGGGGGAGGAAAGTTGGTGCGTCTTATACGGCGAATATACCTTTTCAAACTGCCTCTGTCCTCTTGATCTCACCCCAGCGCTTCCTACCAGCATCGCGTCGGCCGGTGCGTCCTAGTGACGTCACACACGCAACGCTGCAGTACACGAGGAGTGCTGGTAGGAAGCGCTGGGGTGAGATCAAGATGGCAGAGATCAGAAGGAAGGTAAGGATCAGGAGGGTCAGGGAGGGTCAGGGAGGGTCAAGGGCTCCCAAATGCTCCCAAATGCTGCAGTATATGTATGTATGTATGTGTATGTATGTGTATGTGTGCATGTATGTGTGTGCATGTATGTGTATGTATGTATGTGTATGTGTGTGTGTATGTGTGCATGTATGTGTGTGTATGTATGTGTATGTATATTTATGTGTGTATGTATATGTATCTATATATATATATATATATATATATATATATATATATATATATATATGTATATTTATGTGTGTATGTATATGTATGTATGTGTATCTCTCTCTCTCTCTCTCTCTCTCTCTCTCTCTCTCTCTATATATATATATATATATATATATATATATATATATATATATATATTTGTGTGTAATGTAGGTGTGTATCTGTGTGTAAAGTGTATTTGTGTTTGATTCAGATTTTTTTTTTTTTCTTGTTTTCCTCTTCTAAAAACTAGGTGCGTCTTATCTGCCGGTGCGTCTTATAGGGCGAAAAATACGGTATGTATTTTTCGTTTTTTTCAGTACTTCCCCAAACACAGGAATGAACGTCTTCCAAGTTTTAGCAATAGTGTTCCTGACTACTAAAAAGATTTGGTTTGAGAGAAGTTGAGCCTCTTTAGAAAGGCTGGTGATAGGGAGACCTAATAAGGCTTCCTCTGTTTTTTTTAGGTATTCTGTGTTCCCATATGTTTCTGACTAGATGTGGGCTATTTTAGGACAATCCCATAATATGTGTCTTAGTGTACCGGTGGAATTACAACCTCTAAAACAGTTGCCATCTAGAGAAGGATATGAGAGCTTTAGTCTAGCAGGGGTCAGGTACCACCTCATGGTGGTTTTGTAGGAATTCTCTCTCAAGATTATGTTAAGGGAGGAGTTTGTTGCCTTTTTATGGATTTTACCCCATTGCAAGTTATCTAAGGTGATGGTAACTTCTGTTTTCCATGAGGACTGGTGGTGAAGCTTAGGTGGTGTGGCCTGGTCTAACAGGTAATTGTAGATGATGGAAATGTTTTTATTACCATTTGAGTTGTATATGTAGCATTTTTCAAATGGGGTTTTGCGGGCTGATTTGTTAATTTTTAGTATGTTGGATAGATTTAAATGGATTTGTGCTAGATTGAGCCATTCTTTAAAGGGTACGTGGTTCTGTTAACATATATAACCTTGTATCACACTATCAACAAAACTGTCTTACATCATTATTGATTGAATTGACCGATTTGATAAATTAAATTAAATGTAATCAATTTTGATGTAACACCAGTAACCAAATAATAGCTTGCCAATACCTAAATACAAAGGTTATTTAGCTTGCAATGTTGATACATATTGCTTCAATATAAATTTCTATATTCTAACTGCCATATAAACTGTTATACCATATTGTATTGCTTTCATAGAGTAACAGGGTATATTGCTCATTATTAATATCATATATACTGTAACAAATAGTCAGTTTATACACTCTGCATATCATTTCGGTATTGCACTAACCAAATATAGACAGATTGCTGGCCAAACTTTATAAGATTATATACACTGTTTATATACTCCTCTATTGAAGTAACCAAATATAGATTATATTAAAATAAATTGCTAATCCACATTTGATAAGTTTATATACAATGCTTATTGATTTCTGTATTGATCTAGCCAGATATAAAGTCTATTAAGACTAATTGCTATCCAATCATCCAAAAGAGATTGTAATAGACATCGGGTAGATTGTATATTGTGAACTAGCTAAATATCAAAGTTTACAAGTGTAAATACTTATAATTGTTTATCCTTGATATTTACTGCTATACCAATAAATGCTATTTCTGCACACAGTGTATACTTATCGATAAATTGATCCTTGAACTCAATCTATACACTGTCATATTTTAAGAAACTATATTAATCTATACAGTGTAATATTTATCTTATGTTAATTGCATGACAGCACAGAGAGACAGGCAGCAAAGTGAGAGAGATACACAGAGAGACAGAGGGGTACAGATCGAGAGTGCATGAAGACATAGAGAACACAGAGAAAGAGAGTGCACAGACAGAGAGCACAAAGAAAGAGAGAATGCAGAGAGAATGCACAGAGCGAGCACAGAAAGCGCACATAGAGATAGCACACAGAGTGCACAGAGAGAGAGTGCACAGAGAGAGTGCACAGACAGAGAGCACACAGAGAGATACATACAGAGAGAGAGACAGGGAGGGGTACAGAGAGAGATATGTACAGAGCCGACAGAGCACACAGACAGAGGGAGGGAACACAAACAGCGAGAGAGCACACAGACAGAGCGCACACAGACAAAGCACACAACGAGAGAGAGGGAGAGAGAGGGAGAGAGAGAGCACAGACAAAGAGCGCACAGAGAGAGAGAAAGAGGGGGAGGGGTACAGAGCTGGCAGCACACCAAGACAGCGAGAGAGAGCACAGACAGAGTGTGCCAAGAGAGAGTGCGCAGACAGAGAGACACAGAGATAGAGAGAGAAGTATAGAGTGAGAGCCAGAGCGTGCACAGACAGAGAAAGCAGACATAGTGCACAGACAGAGAGAAAGTTCACAGACAGAGAGCGCAGAGAGACAGAAAATGCACAAAGTGCACAGAGAGAGAGATTGAGTGTGCAGAGAGTGCACAGACAGAGAGCACACAGAGAGAGAGAGGCAGGGAGGAGTACAGAGAGAGAGAGGTACAGAGCTGACAGCGCAGACAGACAGAGGGAGCGCACACAAACCTCAAGTGAGCACACAGAGAGAGAGACAGAGAGGGAGAAGAACAGAGCTGACAGTACACTCAGACAGTGAGAGAGAGAGCGCACAGACAAAGCGCCTAGAGAGAGAGAGAGTGCACAGAGAGAGAGAGAGACAGAGAGGGAGGGGTACAGAGCTGACAGTACACTCAGACAGTGAGAGAGAGCGCACAGACAGAGCGCGTAGAGAGAGAGAGAGTGCACAGAGAGAGATATCGCGTGCACAGAGAGAGAGAGTACACAGGCATAGAGCGCACAGAAAGAGAGCGCACAGAGATAGAGAGAGAGAGAGAGCACAGACAATTCAAGATAACATTCTTTAATACCGTCATTTATTCAAGTTACTAGTTACTATATAAGTGCTGTAGAGAGTTTCCCTTGTCAATTTGTAAGTGGACCCTGCCCAGGTATGTGGATGGCTCCACTCCCAATGGTGATATTATCTGTGTGTATTCTACTGCAATATAAATATAAATGAAATAAAGATGGAGGGTGATACTGTTCAATATGAGTGGCAAAAAAGCAAGTCCAACATATTTGAACATAATAAAATATTTATAAACCAAAAAGAAAAGATTAATTTTGGTTTAATGTAAAAGAAAATACAAGAGTTCAACGACACTTTAAGTGGATTCACCCATGATTTTGATAGACATCCTGCGTTATCCACCTTTATGACCAGAAAATCTCTAAGCTGAAGGCAGTAGTTGTTTGGGTATACTTCCCTATGTGAAATAAGCTGCCATTTCACCAATCTAGAAGCCCATGCAGAAAGTGGTACCTGGAATGAAGGGAGTCTCTCAACTGCCTTAACGGTAATTCTCTGGGTTAATTTTCATTACCTAAAGTGGAAACCCCAAGACACGCTCGGGATCACACACATCCGTGTTCCCTTCCCTGAAAGCGTAGGTGACACAGGGACTTGGGACAAGGCGGTGTAGCCGCATCAGCACTCCAAAAACCAGGGAGGTTAATTGATTAGGTGAGTGGAGGAGATACATATTTTTATACATTGGTGATCTGATCAAACTAGATTTGTCTGTGTTACCGACCCCTACTCACCTATATCCCCTGCTGGATCTCTACCTTGTCGTTGTGAAGGGGCTTGTGTGCTTCGATGAAGCTGTGAGCTATACCAAGTAACGTAACCCATGATGGTCAGGTCATAGCAGAGAGGTCAGACAAATTGTTGTCCACTGGAAAAGGAACAGGCAACCCACTCCAGTATTTTTGCCAATAAATCCTCATGGGTATGCACAACCAGACAATTGTGCCTGTCCTGCTGTGTTCTGTAGAGTCACACACGACTGAACAACTAAACAGCACACACCTATATAGAAAATTACAAGAGGATCTCAAACTATTTTGCAAGTGGGCTATCCATTTGATAGCACTACCACTGCATGCAACAGTGATGTGATACGCTTCTATGTTTCTTTTGCGCATATCCTCCAGCATTTGGACCCGAGTACACTGCCATGATTGCAGTCTCCTTGACCCCCACCCCATTTCTGACCTTCATCTTGGAGATATCTACCAGCTCAGGCTTTATACCTGTGATCACAACCACTGCCACTAATCACTTGACAATGGGCCATATTATGGCTTTACTATGTGAAACAATACATGGCATCTTGTCACATAAACCATTCATTGTTTATTATTTCTAAATTTTGGGCAATTACTAATTAGTCATCAGTAACTGAGGCACTCTTTTAGTTTTCTGTAAAAAATATCTTTTGTTCCAAGCACTTAGAGTTGGCATGCTGTTTCCTTCTTGTAATTACAACAGAAATTCCCATTACTGTGCAGGCTTTGTTTAAATTGTGTAAGCAGATGCAGTATATAAAACCTTTCTATTCATCAGAAAATAGAGAATAAAAGCAGATTTAAAATAATAATGAATTTATTTTCAAATAATCATATGCAGATAATGCACAATTTCTAACTAAAAACAATAGTTTTTAGTTAAAGTGACAGTAAAGAGTCTAAAATAATGAACAATACCGGGTTTTATCATTTGACTAGCGACTTGCCCGTCAAAAAATGACGACAATAAGATTGTAAGGCAGGTAACGCTGTTTGTTTGCAACATAAATTTTGTTGGTGTTCTGAGATTGTTCAGTGCTCATTGCGAGCCTCGTGCTTAGCGCCTTTGGCGCTCATCGCGTGGCTCGCAATGAGTGCCTTTGGTGCTCATTGCGCGGCTGGCGGTTGTTTGTGTGCTGTGAGCAGCGTTGGTGGTCTTGTTTTGTATGCTAATGAAATAATTAATGGAATAATAAATGAATATACTTTACCTATTGTGAAGTAATATATGCAGGTTGCATTGTACTGAAGAGCTAGCAATCTGATTTCATGTTGCTGCAGCATACAATGTGTGTTTTCACTGCTGTGTAAGTGTCAGCAATGTGTGCAGTGTGTAGTGTAAATAGTGTGCGTGCGCGAGCCAAATCCGTTAGGGTAGCTGTGTACTTCCGCATTGTGTAAGTTAGTGTTCTAAAATGGCGCCTAATGTGTGGTACACGGCTGTGGCTGATTTTGCGTCCTTGTTCTTGGACCTTGTCCGGCTTTTTCTGAAAATCCGTATGTGTTTTGTGGTGTTTTGCGTGTTTAGGGGCCTGTAGCCTCGTTTTCGTTTTTTTTCCGGTGGCCATTTTTTCTCTCGTTTTTTTCGGGTGTCTAAACTCTTGTATTTTGACTTAAATTTAGGTGTAACTTCAGTTTCAGAGGTCATGGGTGCCCCCCCTTGCTGTGGGTAAGCTTTTTATGTGTCTGTATTTATTGTGTTTCTAATGTTTTCATGTGCGCGTGTTTTGGGCGATAAGGTCGTATTTTTGCGAGCTCGTATTTGTGGTTGCTAAGTCCGTAAATTTTGCGGTCGACGTGGGAGCCTCCACCTCCGCAAATGCGTCCCCTCGCTTCGCGAGGGTCCGCATTTGTGGGCCTAAAGTCTGCAATTGCTGGCAAGGAGCGCTTCACGAGGGCCGCAGGCTCGCTATGCGAGCCCTCAGCGTTAGCAACAACCCGCTTGCTCACAACTATATATGTGATGCTATTTTATCACCATGCTGCTTTTTAAAACTGCTTAATTTTGAATTGATGGTTTGTATACCTATATATAAATTTTGGGGGGGGGGGAATGTAGGTATACTTAATGGTGTAGAGTGGTGTATTTATTGACTTAAAGTAGCACAGCAAATATCCCATTTGTTGAATACATTAAACAATCATAATTGCAATTAAATAGTGGAAGTAACTTAAAACTGATATATAAGTTAGATTTATTTTATGTAGAGATTAACTGAAAGATTGAATTTCTTAAGATATGGACTCATCTATAGCAAATAAGCAGTGGGGACAATAAGGAAGATAGGCATGTCCAGTTGCAAAACAGTAATGGTGGTTACA
Organism: Discoglossus pictus; assembly: GCA_027410445.1. Taxonomy (NCBI): domain Eukaryota; kingdom Metazoa; phylum Chordata; class Amphibia; order Anura; family Alytidae; genus Discoglossus; species Discoglossus pictus. The sequence continues at coordinate 148,934,038 of CM050170.1, forward strand.
GAGACATTTAACAACAAAATTGAATTCCATTGTTAAACTCTATCACTATTACCATTTTTTAACTGGGCTTTTTCATTATTATCTCCACTGCTAAATCTAATTGCTATTGATAAGTTCACTTAACCAGAACGTAGATCTTTCAGTTAATTTATAGTGAAACTTATTTGCAAATGTTAAGGTACTTCCACACATAATTTTAAAAACTTTTTATGGGTACTTTTTTGGCTCATTTTCATTTCTGCAATGACTAGGGCCTTTCCTGTGTTCACTTTAAGCTAAGACTGCTTTACATCATTTTGAAGCCACGATAATTTGGAACTCAAATAACCATGTCTTCCTCTCCAAAGGAGCTCTGGTTTGGTTGGAAACTGTAAACATGACACAACAGCAAACCTGCCAAGAGATGGCCACCCACCAAAAAGTCACGGACCGGGCAAGGAAGGCATTTATCAGAGAGGCAGCACAGAGACCTAAGGTAACCCTGGAGGAGCTGCAGAGTTCCACAGCAGAGACTGGAGTATCTGTACATAGGACGTCAATAAGCCATACGCTCCATAGAGTTGGGCTTTATGGCAGAGTGGCCAGAAGAAAGCCATTACTTTCAGCAAAAAACAAAATGGCACGTTTTGAGTTTGCGAAAAAGCATGTGGGAGACTCCCAAAATGTATGGAGGAAGGTGCTCTGGTCTGATGAGACTAAAATTTAACTTTTCGGTCATCAAAGAAAATGCTATGTCTGGCGCAAACCCAACACATCACATCACGTAAAGAATACCAGCCCGGACTGGGAAACTGGTCAAAATTAAGGGAAAGATGGATGGTGCTAAATACTGGGATATTCTTGAGCAAAAACTGTACCACTCTGTGCGTGATTTGAGGCTAGGACGGAGGTTCATCTTCCAGCAGGACAATGACCCCAACAGTACAATGCTAAAGCAACACTTGAGTGGTTTAAGGAAAACATGTAAATGTGTTGAAATGGCCTAGTCAAAGCCCAGACCTCAATCCAATAGAAAATCTGTGGTCAAACTTAAAGATTGCTGTTCACAAGCGCAAACCATCCAACTTGAAGGAGCTGGAGCAGTTTTGCAAGGAGGAATGGGCAAAATCCCAGTGGTAAGATGTGGCAAGCTCATAGAGACTTATCCAAAGCGACTTGGAGCTGTGATTGCCACAAAAGGTGGCTCTACAAAGTATTGACTTTAGGGGGGTGAATAGTTATGCACATTGACCCATAAAGCAAGCCTCTCATGATCTCCAGGTTAAGGGCAAAAAAGGCGATGGGACGTGGAAATTTGAACTGAGTGCACGCAAATCCTTTGTTCTCTCAAGCCCATAACTGCCACGTTCCAATTTAGCCATTAAATTGCAACAAATCCACTGGTTTTCAACTCCGTAACCCACAAATGGAGCCAAAAATCCAACGGACTTGAATATCATATTTACTGATTTATTGATATAGCATTATTTCTGGAATGCGGGTCCGATCAAAACTCGTAATTGAGACCCCTAAGGCTTGGAAATCTAACCTCCAATTTTCAGTGACATAATGATGACGATCTCGTTTGCCATTGGCTCCACCTAAACCCGTAACTTCGGGGTTGACTAATTGATCATGTTCACGGCTGCACATCCAACGTGCGCAGAATGGTTTACGGCTTTGCGTCTCCAGCCCATGACTGGCGTCATGGTTCAATTTAATAGCTCTGTAATGAAGGTGAATTTCAAGCCTGCAGCCTTTGCAGTGTGCCATTGCGGCTACGGGCTTCTAATTTAATGGGGCTGTTAGTTAATTTCATCCTCCTAATGCACAGCTGTTACCTAAAGCCACACCCACATAGGGAGGGGCTTCACACTACCAATGTAATACTGCAGCATGCAGGCATACATGAAGTGTGTCCTTCCCCTGTAGGTATGACCTTAGGTCACTGTGCAAAATGTCAGCTTCCAGAAAAGGGGCAGTTCCAAAAGCTGATAATCTGATATGCTGGGAACTTCTTAAAAGTAAGTGAAGTGTAAATTTAATATGACAGTTATAATGGGGAGAATAAAATTAAGCAACCTAGTTAAAACATTATCAGCCCTATTAAATTGGGGCTACATTTTAACACGTTGCCATAACTCCAATTTTACGTGTTACGGCTATTAAATTAGCCCCATAACGCCGTCTGCAGAGGACTTGCGGGTTAAGACGCAGGAAGGACGAAAATAGCCTCCGATTTGAGCTACGTTGAACTTCGGGGCCGTAAATCCTTTGATCTGCCAAGCCTGTAACCACTACAATTCCAATCATGCTATTAAAATGCAACAAAGTCACCCGCAAGCTAGTCCGTAACATGCAAATGGAGCCCAAAGCCCTACGAGTGCTGGAGAGGACTCGCAAGGCGGGTAAAGACCAATATGTAGCCCCGCAAATGCAAATAAAAACACACTACTGTACATTTATTAAAAGGTAAAGTGATGTTAGGTCATGTATATTTCATGTATAATGTCCTTGTTATATCGATCACAGCAATCAGTGTGTTAATACATATGCTGTAACTCGCATGTAATAGAATATCACATTTACGGCTTTATTAATATTGCATTATTGTGGAATGTGGGTCCGATCGCAACTTGTAATTGCAGCCCATAGGACTTTGAAATCTACCCTCCCCTTTTTCAGGGACATAACACTAACAATCTCTTTTTTCATTGGCGCCGTCTAAGCCCGTAACTACGGTCTACACTAATTGATCGTCCGCAAGGCCGCAAATCCAACGTTCTACGAATGAGCTACGATTTAAGTCTCAAACCCGTAGCTTGCAGCCCCTTCTAAATTAATAGCACCGGAACTCGGCTAAATTTCAAACCCACAGCCGTTGCGTGCTTCACATTGGACTTACAGAACTGGAATTTAATATGGCCCTATGTATTTTAAAATATACTGCAATCTCCTACAGTGAGCATAATCTAAGAAGAATCTAAGAAACTTGCTGACAGTGACAAAGCACCTATACTTCCACTGATACATAATAATACATGACAATATTCTTCACACAGTACCTTATGAATCAAAATAAAATTCACAAGTTCTATTTATACAAATAATCGTTAGCTACAAAATTATAATAGTGAAACAGTATAGTGCTATTATAATTACATTTTTAAAGTAAGTGGCTCCTGTTGTAACAATATTATCCCGGTGATTAGCATCTTTAGAATGTACGCTTTTTACTGTAATTTACATTATAATTCATGAGGAATGTCACCATTAATTGTAACATAGCATTTTGAATATAGGCTTCATCATTCTATCATTCTTTTAAGGGAAACTACTCGTGCACCTGTTTGCTAATGGCAATCACACATCTAGCTCTATTTCACAGAGCCTCCTGGTATTAAAAGATTTAAAGTGTGACTATAATTCTTATATGATAAAGATGCAATTGGTTTAGTTATGGCTTAAAGGGCCATTTACCTCACTGGATGTGCTCTTTATGGTGTGAAACATGGTCTGTCCTGCATACTGGCAGTTTAATCATTAATAACAGCCACGGCGTATGGTAAGGACACTGATTGAAAGCAGTTTTTCCCTGAACTAAGGAATGCCCTTAAAAAGTTAACTCACAACTGACCTGCTTAGATGATTTCAACATTCCATGATCTGCACAGATTGATTTGTTGAGGGTTAACTCTTTTTGTTTTTGATTTGCTCACTGCACAGAGCAGAAGCTGCATATCTCGGAGTGGGCATGTCAGTGACTAATGTAAACACAGACTTTATTGAATTCTCAGCAAAAAATGCATGGATTTTAAAAAAATCAAAAAGTATTTCAACATGCTTTTAGGAGATCTTTACTGTAATATGATCCAATTAATTGGCCCTTTAACAGTAAAAATCTGTATTCTTAAGAATGTAATTCAATGTACATTTAAATCTGAAATTAGCATTGTTGCTCCCAGCAGATTTGCCTCTCTTCCCGACCAACAAGGCCCTCATTCAATTGCAATTTGGCCAATTGAATAGGGCTCTAAATAAGCACATAACATATTTTTTTTTAAAGAAGTTTTTAGTTAGTAAACATCTATTTAAAAGCAAGGTTTTCACTAACTAAAAACGGATTTAAAAAAAATATGCTAAGTGCTAATTTAGAGCCCTATTCAATTGGCCAAATCGCAATTGAATGAGGCCCCAAATAGGTGTCCAGGAGGTATAAGAGGATGTGCCCAGATGGCTCTCCTAATTGTTCCTACTTGTTTTAGGAAAAGTAGGCTGTTATTAGGACAAGCAGTTAAGACTCCCATCAGGACAGCCCCCTTGGTCATATCCTCTTTCTTCCCCTGGACATATGATAGAGGATAGGGAGCAGATTATCTGCTGAAATCTCAAACACAGATCTTCTAATTTAAGGTTCTTTAAGTGTAATAAAATCATTTTGACATTATATATGTAAATGACATTTTTACGACAAAAACCTAGTCTTTTAGAGTGATGCATAATAGCCCCCAAAATTCTGGAGATGTAGCAATTAAGAAAGTGCCGGGCTAAGGGACTGTGTTGTCGCTGCGCAGTGATGGATTACCTCATCTAAACGAGCGCTGCTCAGTACTGGCTGATCTGCCAGCTGTTCTAATTGTGTCACAATCATTTTACCAGAACAATGTGCTCTTCCTGATACTGATCAAAGAGTCGTTCCTGTGACAGCGCGCTCTTAACCAGTTAAATGCTGCCCTGCGGCTGTCTGTGCTTGTACCATATCCTCCCAATGAAGGGTATATATCAAGATGTCACCATTTTATACCTGCTCCCGTGTGCCAGCAGCAACTGTTTGCTATTTTAGTTATATATATTTGGTATTTATGTCTTGGGCGCAGAGGTTAAGGATGATATTTAATTAGTAGGGCAGCTTGAACTGCCAGGAGGTACTTTTCTGCACATTGAAGTCAAAGGCTGTTGGCTATTGGAAATGGTTTAATATAACAGCACTATTTTAGTAAATATGGGCCCTGCTTAAAAAAAGAAGCATAAAAAAAACTGACAGCCTTATTAAATTGCAATTCATCAAATCTAAAGGGCTCTATATAAGCACAGAGCAAGTTTTTAGTTAGTGAAGACCTTACTTTTGGATAGAAGTTTACTAACTAAAAACTTATGTAAAAAATATATGCTATGTGCTTATATAGAGCCCTATTCAATTGGCCAAGTCACAATTTAATAAGGCTGTGAATATTAATATTGAGCAATTGACAATACCTTTTTCTATTATATTTTATGGTTCCCTGGTGGTCTAGTACTTAGGATTTAGTGCTTTTACCGCTGCAACCTGGGTTCAATTCCAATAAGGGAACCAAGAGGTCACACCGCCTTGAAACCGAGCAGGGTTGGGCTTGGTCAGTACTTGAATGGTAAATCAACTAGGAATACCAGAAGCTGTATGCTGTGGCATGAGGCAACCCACTTCAGTATCTATGCCGTGAATACCAAGTGGATCAGCATGGTGTGTTGCAATCCATGAGGTCACAGAGAGTCAGACACGACTGAACGGCACATACACATTATATTTTAGCTGGATAGATGGATAGATGAGGTCATTGAAATAATGTGTATGAGCTTGATGGAGCTCAGAGGGGCAGTGCCTGACAGATGTGCCTGGCGTGCTGTGGCCCATAAGGTCAAGGAGAGTCGGACACGACTAAACAACAACAATTATTTTATCATGATACATTTTACACACAAATAGTAAAACGATTTTCAGGCATTAGATATATTTATGATTACATAAAACGAAAGATGTACTAACTGGTGCTAGAAAAAACCTTAAAGATCCCTTAGATTGTAAGTTTGTGAGTTTTCGATTGTGTGTCCGTGTCTTGGAAACAAGCACTATGTACATTTGATTATATGCTCAAAAACAGAGCCCTCCATTCTTTATAAGGTGTTAAGTTTTTTTTTTTTGCCATGTACTAAACCCCTGTACAGCGCTACGGAATATGTTGGCGCAATATAAATAAAGATAATAATAATCTCCATCCCTATTTAATCCAATCCAATGTCTAACATCAAACCTGTTTCTTAAAATTAAATTCTGGCTACATTTTACTAACTGTTTTTCTCTACAGTAAATCATTCCATAGATATTCAGCATTGTTTTTGCTATGTTATACTAATTTCTTTCAGTATGCTAAATTGGCAATCATCGTGCCTGATTGGGGCGAGGGAGAGGTTCTACTGTAACTGCATAATAACAGTGGGGGTAGGTTGTTTATTTGCATTTAAAAAAATCAGTGTATCACTAATTAGCAGATCAAAGCAGCTAATTGGTACTCTCAAGCTGCATAGTTGCATAATAATACAAAACAAACAATGCTGAATATCTCCACAAGGATTCGCTATATAAAAATGGCGAATACAGTGTATAACTAGTGCTTCATGCTCTTCAATAAAAACTTTAAAAACTACTTGACTACAAATATAATAGAAAAAGGTATTATAGAAAAAGGTATTATCAATTTCTCAATATTATTATTCAGTTTTAGGTTTTCTGTAAAAATCCACTTAATCACCGAAAGCCCTCACACTGTATCACTCTTTTATCATCACTTGCCCAGTTGACTCCTTTAGGTACCAATATGCTTTAACTGAGACCCGTTTCTCTTTTCGCGCTCTTCCAGCAGTGGCGTGCAGGGGGCACTAGGTGGCGCAGCACGGTTAGGTTTAGGGTTAGGCTTGAAGTTTAGGGTTAGGGTTTAGGGTTAGGATTAGCCTGTGCTCTCCACTACTCATTAGCTCATTATCTGACACTACCCTAACCCTGAACCCTAACCCTTAACCTGAACAAAGTCTCGCTGCTGCTATATCATGTAGGGTCATTTAAGATTGGCAGGTCATAGCAGAGAGGTCAGACAAATCACTGTCCTCTGGAGAAGGAACTGGCAACCCACTACAGTATTTTTGCCATTAAAATCTTTTGGATTGACACACATGCTGCAGTCCATAGGATCACGGAGAGTTGCACTCAACTGAACAACAATGAGAAGTAGATGACTGGTAAGATATAACTCACCTCAGTGAAGAAAACCTAGTACAGCTTTACAATTATTGGACAGTACGTTGGTCATGGGAAAATGCAATATTTTAAGTAATGATACCTTCTATATCCAAACATTATTTTGTTACTTAACAACTTAACATTATACTTGTTACTTAGTCTCTGAAAAAGTTTGTCTTACTGAAATGTAAACAATATAGAAACATATCCACTTATATACAGGTATATAGGCATTTGTGGGCATATTTGCATGTCCCAGCTCAGCTTCCCAGAATGCAGTGTAATAACTGTTTTTCTCGGAACTCTGAGCTGGAAGCGGGTTTTTTAACTTGCTTTAGACAATCAAATGTGAACACAGATGTACTATTTATTTACTGTACTACTGTACGGTGGAGGGCTTCTATGGTTCTTTTGCCCACCATATTATAAATTATTGTTGTGGTGAACTACCTACTCATAAGGTCCACAACACAGGCTGAGATCCCGCTCCATGCTAATGATAGCCACTAAGCTTGAAACAGCTGTACATGTATAGGATACTCAGCTTGTGTAAAATTAAACGTTGGTTTTGCATTAAAGCTGTGTAATACAGCATGCATAAGCTTAAAGGAAGCCATGTTTGATAATGGCTATGCATTGAAGAGCAAGCCATTTGTGGGCACATTTGCATGTCCCAGCTCAACTTCCCAGAATGCAGTGTAATAACTGTTTTTCTCAAAATTATGAGCTGGAAGCAGGTTTTTTTTAACTTGTATTAGACATTCAAATGTGAACACAGATGAACTATTTATTTACTATATATATATATACATATATTCAAGTCAGTCTAATAAATAAATGCATCATCAAAAATCACTTAATCACTTTCGACTTTAAAACCTGTGCACTGCTAAAAAGACAGTACATTAAATTGATTATTTTTTATTTTACTTTTTCTAAACAAATAAATACATTAATAGTAAAATATGTTTAACTTTGAAAAAGGGAAGTGATTAAATTGTATTTAACTGTCAAGCAGCTGCCATCAATAACCTCCCGCTAACTTCAGTTTTTTTCCATTGGAAGGGCAAACATTGCAAAAATAATTCAAGGTCGTCAGGGTTTTGTATAAATCTATCCTAGAAAAGTATTAAACCAAGCTTTTAGCTTGAGAGAACAGGCAGAATAGATGGACCCTTTGGTACTTATTTGCATGGGTGGAGAAACTGGGGGGGACGAGGCGGACAAATCCCCCTTTGGTTTTCCAGTGTGTGTAGAGAAGCATTTATGGGGTATTTTTATACTATATGCGGTATCCCCTCCAGATTTTCTTTGGCTCCTGCGCCGTTGCTTATTTCCAGTGTTTTGTTGAAGGTAACAGGGAATGTAGGGAAGGAAGCATCAACTTGGATTACTTATGTTGTAGCATTTTCCATAACTCACTCTGATGCTTTAAATCACATTTGTAAAGGGCAAACTAGCTGAAGTGGTTATTATCTGTCCTCAGTGTTTATGTTTCTGTTGTTAATACTGCAAACACCCTTGAGCTGGCCCTGGGGACAACTATTACTGAAATAAACTAAGCCATCAACCATCATTGGATACTAGCAGAGACCCCTTATTGTCACAGCTCTGAGAAATATTAGAGTGAGAAATTAACTAAAACCTACCACGCATTTTATGGAGCGATTATCTAAAATTGTTTATATTGTATACAACTTTTTTTGTTGAAAGGCTGTCTCTGAAAATGTTTGTTACCAAGGACTATGAAGCAAAAGCCCTAAGGGGACTGACATATCTTGTATCATGTCTGCCTTTCCCCTTAGGGTCTTTAAGCCATGAGATGGTAAATGAGACCCTTTTTTTCTCCAGGTCATGATAGGCGCAACAATAGTAAATATTTAATGGTCGTGGAGCATTTAACCATAATGGGAAATTATCCCAAGCATCAAATGTATTTTATTTGAATAAAGGGACACTACAATATTCCTAGTTATGGTAGAAATCAAAGCTTTACCTACAAATTAAAATATTTGCAGTTGGTTGTTATTAAAAAATCAAATCTAAATTAGTTTTAGATTGTTTGATGTTGCTATTATTAGGCAGTAATTACTTTTCAATATCCTCCTACTGATAGGGGTTTTTTTTATATCTCAAATGATTAATTAGCACTCACAGTGTTACTAGATTATGATGAAGTTTAGCTGGTTGAAACAGAATAATGACAGATGATTTGACACTTTAAAGGAAAAGCATGTTCAGTTAGATTAATCAGACTAATCACAGACTTTTTTAAGGACCACGGCACAATGAAAAACATGTTTGAAAACTTTGAGTGGAACAAAGAGCATAATTAAGCAGGAAAAAAAATCATATATTTTGATTTTAATTAGAAAAAAATAAATTGTGATGCCTTTGCTAAGCCATGCTGGAATCCATGACACACAGATGGAAGTTGTGTGTATGTGAGGGGCGTTTGCATTTCCTGAAGCAAGGAGATTGCTTTTGCTCTAGTGAACGGGAAAAGGTGTGGTATATTTCAGTCTTAACAAAGGCTCTCTGTTTTCTCCTTCCCTACTCCTCTGTCTACTGATACCGTTTAGGATGTGATGTAGCAAACACAGAATGGAGTCTTCCCATTTTCCCAAACATGTTGTATGCCCATGGCTTACATAGCTGCTAATGTTGTTCGTTTGGTACAGCGCTACGGAATATGTTGGCGCGTTATAAATAAACTATAATAATAATACTTGACAAACAAGTGATTTTTGATGCTGAACTGTTATGGCTCTTAAATGTTCATATTTGCTAGTTGCGTTTTAAATTAAATCATAACTGGGAACTCTTGCAGTGTCCCTTTAAGCACAATATTCTTATGTTCATCCCATTTCTTTTTCACTGCATTCAATTCATTGCACACGGTATGGTGTTCAAGCTACTTATATTAGAGTATCCCAATCTGAGGTCCATGCTTAAGATAGCATTACATATATATATATTTTATATTATGGGCTACACCTCAATATAATATTTAACATTGAAACTAAAAGACACAAAAACCGTAAAATGTAAAAATGTCTTGGTAAGACCTCCAGCAACATTCCAGTGGTCTGTATGGCTCTTTGCTCTCGTCAAGGGGCTTCGAACACAATTGTTTTTGTCAGGAATTTTAAAAAGAATGCTTTTAACATTACAAAACTTGAGTTTTACATGAAAAAATAAAACATGTTTGAACTTCATTGAAGCTAACAGAACATACATACTTCTGTAGACTGCATTGGCAGACATATCTGTACTAGCGACTTGCCTGTCAAAATGACGGGGCAATAAAATTGTAAGTCAGGTAATGCTGTTTGCCACAGACAGTAAGTGTTTTGGTCGTCTGAGATCCTTTGGCGCTCATTGCGAGCCTCACACTGAGCTCCATTGGCGCTCATTGCGAGCCTCTTGGTTAGTATATTTTTTGTTATCAGAGGCGATTTTGCGCTCATTGTAAGGTCTGCGCTGATCTCCTTTTAGAGCTTATTGCAAGCCTCTCCCCTGGTGTACTTTGTGTCCTATGAGCACCGTTGGTGCTCCTTGTGAGGCGCGGTGAAGGCCTTTGTCAATTATTGCGATACTGTGTTTTTTTCTCTGTATACTGTATGTATTTTTCATGATAATTAATTAAATTTTTATACTTTACCTATTTGCAATTAATATATGCAGCAATCAATGTGCTGAAGAACTAACAATCTGCTTTGATGCTCCTGCAGCATATAATGTAGATTTGCAGTGTGTAGTGTAAATAGGCTGCATGCACGAGGGGAAACCGTTTGTGTAGCTGTGTACTTCCGCATTCTGTAAATAAGTGTTGTAAAATGGGGGCAATTGTGTATGTGGTACGCGGGTGCGTCCTTGCTAATAGTGTATCTTGTACCTTGTACGGGTTTGTGTAAAAGTCGTATCTGCTTGGCGGTGTTTTGCGGGTTTAGGTGTCGTGTAGCCTTGTTTTTGTTTTTTTCTTTGGGCATTTTTTCTCTTGCTTATGGGATCTTCGAGTGTCTAAACTCTGTAAATTTGACTTAAATTTGCTTGCAACCTGACTCCCAGACGTCCTGGCTGTCCCCCTTTGCTGTGTGCAATGTTTTTCGCTGTGCACGGTTCGTCCCTTAAGTTCGTATTTTTGCGAGTTCCTAATTTTTTCGAAGTCCCACGGCTCGTATTTTTTTGTGTAAGTCCGTATTTAGTCATTGCGTGTTATAGTTTTTTTTCAAAGTCCCGCAGTTCTTGCTCGCCCGGTCGCAGTTCTTGCCCGAACTGCGGCCCAGACGCAGGCAGTTCTTGCGAGCTCGCTTCGCGACCTTGCAAAGCGTGACGACGATTTGCAGTTTGACAACTATTATATGTGATTGCTGCTCAATGGCTGGAAAGGGAAAGGCTCTAGATTAGTTAAACAATTAAATAATTTTGTTTTTGCTTCAAGGTTATGAACTGTCTGTCGTTCATTATAACACACTCTCTTTCATATACAGAAAAATGCTCTCAACGTTACTTTAAAATTGTTTAAACGTTTTAGAACCACGGTTTTATCCAAAATCCTAAAAAAATCAATCAGCTCCCCTACTTGCCCAGACCAGGGGCTCTGATTGTTGCTGCCTATAATGAACAATAATCAAACAGGAAAGCAGTGTTTTTCCATTGGTAGAAGCTCTCTCTCTCTCTCTCTCTATCTATCTATATATCTATTTATATATATATATATATATACTGTATATATATATATATATATATATATATATATATATATAGAGCCAATTAAATTGTCAAAATTGCAAATACTGAAGCCCATAATGTAGCCCGCAAAAGTTACTGATATTCAGTTGGCCTCCTCTAGTTACCCCCAATCTTTTTGCGAGCTACAGGCAGTTAGCAAAAAATTTGAGTATTAGATAAGACTTGCAAGGAGGTTAAACATCTGTTCTTAATACTAAAGAAGCCAAAAAAATACAATACTGGACTTTAAAATATGTGGAAAACGGTGAAAGCTCGCAAATCTGCAATACATTTTTTTTTTTACATTTAATTTCTGTGTTATATCAATCTTGGGAATCAAGGGGTGGATACATATCAGGACACCAACATGGACTATAATATTTCTCCATTAATTTTTATTGTTTGTTAAATCGCTGGATTGCAAGCCCGATTGAATGTCGGACATCTAAAAGCTAATTGATTGACATTGTCATGTTTTACTGATGTCATGATGACGGGCTCATTTACTATTGGCTGCTTCTAAATCGCTACTTACGGGCTTGCTTAATTGATCATGATCATGCCCTGAAGTGCTACGTACGGTTACATGGTTTATGGATTTGAGTTTTGGCCATGTACAATTATTTTCAATTTATTAAGACCCATAATATTCCAGATAAAGGGACAGTACAATAAATGGTTTGGTTGTGTTTTATTGTTTTAAACAATATATACAGAAATCATTTTTTGGCTTATACAATTTTTGTTGACTCCAATTTTTTGTATATTTTTCTTATATTGTGGCTTGTACTCATGCTTTTGTAAACTTTGAAAAAGCAATAAATAAAAAGTATATAAAAGAGAAACAAAATAGAAATGCATTGCAGTAGAAAGTTTCATTGCAACATCCCACTTAACTAAATACTGCCCATTCAAGGCTTCTGTACAACCAGACATCATTCACTTCACTTGTATTCTTTGGCTGAAGGGCAAATAAAGAGATTATCCTTATGTACCTGTACAAACAATAGCAGAATAGTGTTGGAAATAGCTTATTGATTAGAAAATGCAGTCCTTTTTTCCCTGCTTACCCTGGTAAATACAGTGACTGAGTGTGTAGAGGTTCATATGAACAATCGCCATGCGCAAATGTTGTCTTCTTTTCATGTGATCACCCAAGCTGAGAAATGCCAAAGTATTTATAGGCTGAAAGATCTCAGATGCAATGCATTAACCTTATTCAAGCAGAAGAGTTACACAATAAAGTCAACACAATGACTTATACTCTCCAAATGATAAATGCAGTTCATTTATGAAACTGCCATTTTCAAGAAAAAGAAAAAAAAAGGAAGAGCAACAGAAACATGATATTGTTGATAGATAGATAGATACATACATAGATAGATACATAGATATATTGATTGATAGGTAGATTACTCTACACATGGGGCCTCATTCTATTACCGGCCGTAAATCGGCCGTAAGGCTGCGATTCCTTGCGGGGTTCTGTTAACTCGCGATTCTATTATACGGCCCCGCAAGGATCTCCTCTTACGGCCCGCCGCATATCTTGAAACCGGCCGTAAGCTCAGAAATCTAAAAACACAAAAATAAATTCAAGCCTGCACTGTACAGCTCTGTAAATGCTAGGGATCATATTGGGGGACATGATGATTAAAAGTAACCCACTCTCAAGCTTGCACATCAGCCCAAACCCGAGTTCAAATTAACTGTTTATTTTCCGGCTGCGGCGTGGGCGGGTCTGAAGTGCTCCAAGCACTCTGGACTTTTTACATGGATATTTTACGGATATTAAAAAACAAATATTTTACGGATTTGAGTATAGGATAATTATGTGCTATTTTTTCTAACACCTAAAATCCATTTATAGTCTTCTCAAAGTGCAGGATGGCTTTATTTGAGCTATTTTATGTGCTTAATTGGTGCTAGCGGAACCTCTTTCCTGCAAGTAAGCTGCGGCTCGCTTTTAGCCTTGCAGAGAGGTTTCCCGGAGCAATTGAATTGCAAATAGGAATTTCTTACGGCCGAAACTCTTGCGGCCGTTTAAGATCAAAGGCTTTCCTCTGGCGCGAGCAGCCGCAAGAGATAGCAAGGCACCGGCCGCAAGCCTGCCGGAGCCCCCGGCCATAAGGGAATAGAATAGCCGAATAGCTTGCGGCCGGTCCTTGCGGCCCCGCAACGGCTGCGGCCGCTAATAGAATGAGGCCCATGGACATCACCAGATGTGCAACAAAGAAATCAGATTGACTATATATTTTACAGCAAAAGTTGGAGGAGCTCTATACAATAAGCAAAAACAAGACAAAATGAGCTTATCATTGCAAAGTTGAAAATTAAACTAAAGAAAAGTGGGGATGTTATCAGACCAAGTAGATACAAAATAAATAATATCCCATGTGAATATGCAGTGTAGGTAAAGAATATATGTATGGGACTAGAGATGGAAGATAGAATGCCTGAAGAACTTTGGACCGAAGTTTACAATATTATCCAAGAAACAGCAACAAATAATATCCCTAAAAGAAAAGTAAGAAGGCAAACTGGCTGTCTGATGAGGCTTTTAACATAGCTCAGGAAAGAAGCAAAGTGAAAGGTAGTGGATGTAAGAAAATATTTGTCCAACTAAAGGCAGAATTCCAGCAAATAGCAAGAAGAGACAAGGAGACATTCTACAAAGAGAGATGAAAAAGAGATTGAAGAAGATAACAAAATGGGTAAATCAAGAGATCTCTTCAAGAAATTTGGGGACTTCAAAGGCACCTTTCATGCCAAAGTCGGCGTGAAAAAAGGCAACTATGGTAGGGACTTAACAGAAGAAGAAGATCAGATAAAGAAGAGGTGACAGGAATACACTGAAGATCTATACATGAAGGATGTAAACAGCAGTGATGACCTCAATAGTTTCTCCAATGAGCTGGAACCAGACATCTTGGACAGTGAAGTGAGATGGCCCCTAGGATGTCTTGCTGATAATAAGGCTACAGGAGTTGATGGAATCCCAATTGAACTATTCAAAATTCTACAGGATGATGCTGTGAAAATGTTACTTGCCTTATGCCAGCACATTTGGAAAACTCTACAATGGCCAATAGAACGGAGAAGAGCAGTCTACCCCAAAAAAGGCAGTTCCAAAGAATGCTCTAATTATCGAACAACTGCACTCATTTCACATGCCAGCAAGGTAATGCTTAAGATTGTGCAAGCTCGACTCCAACAATATATGGACCAGGAACTACCAGATGTGCAAGCCAGGTTCCGCAGAGGAAGAGGCACAAGAGATCAAATTGACAATGTCCACTGGATAATAGAAAAAGCAAGAGAGTTCCAGAAAAGTATTTACTTATGCTTCATAGACTATTCTAAAGCCTTTGATAGGGTGGATCACAACAAAATGTGGCATGTTCTTAAAGATGGGAGTACCAGATCATCTCATCCTGTATGTGGACCAAGAAACCACAGTCCGAACCGAACATGGGACAACAGACCATAGAATGGTTCAAAATTGGAAAAGGAGTGCTACAAGCTTGTATATTGTCACCTTATTTATTCAACTTATATGCAGAGTACATCCTGCGTAAGGCTTGACTGGATGAATCCATATTGCTGGAAGAAATATCAATAACCTCAGATACGCCGATGATACTACCTTGATGGCTGAAAGTGAGGAGGAACTAAAGGACCTTTGATGAGGTAAAAGAAGAGAGTGCAAAAGTTGGCCTGCTGCTCAACATAAAAAAGACGAAGATCATAGCTCAAATATTTTGTCCATATTATGAGATGGCAGGATTCCCTAGAGAAGACCCTGATGCTGGGAAAGATAGAAGGCACAAGAAGAAGAGGATGACAGAGATGGATAGATGAAGTCACTGAACATGAACATGATAGAGCTCAGAGAGGCAGTGACTGAGAGAGATGTACCAGGCATGCCGCGGTCCATAGAGTCACAGAGAGTCGAACGTGACTGAACGACTAAACAACAACAATATATATATATATATATATATATATATATATATATATATATATATATATATATATATATATCCCCTACTGGATCACTACCTTGTTGTGGTGAAGGGGCTTGTGTACCTCAATGAAGCTGTGAGCTATACTATGTGGATCACACAAGATGGTCAGGTCAGAGCAGAGAGGTCACACAACTTGCAATCCACTGGAGAAGGTACTGGCAACTCACTCCAGTATATTTGTCAAGAAAACCATATAGATAAGCAGAGACACAGACTGATGTGCCTGGTGTGCTGTGTCCATGTGGTCACTGAGAGTCGGACACGACAGAAGGACTGAACAACAACAGCACAATATGTGTATATATATATATATATATATATATATATATGTTAACATACAAACTGACATGTGATCTTATATATATATATTATGCGTTCATAAATGCAGACCTCATGATTTTACAAGGTCAGTAAAGAAAATGGAAGCTTGCAGTATACATTTGTTGCTAAAACATTTTGGCCAATATCAAGTGTACCTAAAATACCATATAGAATAAAATTGACCACCAAACCAAAGTTGCAGTTGGCATGTAATACATTTGGAAAGGAATGAAAGACCATTCATGATGACATTGTAACAATTTATATATACAGAAAACATACATATCTAAATTGCAAATTATATGTGGTTAGAATATGAATTATGAGCTTTGTTGCATCTGAAAGAGTGTGTGTGTATATATATATATATATATATATATCGTATATACTCGAGTATACGCCGACCCGAGTATAAGCCGAGGCACCCATTTTACCACAAAATACTGGGTAAAATGAGTGACTTGAGTATAAGCCGAAGGTGGGAAATGTGCTGCCCCCTGTGTCCCTCTTGTGCCCTCTGTGTCTCCCTCTCTCTCCATGTCTCTTCTCACCTCTCCCTTTCCTGTGTCTCTTCTCCCCTCTCCCTTCCCTGTGTCTCTTCTCCCCTCTCCCTTCCCTGTGTCGCTTCCAACCTCTCCCTTTCCTGTGTCTCTTCCCCCTCCTTTATCACCCTCCTCAACCCCACTCCTCAACCTCCCTCCTCATCCTCAACCTCCCTCCTCAGCCTTAACCTCCCTCCTCAGCCTTAACCTCCCTCCTCAGCCTCAACCTCCCTCCTCAGCCTCAACTTCCCTCCTCAGCCTCAACTTCCCTCCTCAGCCTCAACCTCCTTCCTCAGCCTCAACCTCCCTCCTCAGCCTCAACCTCCCTCCTCAGCCTCAACCTCCCTCCTCAAACTCCCTCCTCATCCTCAACCTCCCTCCTCATCCTCAACCCCCTCTTCAATCTCCCTCCTCATTCTCCCTCCTCAACCCCCCATCCTCAACCCCCCTCCTCAACCCCACCATCCTCATCCTCTCTCCTCAACCCCCCATCCTCAACCCCCCTCCTCAACCCCTCCTCCTCATCCTCCCTCCTCATCCTCAACCTCCCTCCTCAACCTCCCTCCTCAACCTCCCTCCACATTCTCAACCCCCTCCTCATCCTCCCTCCTCCTCCTGCCTCCTCAACCCCTCCTCCTCATCCTCAACCTCCCTCCTCATCCTCAACCTCCCTCCTCAACCTCCCTCCTCAACCTCCCACCTCAACCCCCCTCCTCATCCTCCCTCCTCAACCCCCCCATCCTCAACCCCCCATCCTCTTCCTCTCTCCTCAACCCCCCATCCTAAACCCCCCTCCTCAACCCCTCCTCCTCATCCTCAACCTCCCTCCTCATCCTCAACCTCCCTCCTCAACCCCCCATCCTCAACCCCTTCCTCAACCCCCCATCCTCATCCTCAACCCCCTCCTCAACCCCCCATCCTCATCCTCTCTCCTCAACCCCCCATCCTCAACCTCCCTCCTCAACCCCCCAATCCTCAACTCCCTCCTCAACATTCCTCCTCCACCCCCCCATCCTCAACCCCCCATCCTCATCCTCAACCCCCATCCTCAACCCCCCTCCTCAACCCCAACCCACCTCCTCAACCTCAACCCCCCTTAACCTCCCCCCTCAATCCCCCTCAACCCGAACCCCCCTCCTCAACCTAAACCCCCCTCAACCCCCCTCCTCCGCCTAAACCCCCCTCCTTCACCTAAACCCCCCTAAATACCTCCCCCCTCTCCCCTCACTTACCTGCTTGTGCTCCGGCCTCAAGGAGCGGAGGCCGGAGCACAAGCATGTAAGTGAGGGGAGAGGAGGGAGGTATTTAGGGGGGTTTAGGTGGAGGAGGGGGGTTGAGGGGGGTTTAGGTTGAGGAGGGGGAAGGGAAAGAGACATGGGGGGATAGAGAGACACACTGGGGGTTAGAGACACGCTGGGGGTTAGAGACACACTGGGGGTTAGAGACACACTGGGGGTTAGAGACAAACAGGGAAGTTAGAGACACACGGGGGGGTTAGAGACACACGGAGGGGGGGTTAGAGACACACGGGGGGTTAGAGACACACGGGGGGTTAGAGACACACGGGGGGGGGGGTAGAGACACGGGGGGGTTAGAGAGACACGGGGGGAGAGTGACTCGAGTATAAGCCGAGGGGGGCCTCGAGTATATACGGTATATATATATTTACAGAAGTTGCCATATAGATACATATATATATATATATATATATAATTTTTTATTTTATGGGAGGGGATGAGGCAGGGACATTAAGAATGAGTGGCGCTTCAGCAATGGGCCCCCCAGAATAGGGCCCCGGTACAATGCAAAATGTGCACCGGCGGTAGCTCTGCTCCTGCTTCCTGTCCTGTGAGTAGAGTTATATTATCCCCCCCAGATTTTTTTAGGCTCCTATGCCCATGATGAGTGATATACGTTTCCAGTGGGACAATACAACCGCATGTTGTTTGCACAGAGAGGCATTTCCTGATATTTTCAAAAAAACTTAAACAATATTTAGTTAATATTAATTCATGGAAAAATATATTTGATATTATTATTTTGACAAATATTTGCTTTCCCTGTCCATAAAGCTTATATAATTAGTCTAAAAAGCTGCTAAAAATAGAAAAGAAGACACTAATGTATTAAATACCAAAAATAATAAATTAGTACTGCAAAAATATATTTGAACAATATCAACAAATCTTAATATATCAAGTACAAAAGGCGAAGAGAGCACTGATTGATTTATATCAAAAACTTTATTATATTAAATTATAAAACAGGCTATTAAAGAGAATAACTTAGCAACAAATAAAGCACAGTTTTCATTATTTCACAGTTAATGACATTTTAAAGAGAGCTGATAAAGAAAGGAGGGAAGAAAGTTGTGGAGACGAGTTTCATGAAGGAGAGGTGAGGAATGAGAGGATGTAAGAAAAATGGGTAAGGGTTGTAAGGTGTGGAGGGGATTGAGAATGATGTAAAATCTTAACACATATGTCTATTAGGTGAGGCTGGAATAGGCGGTGGATACAGGGGATAATTTAAAAGAAAAAAATATATAACCCCACAGGAGTCTAACAGACTCATTAAATTAGGGCTACATTTTAAAACGTAGCCCATAACTGTCATCTTAGGGCTAAGATGCCCCGTATCTGTCAATACTCAGTCAGTTATCGATTGAGTCTGCTGTCACTACCTCATTTGATACATAATTCCACAAATTAACCACCCTTACTGTGAACAACCCTTTTCTTTCTTTAAGGTGAAATCTTTTAACTTCTAACCTCAAAGGATATCCTCTTCTCAGCTCAAAACCTCTTGGCACAAAAAGTTCACTTGACAAAGTTTATATTGACCCTGGATATATTTATATAAAGTAATCATATCCCTTCTTAGACACTTTTTTTCTAGAGAAAATAAGTTTAATTTAGTTAGTTTTTTTTCATATCTTGCATTCCCCTTATTAGTTTTGTTGCCCTTTTCTTTTTCCAGCTTTTTATGAAGTGGTGTCCAAACTTGTACTTCATCTTCCAAATGAGGGCGTACTAGGGATTTGCATAGTGGCAGAATTAGATTTGCTTACAGTGCATCTATACCCATCTTGATACATGCAAATATTGTATTTGCCTTTGCAGCTGCTGCTTGGCATTGAGCTCTGTTACCTAGGTGGTTGTCCACAGGCACTGCCAAATCCCTTTCAATATCTGATGCTCCTAGATTTGCTCCATTAAGAATATAAATTGCATGGCTATTTTTCCTTCTCAGGTGCATAACTTAACATTTATTTGTATTAAATTTAATCTGCCATTTAGTTGCCAGTTTCTCTAATTTATGCAAATCCCTTTGGAGGGAAAGTACATCATTTTCTGATTTAATTACCTTGCACAACTTTGTGTCATCAGCAAAAATGGAGACACTACTTTCCATTCCTACATTTAAGTCATTAATAAACATGTTAAAATGGAGAAGCCCTAATTACCACATCAGTCCAATCTGCATATTTTCCGTCTACAATAACCCTTTGTTTCCTGTCTTTTAGCCAGGTCTCAATCCATGAGCAGATATTTAATGCAATTCCTGTATCCCTTAGTTTGCACAATAGTCTCCCATGTGGCACTGTATCAAAAGCCTTTGCAAAATCCAAAAATATTCCCCATCCTCATCCTCCTTCCTCAACCCCCCTCCTCAACCTCAACCCCCCTCCTCAACCCCCCTCCTCATCCTCAACCCCCCTCCTCATCCTCAACCTCCCTCCTCATCCTCAACCCCCTCCTCAACCTCCCTCCTCAAACCCCCTCCTCAACCCCCCAATCTCAAACCCCCTCATCCCCCCTCCTCAACCCCCCCATCCTCATCCTCCTTCCTCAACCCCAACCCCCCTCCTCAACCTTAACCCCCTCCTCGTCCTCAACCCCCCTCCTCTTCCTCAACCCCCCTCCTCATCCTCATCCTCCCTCCTCAACCCCCCATCCTCAACCCCCCATCCTCAACCCCCTCCTCAACCTCCCTCCTCATCCTCCCTCCTCAACCCCCCCATCCTCAACCCCCTCCTCAACCTCCCTCCTCAACCCCCCTCCTCAACCCCCCATCCTCATCCTCCTTCCTCAACCCCCCTATCCTCAACCCCCTCCTCAACCCCCCTCCTCAACCTCAACAAACCTATCCTCAACCTTAAACCCCCCTCCTCAACCTCCCTCCTCATTCTAAACCCCCCTCCGCATTCTAACCCCCCCTCCTAATTCTAAACCCCCCATCTCAACCTAAACCCCCCTCCTCAACCTAAACCCCCCTAAATACCTCCCCCTCACTTACCTGCTTCTGCTCCGGCCTCCGCTCCTTGACCCGGCGCGCATGTGACGTCACATGCGCGCCACGTCATTAGCATATACCGGGTGCACATATCGGTGTATAACACGCACCTATCATTTCCTCCCTATTTTCAGGGAGAAAAAGTGCGTGTTATACGCCGATAAATACGGTATATATATATATATATATATATATATATATATATTGTAACAGATCGCCCCCTAGAGGCCAATCTGGAGGTAAAATGGCATTTATTCCAGCAGGGAGTGAGTTAACTCCTGCTATAAAAGGCTCCCTTGGAGAAATGGGTATGGTCCCTGTAAGAAACCTGTCTGTGAGACAGAGTGTGGTCCTACAGGCAGAGAGGTGCCTGGGACACACAGGCCCCAGTAAAGAAGGGCCTAAGCTGGAGTTTGTGAGCAGAGGCAGATGCTCACAATATGAGAGCCGGGAAAGGTTGCAGTCCATGAGGAGACCCCAGAAAGGTAATTACCCAGGAGGGATATGGCTGCAGAGAGAGAGAGAGAGAGAGAGAGAGAGAGAAGGACCTGAGATTACAGGCAAGTGAAACCCCTGAAGAGGGAGAAGTCTTTAAAGACACAGAGAGGCCTATGATTACAGTCAAGTGAATGCCCTGAAGAAGGTAATGCTGAACAAGAGAAGTCAGTATTAAGTATTGTTACTGTATGATTATTATACCTGCAGGCCGAGAAGCGACCTCAGGGATAGTTAGGGCGTTCCAGGTAATAGTAAGCCCGTTTATGTAGTATTTTGTTTTATTGCTGAGCATAAGCACTGTTTTCTTTCTGTTGGCGCTGACAAATAAACAGCAGTCAAACTAAACTTCTGACAAGCCTGCAGTGTCTTCCTCCTTAAAGCAAAAGAGCAAGGAAAACAGGATGCAAACCCCGCCAGAAGGGGGCACCCTGTTACAATATATATATATATATATATATATATATATATATATATATATATATAAAAACTGAGAAAGAAGAGAGATGAATAATGTAATAAAAAATAAAAAAAGAAGAAAAGTAAATTGTACAATATCCAAAAATGTATCTTTGTGCTCACGTGGTGAGCTTATAGTGTTGGTTTGGTAAGTATGTTATAGTTGTCGCAGCAGAGTTAATCTGGTTGTGTTAATTGGCGAGTGGGGGAGATGCCCAGGCCAATGGTGGGAAGGGGCCGTCCCTACCCCTGGGAAGGTGCGATCACGGCACAGAGGTTGACCCATTGAGCATGGGCTCAACTGATGTGGTTACTGCCTAAGGCCATGTCTCCTCCCCCGTCATAGTGATTTACATATGCCTTTGCATATTATATTAATGAACTCGCTGTGGTCGGTTGTACTTCCAACTGTTGTGTGGTGTCTTTTGTGGGTTAGGGTCTATGGGTCTTACCAGGTCAACCTAGTGCCGCTGAAGGGAGGCAGGGGCTGCCTTGCACAAGGGTTCGAGTAGCTACTCCCCTCTGCTCAGGGCAGGCACCATCTTACCTCATTCTGCGGCCAACAGTAGATCAGGCACCCACCCTCCCTCTCTTCCCTGTAAAAACAATTAAAAAGTGTTGATTTGTTATTATGCTGTATGTTTATGTATATATATAAAAAAAAGTGAGAAAGACGAGAGACAAATAATGTTATAAAAAGGAAAAAAAAAAGAAGAAAAGTAAATTATACAATATCCAAAAACGTATCTTTGTGCTCACGTGGTGAGTGCCGTAGAATTGACAACTTTGAAATGTGATGTTGGTGAAAATTGTGTAGAGTCCCTTGGACTGCAAGAAGATCCAATAAATCAGTACTAGAAGGTATGATCATGAGGCTGATGCTCAAATATTTTGGCCATATCATGAGAATACAGGATTCCCTGGAGAAGACTCTGATGCTAGGAAAGATTAAAGGTGCAAGAAGAAGGGGACGACAGAGGTGGAGATGTATAGATGAGGTCCCTGAAGAAATGAACATGAACTTGAGGGAGCTCAGAGCAGCAGTGACTGAGAGTTGTACCTAGCGTGCTGCGGTCCATAGGGTCATAGGGAGTTGGATGCGACTGAACAACTAAATAACAACAAATTTATATAGCCAATCTTATAACTGTCTGGTCGAAAGGTATGGGAGTATCATTAGAGTTGGTCATTTATCCAGTGACATAAATCAGTGACTTCCAAATGGTGGCCCACGGGTTGGATGTGCTTCTGTAGACCACTCACTGTCTGGGTAAATCTCCTCACAAACCCAAAATTATTAAAATAAAACACTCAGGACAAATTACACACTTAGGCTATATTACATTTCATCTTAAATGTTGAGGTTTTTTTTAATTTATATATTTAATATGTTTTGTTTTAATTATTATTTTAAATACAGTTCACCAATTCAGTAACAGATAAAATCCTCGCTCCAACACAAAAAGATGAACCGCAGTGAGATAGAGACAAGACAGACAAATATGATGCGTAGAGATTAAAAAAGATGATAGGAGAGATATGGGGAGAAAAAAGGGAGAGAAGTGAAGAAAGAAAGGGAGGCAAGGTAGATGTGATATGCCATGGAAAGGAGAGAAAGAGAGAACTGAGGAGGCTAGGAGAGAAAGAAGTGCAAGCGAAAGTAATCAATATAATGTCATTTACAGAAAACTGTAACATATGTAGGCAATTTGATCCTTCTGAACCTATCAAGCTTAGAATAGGCAGGTTAATGATGACAAGGAAAATGGTTATTACATGAAAGGTTTCAATAAAATAGCAGATTTACCCACGCAGCACACAGGTTACTCAGGTCCCTAAGGTCGTGTTGTGAGTGGGTGGCATTATCCTCAGTCACACCTGAAATAGTGTATATGTGATCAACTATATGTCTTGAACATTTTACTTTTCTTACATGTTTCTAGCACAATTTCTTATGTTTATCTTGTAATATGTTTCCTATTCAATAATCTTTTTCTTTATATACAAGTTTCCTATTCCTCTCTGGATTAACATTTACTATTGTAGTTTAAGGGCCCACTTACGTTTTTTTTTTTCTATAATGCCTTTGGATACTGAATTTGATCATGGACAAAACCAATAAATACAATCATCACATCTTTACATTTAATGTGCAATTATGCTTTGCTGTGGTGTTCCGTTTTCTTTTCTGGGCTGATTCTGTCTGCCACTTTCACACAATGGTGTTTATTTATGAACTAAGGAGAGTATGACTGGTCCTATTGAAAGTACTGCCACATTTACATTGGGTAGATAGTAGGTTCCTCTACATTAAAATTATCTTCCCACCAAAGGAAGTTGATCTGCAGAAACCCAAAATGACCGATCCTACAACATCATAATCACATGTTGTTGTTGTTGTTCAGTTGTGTCCGACTCTCTTTGACCCTATAGACTGTAGTACTCCAGTCACAACTATTGTTATGTGTCTGGTCGTTCTTATCCATATAGTTATCTTGGCAAAGATACTGGAGTGGGTTGCCAATTCCTGCGATTTGTCTGACCTATCTGCTATGTTCATCTTGGGTTACCCTACATGGTATAGCTCACAGCTTCATTGAAGTACACAAGTCTCTTCACCATGACAAGGTAGCAATCCAGAAGGGGATAAACACATATAAAGGTAATAAAATAAAGTCTGTATTTTTTATTCTAAAACATGCCTGTTATCAAATGTAGTTGTATAAAAGTATATTTTAAAACTATAGGGCTACAGTGGATCTTTAAATAAAACATTGGCAGCTATATTGGATGCCATAAAACGCATATTTCACAGTTTTAAATGAGTACATAGAAGATGAACTATGTGTCTGAAATTGTATCCTTTCTGTAGCCGTCCCTGATATTGGCAAAACATAATCCTACCCACTTTTTTGGCATAGAAATTGTTAACTTCACTTGACATTAGCCTAGCAGGGATTTTAAATATTGACAGAATTGGCAGAACTGTTCTGAATTCAGTAGTGAACAAGCTGAGTATGTAATTCCTTCATCAAATAGAGGCAGTGCTGGAGACAAGAACAGCAGCGCAAAAAAACACATTTAGGGCATAAAACAAAGTAAGCTGAACTGTGAAATCTGTTTAGATTCTCACCATTGGAAAACAAGATGGAAAATAGAAGACATACAAATATATCAAGAATCTAAGACTTAAGATATTGAACAATGACTGAGATCTAGCCCAGTTTTAGGTATGGTTATTAGTATGATTACTTATGCACTTTTTCTGTACCAACTAATCGTATGTAGTACAATTGGATACTTTTATGCTCTTATTGGCATAATTGTATTATTAGCTTAATAATGGACTTAGAAAATAATGGACTTCTCTCTCTTTATATCTATATATATATATATATATATATATATATATATATATATATACCTGCCAATCTATCTATCTACCTATCTGCAATCTATCTATCTATCTATCTATCTATCTATATATATATATATATATATATATATATATATATATATATATATATATATATATCAGAAATGAAGCAGCCTGGGGTAAAAGGGGACTCTAAATTTATTTAGAGGAGGGAAAAGGGGTAGAAAATTAGATTTATTTGTTGGCTATTTAATAACTCCCATGAGCTCCTACTGTGCATATATATGAGGTTATTGCAGGCATTCCCAGTGTGGCTTTCATCCTTTAATATATTTGTGTTGTTATCTTAGTTGATGTTGTTTGTTATTAAATTATATGATGCAATGCATATGACATGGATCCCTTTCCATGGCCTGGATCCTCGTGCATTGAGCCAGCATAGAGGACATACTACCCCATTGGAAAATGGGTAGGGGAATTATATTGCCAAATGGGAAATATGGGCAGGTGGGTGTTGGGGTGAATAGCCCCAAAACATAGGGCCATAGTGTACCAACATGCTTCATATGGTCCTATGGCATATGTCTTCCTTATCCTGTATACTATATGTAATTCCCCATGTTATAGTAATGTGTTCTGTGTTATGTTTAAACTATAACTAAATGGTACTAAAACAGTTAAACAAAACTGGTTCCTGTTGTAGACAGACAGGAACCAGTGATTGTATTGTTATCTGTTTTGTCCAATTGTTTGCCAGATAAGCTAATTACATCTCTGATGTGCTAGACAGCTAGAGATGACATGTGTGTATTGGAGGTTGGCCTGTTGTTCAGATCTGCCAGATTATAGGACCCCATGTGAAGTCAATCTCCTGTGTTTGTCTGCCACTCCCTGTCATTATTGTGTTGTATACACCCCCCTCTGTATCTATCCCCTATAAATATTGTTTGACTTTCCAAAATTAAAACAGTTCACTGCAGAGACATATATAAATTGTATGTTCTTTTATTTGCTCCTGGTGGCTGCAATCCTGATCCTATTGCCACCCTGCAAGTAACTTATGTATTGTATTATTAAAAAAACAATTTCCCTCAATATTGGTTGCTGTTGCTGCAGTCATGGCCAGATTACCCATTAGGCAAACTAGGCAGCCGCTTATGGGTACTTCCCTGCGAGGGGCACCTCTTTTTTTTTTACATAAAATAGCTTAAAAATGGTTTCTGGCTTATCAATTGCATTTAAACAACCACCAAATCTGAGTAAATATTGGCAAACAGAATATTGGCCAATGAAGAGCATAAGAAAATGGCACCAAACCTTGCAATAAAAATTGCTGCAAATTATGTCAACACATCTGCAAAGAGGATACAGCCACGCATAACAACAAAAGCTATAACATCATGCATATCATCCAATGTACATAATACAATCTACTGTATGTGAAAGGGGATGTTACATTGGGTTAAACAGACAGAAACTACATCTAAGGATGAATCTGCACATACTCTACATCAAAAATCATAATGAAGACAGGAACTGTACCCCAATTGGACACCACTTTTAACAAAATAACCACTCCATCCAAAGCCTAAAAATAAAATTATTTAAAGGGTATTTTAAAAAACGAATATGTAAATATATAATCTTTGTTGCATTATCTAAACTTCTTATAATTTTACAACACTGAATTTTTTTTCTCTCTGGTTTATTTCTGGTCTGTTCCTCTGTCTTTTTACAGTTTTATGGTACCTCAAGCTCTTAAGATGGGCAAATATTTATGACCCTATTTAATTGCTCTGACCTACACTTATGCAAACTTGTGCACAGCTGGCTGAAAAGAACATATTTTAAAAGCCTGTAATATTTGTATTTCAATGGGAATTTTCTATCAGTGTTGCTCCTGACTTGACAAAGAGAGGCCCGCTCTTGGAAGCTAGTCATAATATTTATGAATATGTTTGTACAATAAAAAAGGTATCACTATATACTGCAATACTCTCATTATTCATATATATTTATATATATATATATCTATATATATATATATATATATATATATAGGGCCTCATTCTATTATTATCGGCCGTAAATCGGCCGTAATGCTGCGATTCCTTGCGGGGGTCAGCCCAAACCCGAGTTTAAATTAACTGTTTATTTTCCGGCTGCGGTGTGGGCGTATCTGAGGTGCTCCAAGCTCTATGGACTTTTTACATGTATATTTGACATATATTACAAAAAAAATATTTTACGGGTTTGAGTATAGGAGAATGTTGTGCTATTTTTTCTAACACCTAAAATCACTTTATAGTCTTCTCAAGGTGCAGGATGGCTTTATTTGGGCTATTTTATGTGCTTAATTGGTGCTAGCGGGACCTCTTTCCTGCAAGTAAGCTGCGGCTCGGTTTTAGCCTTGCAGAGAGGGTTCCCGGAGCAATTGAATTGCAAATAGGATTTTCTTACGGCCGATTTCCTTGCGGCTGTTTTAGATCAAAGGATTTCCTCCGGCGCGAGCGGCCGCAAGAGATAGCAAGGCACCGGCCGCAAGCCTGCCGGAATCCCCGGCCGGAGGGGAATAGAATAGCAGAATAGCTTGCGGCCGGTCCTTGCGGCCGCTAATAGAATGAGGCCCATAGTGTGTATAGTGTATCTCTCTCTCTCTCTCTCTATATATATATATATATATATATATATATATAGATATATATAAATAATTATAAATAAATAATTATATATAAGTAAATAAATAATATATATATATATATATATATATATATATATATATATATATATATAAATTCACAGATCACTTATATTAGCACTGGCATTCTGTTTTATCAATAAAGGCTTACTGCAGTTGTTTGTAAGGTATGTGTAAGTCATGGACATAACATTTTTTGGGGAAATTCTGAATTTTTGTAGTCTCTGTTTTGAGTATAGGAATCCATTTTGTGTTTGTTACATCCCATCCTGAGAGGTAGCTCATGAAGGTGTAAGTTTTGGCTTGTGAAATGAGGAGTAGGGAGGGACGAAACAGAGAGCCTTTCTTAAGATTTAAATTTACACTAAACTCCTTCCCCCTCACTGGCCCTGAAGGAGACTTATTGCTTCAGGAAATGCAACCTTATCTTTCCAGAAATGTAAAAGCCACTCTCACATACACAACTTCCACTTATGTATCATGGATTTCCCCAGAGTCCAACAGAAAAGGAAAAGATGGGTGCGTGCATATCTTGCATATTCACTTGCGGGGCTCCTTCACTTTACTGTCTAGGGGCTCCAAAAAGGTAGATCCGCCCCTGCTGCACACCAATAATTCAACATAGATTGCATTAATTATGCAAGCCAGACTACCTGAAGTGTGTTTTGCAGCATAAGGGGATAATGGCTGCAATCTCATAACCCCGCCTTTTCTAAAATGAGTGTTCTCTAGTACTTGCATAATTAATGCAATCTCTGTTGAATTGTTGTCTTCCAAATAATAGAAGAACTTGAGCTTGAACATTTGAACTTGTAGAACCACAAAAATATGGCTCAAGAATTAATTTATAGAAACTTGTTGATGAAATGCAATCTATGTAATTAACGATTATAAACTGTTTTTTACTTTAAATTCAAGTTCATCAGTACAATATCTCTTTTCAACAGAGTTCTTTTTTTACTTTATTTATCATATAAACAAATAGTAACTTCCCTTGACTGCATTTTACAAACTGGATATTTGCAAGAAACATGTCCTTGACAATGTAGCATGCTCTTTAAAATGTTCTTTATAATCCTTAATATCCTTTATTTGGATAAATATATTAAATATATTAATGTTTTCTATATTGCCTGTTTAATTATATATACATTTTCAAATATAAATGTTTTGATGATTTGTTAAAAAAAAAATGCTATTTCTGTTTAAAGAATGCATCATTTGGAAGCCTTTTTAAAACATGTTGGAAAGGGCATTCAAGCAAATATTAACATGCTGAGAATTTTATGAAATAACTCGAAGTGCCATCACTTTTATAAGGCACTTAAACAACTGCTCACATGCACTTTACGATTAATATTTAATATGGATTGGCATCTCTACCTTGCCAGTAATAATTTTATTATAAGAAAGTAAGGGATTCCGGTCTAGGTTAAGTAATTTTAATGGTGTTACTTCTACAGTGTGGTTATTGCCGTGCTACAGGTCAAGAGAATCCTCATAAAAGATGAGGAAAGGTACCAGTGTACTGCAAAATAGTTGTGTGAAGGAATTAATGAATTATTAAAGGTTACAATTAGCAATGTGTAAAACTAACTGCAACCTCACATTTTACAAGAAATAATGTTTGCATAGTGTTTCTACCATGGCATTTGAGAAAATGATCAAAGCATGTGTGGAGCCTCGCCTAACAACAATGGAAATCAATACTGGACTCAAGCTTTGATGGTAACCAATGCCTGTGTGATTGTCATTCATATCCCCTAGTAAACCAGGGAAGGGAACCCTGGACTTCAGGCAAGGAGGCAGTTTGTACACACTCACAGTGCAGTACTTGTCTCTATACCCTTTGTGAGCAATGTTTATTATCAATAATATAATTGTGGTAATTGCGAGTTTGTGTGTAAAGCTTGCAAAATTGCAGTCTTGAAAATTGCAACAGTTGTCGAGTGATTAAAAGCAAGTACATGGCAAAAAGTCAAAATCGTAAATCATGCTTAGTTACAATGCCTGTTACGAGCTTGATACGTAATCCTGTAAACCATTTGTTGAACGTTGGAAGGGAGGCCGTGAGTGTGATCAATTAGTCAAACCCGTAATTATGGGTTTAGATGGAGCCAATGGCAAATGAGATTGGCATAATAACGTCACTGAAAAAGGGAGGTGGGAATTCAGACTCTCTTTTCAATTACGAGTTACGTTCGGACCCACATTCCATATATAATGCAATATTGATAAAGGCGAAATATGATATTCTATTACATTTGAGTTCCATTATATGTATTAATACATTGATTGCTGGGATCGGTTGAAATGCCCTTTGCTTTTTTCTACTAGGGGGTTTTAAATTCCCCTTTCTTGTCACTGCAACATATTTACATAGTTACATAGTAATTGAGGTTGAAAAAAAACTTTTAGGCCATGAAATTTAACCTTTTAAGATCTCCCATGGCTAGAAGCCAACTTGCATTGATGTCTCTCACTAAACTTGGAACTATTTATAAGTGTGTATACTTGTAACCATGGCTTTCCCTACCTACCCTAACATATTTAATTTCTAATTTTGAAAGGCTTTCTGCATCTAATTGTACATGCCAGGTGTCTTAACTTCTGAAACTGTGACCCGTTAATTACTTTAAGTCAACCTTAAACCATGACCTTGACTGTCAAAATTCCTAATTATAGAACTATGACTGATAATCTATTCTTGTTTACTGCCTGCCCTGACCACGGACTGTGACTAGAAAACTGTTACTGGATTAAGTTTGCAAACTTCAGTTCAGTCTTAATCCAACCCAAATCCAGGAAGTCCATATCTTGCTGTAAAATTAGCACGATCATGTATTCAATGCAAATCTACCAAATAGATATCCCATTCTAAAAACCTACAATCATATCTGATATATACAAATAAGCTCCCACATATGAATTGCATTGCTTTATCATTATTGTTCACAGTTACCACCCTTCCATACATATTCCTTGCTCATTTTATTTAGATTTTAGATTAAGCTAGCAAAAATTGCTTAGCCTATATAGAAAATCTTTTTCTCATCTCCGTAGATCTGTTTGCCTCATTTTTATGCTGAACAAATCAGTTTGTCTCCAATAGGGAATTCAGAAGTGTAAGAAATGCAGCAGGTTTCTTGTGTTCCTGCTAATGATTAAATAGTGCTTATGATTTCTAACGTGAAATAAAGACAAAAAAAAAAAGGTTTTAATAGCCTTCTGTGGTCCACCAGAAATGTTTAACCGTTTGGCTGCCAGACGTGGGATTTTATAGCATTCTATGACACCAAAATCCAGGAGGTTAATAATTCATCCCCATACAAACAGTGTGTCATTACGTTCTGCAGTGACATTTCACCAATTGTCTTTATTCCCGGAAGCACAACTATCCTACATTCAATGCTACTATGTATGCAAGCTATTTCTAGCTGTACTCCCACGTCAGATCGTCACCTCTCATCATAGTACAAGTCCAGCTTTCTATTGGCTGATGGTTGAAGGAATGAAAGACATTACAGGCTATGGCTTTGTTCTACATCTTCTGCTAAAGCAAAAAGAACCTTACAAACCCCCCTCTGCGATTAGATGGAATTTATTTTAGAGAGCTGTAAGCAAGTTGGAACAAAGAGATTTTATCACGCTTAAGCCTTTTTAGTTGTGCCTGTGTTTGATAGACAATCAAAGAAGCAGGGCTTATATATCAAGGCGTATGGTAGTGCAAAATTTCACTCCAGGTGCATAGAAGAATAATAAACAGTCTTTTTGTTCTTAATAGGATATTTCTGATACATACGCTACTTTATTTGATGAGGTCTAGAATGGCTATCTTTTGTTACATTGATACGGATGCATGTATCAAGGAAATGGATAAATGTTAATACAAAAACGTAATATATTAGGATTAAGGATTTATATAAGTTTAGGTCAACAAGGACATGGCCTCGGCAAAGGATATTTGAAAGGCTGCTTGATCTTGAAAAAGACTCATGAAAAGAGGGCAAAAATGTGGCCACAAAAAGCCAACTTGAAGCAGGATGCTGTAGGATTGCTGTTAGTTTCGGTATATTGATACTTAAATATATTGAGAACGTTTTGTGACTGCGAGAAGCGTGTTACACAAGGGATTTTATCCGGACATGGAATTCAACATAGGTGCTCTGCACCATTAGATGGAGGGTTAAAAAGTATAGCAAATATTTGTTTACATTTTTAAAATTGATTAAGAATTAACTTAGATATTGTAATTTTTAGTTATTGCCTATACAGCATATGAAGGCATCGCACAAGAATCTGCGTAGATAAGAAAGCATAGAGCCTGATTGAATTGAGCAATCGTAAGTTACTGGAGCCCGTAATTGAGGCCGTAAGTAAATTTGCTATTCAATTGGCGTCTTTTTGCAGGCTCCAAACGGTTTACGGTTTACGTCCCTGAAAACTTTGCGGATGTTAAACCTGGCACTTACAGCCCATCAAAGCCTTTGATCTTTCCCGTCCACAAGAGTTACAATCGCTAAGATCACAAATCGCTATTCAATTGCTACAATTCCCCAAACCCGCAAATGTAGGAGAAAATCCTACGCGTACTAGAAAGGATCCGCAAGGGGGTTTAACCCCTGCCCGCAGCACTGCAAATGCAAATAAAACATGAATACTGCACTGTACATGACGGGGATAGCAATGACAGACATTAGATTTAATTGCACAACAGTCTCAAGCTCGCAAATCAGCAATAAAAAAATAATTATTTTATGTGTAATTTCGAGGTTATATCGATCTCGGGAATCAATGAGTTAATACATATCATGCCACCCACATGGACTAGAACAGTATTAGCATTCATTTTTATTATTTTGTGTTTTGAGGGTTTGCGAGTCCCATCGCATATCGGACCCCCAAACCTAATTGATTGACATGTAACCTCCATGTGTTATTGCTGTAATGATGACGGTCTCATTTTCTATTGGCATTTTCTAAATGGGTAGTTACGGCCTTGCTTAATTGATCATGTTTACGATTTAAACTGCTACACACCAGTGCTTGGTTTACGGCTTCTGCATTCAGCCCATAACTTCCAGTCTTCTTCAATTGAATAGCACCAGAATCGGAGACGAGCGTGCCCTCAGACATGCAGCCTGTATGCCGAGAGTCGGGCTTGCAATTGAATTCAGGCTAATATTTTGTAACTGTCAAACTCATTTAAGTTGTATGTTCGAACTTACTAACTTACTTACTTTTTTATTTACATTAAAACATTTTGTTTACTCAATTATTTTAAAAGCATTACCACTGCCTTATTTAACATTGTCAGCAAAATTAAAAATACTACTAAAAAATAGTTATGGTAGGATTCAAGCTCATAAACTCTGGTTTATTACTTGAAGGTGGATCTTGAATGCAGATAATGTTCCCATTTGCTTCTGTTGAAATGTGCTACACTTTGAAGTGCTAGCTATCACAAGACACAATGTAAAGTTCATTATCATGCCAGATTCCCCCTGCCCACTGCCAAATTAGACAGACAGTGCAATAGTGGCTCTCTGCGCAATACAATAACTGCATCTATTATATATACAAAAAATACAATTATTCTAGATTTCATCAGTCAATTACCAACCACATGATGAGAAATAATGGAGAAAGCAATTCTGTGCAGTTGTCTGATTGGTTGATAGTTGCCTATTTCTGCCTCATCCAGGCTGGGATATCTCTCTCTCTCTCTCTCTCTCTCTCTCTCTCTCTCTCTCTCTCTCTCTCTCTCTCGTGATAGAAGCCCTCCACCGTACAAAGTACAGTAGTACAAATAAGAAATTATAAGCACTTATGCTTAAAAGGAGCCATGTTTAAAATGGTTTGAATTGACAGAGTGAGGGTTCATTATGTGGTCTCATTTGCATGTCCCACCCAGTTTTCCCAGAGTGCAGTGCATGTACATTTTTATTAACTTATTTTTTAGACATTCAAATAGAATCACTAATGTACTATTTATTTTATATATATATATATATATATATATATATATATATATATATATATAAATAAATATATATATATATATATATATATATATATATATATATATATAAAAAACTATATACACACAAACACTTTTAGATTATCAGTTTCTCTTTACAATTAGATTGAAAAAAGATGGTGATGTTTCTGTTGAACCAGTGGTATAATATAGGCCTCAGGCTTTCTACAAGTTATAACTGTAGAGCTGTCATCTAGTGAAGGATGATGTCCTATAATGCCTACAGTGAGATGTGCCCCATTGTCCACAAGGGAGTCAGAGGTATATTTTCATCTTCTCTCTGTTCTACAGAGTCCTGTCATATATAACCCTATAGAAATTCAAGTGGTTATCGATGTGATGCCCAACCTATTCCCAATATCTACTTACTAAACACAAGTTCATATTTAAGAGAACATACTAGTGCTTAAACATGACATAACCTTTTAAGTGCATACATTTTACCTTCCTTCTGGACCTCTTCTGGTTGGCTGCTATGTATCTCTTATTCAATATGTTAGTTCAATAAACCAACAGAAGACATCCAGGAGCTTCCTTTTTGCCTATGTGGTCATGTTGTGTAGCTTCTAGTACTGGAGCCAACACCAAATGACCATGTAGACCAATACAAAATCACTGTCAGTCCTTAATTTCTATGGAGGATGCAATACAAAGATTCATGGGAGTTTCACTGCTTGCTTTCCACCAACCTCACACAGTAACACACTGTGCGAGACAGTAGTCGTGTAATGTAGCCAACATGACAACCCCTTAGTAATAATTCATAATAATTGGGCTAGTAGGGCTTTCATGGTGCAAGATGAAAAGAGAAAAAAAATTGTGGGCAATTTATATTATAGATTTTGATGATGTATTAAAAATACCATTTATGGCTTACCAATGCTTCTTAACGAAGAAGTGGTGTTTCACATTCTCCATGATTTAAATTAGCTTGTATTTATCAGTTGTGCTTATAACTGGACAAAACAAAGCATCATGTTATTAGTATGACTTTACAAATAATCCTACAGCTTTGGGATTTTGCAGATAAAGACAGGGAAAAGACAAGCAGCTTCATACTGCAAGTTTTTGAATTAAAGTTTTCTAGACCTCTAATTACATTGGTTTTAAGGCCTTGGTTGAAATAGTAGTGGTAAGCTGTGTACAATGATCCTTGAATTTAATAGATGTGGTTTCAGTTTGTCAGACCCAGTCATCTAACACAGCTTCATAACCTCTCCCTCTTGCCTTTTTCCTTGAGCTGCAGTGGTCCTTTTTAGGTATATGCAAGTGAGCTGGGTTATGAATGCATCTGATAGAGGGGAACTAGTAGTGTATGATTAATTTTATTTTCATGCACTGTGTTTTTTTAGCTGTGCATTAAAAAAAACTGTTGCAGGTGATGTTCACACACCCAGGATGGAGCTAGGCTCCTGAGAGGGTTCATTTTTGTAAAAGTGTATCTTGTCCATGTGAGCATGCCCAGATTTTCAGCGAATCAGCAATGCTGTATGATGGGTCTGCTACACTGGGTCCTTAAAGGTCCATAAATTGATATTCAAGTAAAAATGCTTGAGCGGTTGTTCTTTTGATAAATTCTGACAAATTATTGCACTGAAACCAATCATTTCAGCTTCTAGTTCCTAATCTTTTTTTCTTTTAGGCAAACAAGCATTTTTTTTAATTTATGGTCCAGCAATGACCTGCAAAGGTTTCTGTTCATATGTCTATGTGTGAGTGCATGTGTCTCTGTGTGTGAGTGAGTGCATGCAATTCACTGGGGTTGGGAGAGATCTCAGGGGCAAATCACTGGGTCTGGGAGAGGTGATGGTGCAATTCACTGGGGCTGGAAAAGATCACAGGGGCAATTCAATGGGGGGGGGGGGGTTGATGAGGCAAATCACTGGGGCTTGGGAGTTACAGGGGCAAATCACTGGGGCTGGGGGAAGTTTCACCTGGGATATGAATATGAACAATCAGTAAATGAAGGTACACAGACCTTGTTCTGGGTATTACAGAAATCTAAAGGAAAGCTGCAGCTTAATTCACAGACCAAAAAGATACAATGTATTATGTAAGCTAATTTTCCTTGGGATTTTCAGGGGGTGTCAACATTGATAGAAAACAGCTTGCAAATGCAAGAAATTCAGCACACTTAAGGGTAACTGTTTAAATGTTTATTTTGATATTTTTTCATGCAATTTTTTTTAATAGGCTACTAATTCTCCTCTATCGGATGCATTCATAATACAGCTCACTTGTATATACCTTTAACATACAGTGAACGCATATTCTACTGTGTAATACAAATGGATATACACAGACTATAACAGAACCATCACTTAAAGCCTAAATTACAATGTGGCAGCTAAGTCAACTCATGCCAGTTAATGGGCTTCATGGTTTTCATCAGAGTGCTACAGTTTGCCGATCTTCCTCTTATTGCTGTCTAAGTGTCACTTCTTTTGATTCCATTTAGAGCTCAATCTGTGACATGGACCATTTGGTAACAGCAGGGGACTGAGGTTAGAATACACAACAAACAAAATGTTTATTTTTAAATAAGTGAACAAAATAATGGAATGAAATATGTCTTGTACACACTGAACTTGTGTAATATAAACATTATACTTGCAGTCACAGACCCCTTTTCAGGGCTTGGATCCTGGTGCATTTAACCACCATAGAGGATATACCGCCCCATTGGAAAATGGGTAGGGGAATTATGTTGCCACATGTGAAATTTGGGTAGGTGGGTAGTGAGGTGAATAGCCCCAAAACATAGGGTAATAGTGTACCACTATGCTTTATATGGTCTTATGGCATATGTGTTATGTTTAAACTGTGACTGAGTGAACATGATGGGGTTAAAACAGGGTGTGCTGAGTCTGCAGTGAGCAGACACTTCTATTGTAATGTTATCTGCTCTGGCCCATTGATAGCAAATTAAGTTAATCACATCTGCCATGTACTCTATTTAAGGTCTGGACCACTCATACACAGAGACGGCAGGATGTGTATTAGAATGTAGCCCTATTGTTCTCAGGTGCCAGCCATCAAGGTACTGCTAGACCCTGTGTGGGGTCATCTCCTGTAATTGTCTGCCAAACCCTCTCATTGTTACATTTTGTACACCCCCTTGTATCTAACCCTATAAATATTGTTGAATTTTCAAAAAAAAATCAGTTCACTTCTGAGACATATAGAAATTGTATGTCTCTTATTTTGCTCCTGGTGGCTGAGATACTGAACATATCTCCACCCTGCTAATAACCAGACTCCTGAAGTGCTGATTCCTAATGGAGGTGCCAAGATTTCCAAGAACCCAAACGGTCCTGGTGGGTAGTTAACCTGTAGTCTATAGCAGGTGGACCTGGGCAGTAATAGCCCCTAGTCCCGGATCGTCACACTTGCTAATCACATTCAGGGACGTAAAGGACCACCATAGTTTAGAAAACAATTAACATATTTGTGA
Organism: Discoglossus pictus; assembly: GCA_027410445.1. Classification (NCBI taxonomy): domain Eukaryota; kingdom Metazoa; phylum Chordata; class Amphibia; order Anura; family Alytidae; genus Discoglossus; species Discoglossus pictus. The sequence goes on from CM050170.1 coordinate 148,971,511, forward strand.
AGCATAAAGAACCCGCTCAGACCGATAAGCCGCACTGTGGAACAGTTCACTTGTTCTCTCTGCTGACTAAACCTGACACAGCTTATAAAAAACAGAAGGAGGTCCTGTTCTTGCTCCAAAAGCAGATTATATAGTCTACAAAAGAAAATTTTATGAAGCACTATTTTGTCCTTCAAACTAAACAGGGTTTGTTGTTTAAAAGCTGTGCTTTTATATTGTAACAAAGTTATGATTTCAATCTCTATTCAATTATGTTTTGGGGAAGATAGCAATTGCAAACATAGTGGAGGTTGATATGCATTTAGGAATTATGTTTTCTGGGACTGTTCAAAGTTGAGCCTACTCCATCTGCTTTATGTAATTGCCAAATAAACGAGTCAGCTGGACCAGCCTTATGAGGAATCGCACAAGATATTGGAAACCAGGAAAATGAAATTGTATCTAACTAAAATATTAGTGTTTCCCAATTAAAAGAAACAATTCTATAGTATGTATTCTCCAACAGAGCATGACACTTTTTTTATTTTCAACCAACAATTTATATCCCACAAAAAAAAAATATCCATTATACATTAACATTAAACAAATGGTCACCAGGTAATCACCAAGGGGAAGGGGTTAGCACCCAAAGAGGGTCATTAGTAACTTCATGGGCTTAACCTTTATTGGGTATAGATACATGCCATTGTACCCTACCACATCTGGTCTTAGACTCACATATCCATCCATTATGATATGCCCACAAACTTGAAATACACTTGACCGCCATTTTACATTGAGGTAATCCCTTCCTTGATAGCCGTGGGAACTAGGTTAAAAAAGCCAGGAGTTGGGTGTTCTGAATAACCAATAGGGGTTAAATGTTTGTTGCTACAGTGTCATCGATACCCACCTAGGACTGCTTCCTGAGGCTCGCCTAAGTACTGTGCCGCTGGCTTTAATGAGCGCCTTTGGCGCTCATTGAAGCCTAAGAACTGCGCTGCTGGCTCCCCTCTCTTCGCAAGGCTTGCAGTTAGACTGCGCCACAGGCTTGCCTCGCTTTGCAAAGCTTGCGGTTGCATCCTCCTCCTCCCTTTCCCCCTTCCCCCTATCCTCTTCCCTTTCCCCCTTCTTTATCCTCCTCCTCCTCCCTTTCCCCCCCTTACCCCTTATGCTCCTCCTCATCCATTTCCCCTTATTCTTCTCCTCCTTCCTTTCCCCCCTTATCCTCCTCCCTTCCCCCTTTTCCTTCTCCTCCCTTCCCCCTTATGCTCCTCCTCCCTTCCCCCCTTATCCTCCTCCTGTCTTTACCCCCTTATACTCCTCCTCCTCCCTTTCCACCTTTCCTTCCCAAAGCTGAGTCATGCCACTGATATTACGCCCAATATATATTACATGTTTAGGAAAAAGAGCACCTGCTCAGTTTGCTTAGAAAAACGTATCCAGAATTTCAGTATGGTTAAGTTAAGGCCAGGTTTTAATTTTGAATGTTAAAAAACAGAAATACTATAACCATAAAATAGTACAATTGTATTCTAATTATTTTTCTTAGGTAAGTTTTTACATGAGCTCCAAGTTTTACAATTGCACCCCTTGTAAGTTGTCTTTTGGGCGCCTATAGGCTTGAGACAGTTCTGCCTATTCCCATACTGGATTGCCTACACTATTTGTTTTTTTTTCCTGTGTGCAAATATTAAACTGTTTATCAGCATTTTGATAACTTGCAAAGATGCAGCAACTGGCAATGCTAAATATTTAGGCACAAGGTTATCAACACAGTGATCTCCACTGGCTAGAGACTTACTTGTTAAAGGGGTTCCCCTTGGCAATAAAGAGCATCAATCAATCAATTTGAATCGCTCATCTCGTGGTATATAGGCCGTATAGGCAGGCTTGCTGCGGGCTTGCAGTCTGCTACAATTACAGTACTATTCAATTGAACAAGCCCTCAAGTTATGGGCCAAAAGCCGAAACCCGAAACCATGTACTCATACGTAGCATTTCAGGGTGGGAACATGATCAATTAAGCAAGGCCAACACTACCCATTTAGAAACAGCCAATAGAAAATGAGACCGTCATCATTACGTCATCTAAGAAGGTAGTTACATGTCAATCAATTAGAGTTTAGAGGTCCGATATGCGAACCGACACGCAAAACCGCAAAATACAAAATAATAAAAATAAATGCTGATACAGTTCTAGTCCATGTGGGTGGCCTGATATGTATTAACTCATTGATTCTCGAGATTGATATAACCCTGAAATGATACATAACATGTAATTATTTTTGATTGCTGATTTGCAAGCTTGAGACTGTTGTGCAATTAATTCCAATGTCTTTCATCACTTTCCCCGTCATTTACAGTGCAGTATTGTTTTTTTATTTGCTTTTACAGTGCTACAGATATGTCTTTAACCCCTTTGCAGGTCCTCTCTAGTACTTTTCTTCTACATTTGCCGTTTACGGGTGTGAAAGCATTTGCAGGCTTGAGGATTTTTAGCAATTGAATAGCGATTTGCGATTGTAACTCTTCGGGACGTGAAAGATCAATGTCTTAGATGGGGTGTAAGTTACGGTTGTAACAACTGCAAGGATTTCAAGCCCGTAACACGTAGCCCGTTTGTGACTTGCAAAGCAACGCCAATTGAATAGCAAATTAACTTACAGCCTCCATTACGGGCTACTGTAACTTACAATTTCTCAATTGAATGCAGCTCAAAGTATTTGCTGTGAGAGAAGCTTATGAAAGATTGTCTGACCGCTTATCTAATCAGATTGTTCATAAACCCTTTTGGAAATGTCTCCCAGACAAACAACTCTTTCCCCTATGGTGACCTTATCAGTATAGAGACAAACAGCTCAATGGGAGGCTAATGCTCTAATCTTTTACAGGAACAGGAATATGCACAAATACATTAATAGAAATATGTATTTCTGTTTACCATTGTTTCTAAGGACTGCATATTATACTGTGCTTGAGTAATTGATTACAATATCCCCTTTAACTGAACACATTGGGCCTCATTCAATTCTGAGGCTGCAAGTCCCGGGATATAGGCCATATGTCTGCGGGCCTGCATCGCGCTTGAGTTACGGTGCTATTCAATTTACTAGACCGCAAGTTACGGGCCACAGCCTCAAGCACGTAAATCCTTTCCACGCATGCAAGCTGTAAAGGGGATGGACGAGCCTCGATCGTCTGTAACTATCCAATTGCGGAATAACGTAGTGCGACACAAGCCTCTCAGCCAATAAAAAGTGTACTAGCTGATTATGATTGACACTGGGAGATTATAAATTTGCGTTCCACACGCCTATGCGTTGACTGTGTTTTCTTTCGAAGTAGCAAGCAGGTCCCAGGGTTGGAGATTAGGTTCTATTGGAGATAGAGTAGGAGAGATTTGAGAGAGGTAGTTTGAAATTTTATTGATCTATATTCTATTTCATACGGATTTACACCTAGTACTTGCTTAAACATATTTACAGATTCCACATATTTGCAATACACATAGTTTAAAGAACACACATAGAGACATATATAGTTAGGTCAAACCACTCCCCCAACAATCCCATCCCCCACCCCATCCCCCAACAGTTATTAATAACACATTAATAGCACACACCTTTCTTTATTTTAACATATTTTCATTTATCCTTATTTTAATTTTGGGATATAATGGAGAGAAGGGAGAGGAGGGGTGAGGAGTGGAGAGTTGGGGGGGGGGAGGAGAGTGGAGGAGGAGAGAGAGGAGCGAGAGGTGGCCATGGGAAGTAGAGGTGGGGAGGTGGAGGTGAAGAGTGAGGTGGAGGAGGGAGAGGAGGTGGAGGAGGTGGAGGAGGGTGGGGAGGTAAAGGAGGGAGAGGAGGAGGGAGAAGAGGTGGAGGAGGTAGAGGCGGGAAAGGAGGAGGAAGAGGAGGAGGGAGAGGAGGAGAGAGAGGAGGAGGATAAGGGAGAGGAGGAGGAGGAAGAGGAGGAGAGTGCAGAGGTGGGTGGTGGAAGGGGGGCCCGAGTTTCAGGCACGCATAGCAGAAGGACAGAGGGGAAGGGGCTTGATCCCAGGGGGTGGTAGTCTGGGGAAGGGACAGGCCCCTGGGACAGGTCAAGGAGGCAAGGGTTCCCATCCACAGTCGAGAGGGCAAGAGGCTAAGGGGAGAGGGAAGTGAAGCCAGGGCCTAGGGCTCAGGCTTGGAAGGAAGTAGTGGCAGAGGGTACTGCGATAGACACAGCGCCAATGGATGTGCGTTTCAACTACATCAGGGCCAAGGTGAGGAGCAACGGGACTGCAGAGTGACCTATAATGAGTGGGAGGGGTAGTCAGGGACCTTCTGAGACCGTTGCCCGCCACTGGAGCTTTAGGCCCAGTGGCCCAGCAGGACCCAGCCTTCATGTCAGGTGAATATGACATCCACCAACATGCCACCACATGTGCATCACACACACTACACATGTACATAATGACCAACAAGGACACTGACATGTCAGCTCCATGGAATTAACAAGGGATAGATGGATTAAATCCAGTGTCAAATCATTGGCACAACAACAGTAATCAAGCAACAGAGAGTCCATTTATTGGTATTCCCACTGCAGCCTATGCAGTTACAGAATGCAGCCGTAATCAAGATAGAGTTTGGAGCCAAAAACGATCAAGACCATAAACCAAGGAATAGATTGTATCTAGCATATGACAGCTAATCTGAGTTTCAATTAGGAGAATCACCCAGGTTCAAGCCTAGATGTCAGATAGTTAGGAATGAACACATAACAATGTATTATTCATCATACTAATGACATATACCTTTCTTTTCTATCTTTCAGTATTCAGGAGGAGGTCTGTGTCCAGTGGCGGGCTAGAGGCATGGGCGTTGGCTCCAAGGTAGCAGAATGTGGAGGAGCAAGCCCCGCCCAGAAGGAACGGACGCAGGGGGTGGAAGAAGGAGGAGGCTCTGAGGGACCTGGTTCAGAGGAGGAGGAGGAGGTCATTTGGGTGGTGGGGTCACCATCCCGACCTCCAGCAACCCCACCGGGATTTGACCCCACTATCCCTCCTCTCCAAAGACTAAGATTTTCCCCGGGCCGTCAAACTGGATATATGGATCCCAGGGTAGCAGCCAGCCACCACCTCCTTCCCTCCACAGCAGTGGCTGGCCTGGCTGCCACCACCACCGGGCACACCCACACGACCACAAGCATCACCCCAGTGCTCCAGCTGAGCCCCAGACCCTCACCACTCCATCACCACCACCTCCTCCCCCAGCAACGCCTCACAGACCTCCATCCCCACCACCACTGTCACCACCAAGCCAGGCTGTGCAGGAGGAGATGCTGGCCCTCATGCGTCTTCAGGGGATCCAGGCCAGCATCTCTGCCAATCATGCAGAGGTTATGCGCAGTCCTATCTGGCCGGGCTGCTAAGGATCAGACTGGTCCCCAGCCCCGCCTCCTCTACCCCAGAGGCATCCCCCAGCCACCCAAAAGACGGCGGCCGGCCACAGACGATGTGGGCCCTGTGGCTAGGCGGAGGAGGACATAAGGGCTTTGGACAATCAACAGCACTCCTCAGTGACAATCTATTGGTCACAATATTAACCGACTCACTAGCCTGGCTACAGAGTCTTGGATCTTGGCCTATGTGATGGTGATATTTTGCATGCAGATGGCTACCTCCCATCACATGATCTATGATCCTCTTCTCTATGGACACATAGGGTTCTGTTTAACATTTCACCATTTGATGGTCACCGAGGAATGCTGTTGAGAAGAGATGCTGCAGTCCCTATGATTTTTTCAGGCCCTAGTTTGTAGGTTGTCTTTTTTTGTTTTAGGTGCAATTCAGGTCCATGAAGGCATCTTCTGCATCTGCAAGCATTGTGGAGAAAATGTATGAGGTGTAAGGATTTCCCAGTACCTCTCAGGTAGACATTCCTTCAATGACAGGCCCCCTTAACATGTAGCTCCCACAATCTTAAACCTATCATATAGTCAGATATCTAAGAAATAATTGTTGTTAGCTTAAATGTAGACTAATACCGTTATGTCGTGGACTTTTCAAAGTTTCACAGTGGCATGTTACTGACAGACAATATTAATAAATGCACTAGTGAAGCATGTGATCCTGACCTCCATGTCAGTCTGAGAGGGGGATCCTGGGGTCTGATGTAAATGGCATTGAATCTGGTTGCTGGATTGGATTACACAGTCCAGTGGTTGAATCATCTTTTTCATTTAGCAGATCTAGACAAGTTGTAAGTGCTATGCTATGTAATAGTTTCTTCAATTAAATGGAGTGATATCTGATGATCCTTTTTTTCATCAGATTCCATTTGCAGTGGTTTAGTGACCACATGTGACCCTGGTAGGTGCTATGCATCATGCTTATTCTAGACTATGACATAACCCCCTGTTGGTATCCCCTTTTTCCCAATAATAGCCTCTTGCTCTCTCGGGATCTGCCCACACCACACCCATGATATTAATGCACAGTCTTGACCATTTCTGATTGTGGTCTGTGTTTCAGTGTGTTTTCAATGGTTGGGGTAATGGGACATCCACATACATCACATTAGTGGAGTATGAACATTCTCCTGATGGCCTAAAATGAATATGACAGGTGATATTGGATTGGGTTGCCAGTCTCTTCGCTAGTGGAGTGTGATGTGTCTGACCTCTTTGCTATGACGTGCCCACCTAGAGTGGGCCTACATGGTATAGCTCACAGCTTCATTGCAGTACACAAGCCCTTTCACCACCACCATTTAGCAATGCTGAAGGGTACCAGGGGTACATACACCTTACTACTCTACTCTAGCCTATCAGGAGGGGGCACAAAAACATATGGAGGATTTGCAGAGGCATGTGGATCAACAGCCAACTCATCTCCATCAGGGTTAATCTCCACTACGCACATCCATTGCCGGTGGCCATGTGCCAAAATGTCTAGCCATTCCCATTTGTTGGCCTCCCATTATTTTCTGCTATTCATCAATTTACATTGGTGTGGATTGCTAAGTGGTGGTGGTAAAGGGGCCAGTGTAGGTGGGCAGGTAATAGCAGAGAGGTCAGACAAATCCCAGTCCACTGGAGAAGGAACTGGCAACCCACTCCAGTATCTTTGGCATGCAAACCTTGTAGAACAGCACAGTCAGAGACCTAGCTAAATGTGCTGCAGTTCATAGGGTCACAGAGAGTCAGACACAACTGAAGGACTGAACAACAAATAATAAAATGCTCCCCGTGTACTTGATATGTACCATGTGGCGGTGAAATACAGCCACTATTTGTGTTCCCTAATGTAAATGTGATTAGTGAGATGTATATCAGATGATGTTTGTATGTTTGGGGGCCTCATTAGAGCCTCTGTGAGTGGGAAAGGGTTAATATGGCAGCCATGTTGATGTATATGTGTTGCAATTTAATGATATGTGTTTCTTGACTTGCTTTCAGCATCTTGCAGCATGACTTTTCATATTTGACCATTCCAACATACTGTATATATTTACATATTTGATAATTGTGGATTGTTATGCAAGTAATTCTAATACCTTCCATTGCTTTTGCAATATTTTAAATTCTCTTGGTGTGTTTTTATTGTGTCTTACAGTGTTACAGATCATAGTCTGTGAGCTCTTTGCGAGTCCTCTTTGGAACCCGTAACTTGTGGTCTGGCATTTGTGGCCTTGGCGGCCTACTTAGAGAGGGGGAATTTTAGCAATTGAATAGCGATTTGTGATTTTTGCGAGCGTAACTCTTGCGGCCGTGAAAGTTCAAAGGCTTGAGCGCGCTGTCATTTGCGATGTTAACCATCGCACAGAATCGGAGACCAAAGCCTGTAACCTGGTCGGATCCTGCAAAAAGACTCCAATTGACTATCAAAATAACTTACGTGCTCCATTACGGACACCCGCATCTCCCGAGGGCTCAATTGAATGGGGCCCATTGTAGCCACACATTTGTTTCGTGCTGCCCTACTTGGCTCTTTTAGCTGAAAGTCCTTTACTGCGAAACGCACTGGTCTCTCACTGCAAAAGATTATGAGCAAACACATTTTAACTTATCTTGTTTTTTTTTTCAGTTTTATGGGCAATTTATAATTAAAGTTACTTCCTAATTTTCGTGAAGCTTGAAGGCTCTTGGCCCCATTGGGCATTAAAAGGCATTAATACTATCTGTTTGATGACACGTTTTCTCTGGAACCATAAATCCTTTGAGAGCTTCAGCTGGAATCTGTTCTCATTATAATCCCTGATCCATTCTGCCCCAGCAGTCTCTGAAGCTATCTACTAAATATAATTATGTTACTTTCATGATCGGACGAATAGTCTTACCTATGACTTCACTTACTGTAGTTGAGACTGATGCTATTTTTCTTTTTTAATTTGGTGTTGTTGCAGAGCCCTTAATGTTAGTATAGATAAACAATACTGAGTGTTGTACCCTTAATTATCCGTCTGTATGTGATTCAGAAATACAATATGCAAATTGTAGAGATGCTTTGTATCAGGTCTCAAGGCAGTAATGCAGACAATGAACACAACCTGCTACCAAGTAACAGGATAAAGGTCAACGGCTGAGCATAAGGCGCTTATGAGAGTAACTAGCGACTCAATCTCGGAACAATGTAACACTTTATAATTTTATAGAGGCATAGGTATGAATGCTTTAAAAGATTACAGCCTAATAATAGCACTTGAAGAACAGGAACATCTGCTTAAAGTGACACAGAACTCACACATTTTCTATCACACTTTTATAAACAAGTTTTGTTTCTTACATGAAAAAAAAAAGTCATATGAAGAAAATCAGCAGATTGAAGTGTTTGTTCATTCCACATCCTTACCTGATCTGTTAAATGAAACAAACTGGAAGGGAGCCAATGGAAAAAAAAAGTTTTATAATATTGAAAACACTTATTCATGGACTGCATGAGAAAATAAAAGTGTAGTTGTTGAGTGTTTGTATGTTTTCTAGTGTGGGGGATCATGTCACTCTTCAATAATAATTACGTTTTTTCAGAGATTTGGATCTGTGATCAATATTAAAAGTTATAGGGTGGAGAAGAGAAAAACTGAAAAATTGGGCACAGGGTTAGGGAAAATGTGAATATTTTTCGGCACTTCTGTGAAAATATGTACTCCTGTGGTCAAATTCAAAAGAAGAAAATGTCAATGTATTCAAAAATGTATACTGTTGCACACCTTCCACTGCCGAAACCACTTGCTGAAATATATAAAACCCTCAGAAAGCAAATATATATATATATATATATATATATATACTGTAGTTAATAGCCTACTTTTACATTTTTTTATTTTTAGACATACAAATGTGAACACACATGTACTATTTATTATCTTTCTCTCTGCCTCCTTGTTGCTGCTTCTCATCTGTGTCTTCTTTCCCTCTTGCTTCAAGCCCACGCCTGTACCGCTGGCTCTCCAGCGTCTCTGATTTTCATGCAGATGTCCGCGTGTCCTCTATTGTCTGGCGTCTCATTGCATTTTTGAGCTGATGTCTCTCGCTTGCTGCATTTCTGATCCTCTTTGAGCCTTGCACTCCACCGGCTTGCTTGCATGTCCTTCCAATATAGTTTTATATGTCGTTAACGAAAAGATAGGAGAGTGGTATTCTATTTATTTTAACTTGAGTCAATGTATTTGTCACTGTAATATTTTTGAAAAACACTGTATTTAAAGGGCCAAAGTCATTTTTCGTTTTCTTTGGTGGTCTCCATTTTCAAGGTGTTCTTTCTACACTGCTTTGCCCCGTCTTGTAAGTTCTTTGCCTTCTTCCGCCCGTGGGACTGTTTTCTAACTTTTCTCTTCTCATTTTGTAGCTCTTCAAGACCATTGTTGTGGTCCTGCTGCTCATGTCCTGCTTTTTCCTTGCCGACAGCTTCTATGTTTTGCCATTGTGTCTCTTCCCCCAGCTTTCCATTGCTGGATGTTTTTGTTGCTTCTTTCTTCTGCTCATTGAATATTCAGTTTTGAGTCCCTGACCTACGCTCTTTGGTCTATTTTCCCCCTTTTTTCCAGCACTGTTTTCCCTTTGCATGGTACACTGGTTGGCATCTTCCATCCATGTCTTCAACCACTCTACTTTCTTTTAGTCATATTTTTGTCTTTTCACTCTATGGCTGGCCTCTCCTCATACTTAATGGTCACTCCTGTTTCATGCTACCTCACTTAGTCACTCTCCTCAATTTCTATGAAGATCCAATCATCATCCACTATAGAGACTCAAGTTGCTCCCTACTTTTTTTAGTCACATTTTGCATCTTCAACGCGATGGTCACTAAAATGTAGTTTATTCCATGTATAGCTGCTCTTGCTATGTTTTCAGCCATAGCCTAGCCGCTCCCTTTGAAGCTTTAGTCGCATCATCACGTTAGTTCTTTTCTAGCTATTAATGACTCTTTCCTTGCTGGCCAATTAGTATCTGTGACATGGCAGACCTGAATCTATTAAACGGAAAATCTCCCTTCTCAAGCTGCTTCCTCTCCAGCCAGACCTCCATCAGTACCTGGAAGTCAATTCTCCATCTGCCTTTGGACTGTTCCTCAACTTATTCAGGAACTAACAAACAGTTATTTCTCATCCCACCTCTGTAGGGAAGGCAGCGCTATATCGACTCTTACATGCCAAGCATCAAACCTCGTACAATTGCTTCACCCACCAACCAGTTGCTTCAGGGGCAAAGGCTCCTTATTGACATAGTATCTTCAATCAACTCATTAGAAGATAGGATGCTTAATTTGGAGAATCCTACTAGCTCAGGGGGGCAGTTTACAACTTGACTTCACACTCCACCTACCACCATACCAGCACACTTTATACCATCCAACCAGAGGGTTGAACTATGAACCTTGTGTCCCTGCTTATCACATCTCCAGACACTACCAAAAAACAAACAATATCTCAAGATGAGGTCTCCAAATAGTTAGAGCAAAGTATCCAAGACTCAACCAAAAATTAACATCCTTGGAGATTCTGGCATTCAGCGAGTTCCGAGACATTCTATGTACAGCCTTCTTGCCATTGAACTAGACCTCTATCTCTATCTGATCATGGATCTTGCTCATGATTACAACAGGTCCTTTTCTGCCAAAGCCTCAGCAGCAAAGTCCCAGTTCAATTTCACTGCGGTTTCTCCCCTCTACACTTCAAACTTTTGTTCAAATCCTCCACCACCACATACTGGTACTTTCCAATCTCTATCCACATCCTCTCCATCTTCCTGGCCTCAGATGGACAGCTTGGATTATCAGATGTATCACCTGGAAGCATCCCAGATTTACAAAAAAAATGTATTCAGCAGTTGCTATCTCCCATGGATCTGCACTGTGTGCCACAAAGAACATACAAAGATGGTATGCCCCCAGTAATGCCTCACAAAGGGCTAGCTGCCATTAACATCCCTCTCTTATGCTTTTATCTAGCTTGTCACAATTCTTCACAACATTGCCTCAGGTCTCCTTGGATAGTGCCAATCTTCAATCTGCTATGAAGGATTCTGTGGTTGTGTAAAGACTCCTGCCTTCGAATTACAAAACAACTACATCATATGACCTTTCTCATCACCAGCCTTTTCTTTCAGATGATCGGTCCTCTCTGAGTCGCTACACGAAAATACTCCAATAAGAAGAGTCTTGTCATAGATTTGGCTCCTTGTAACGACATCATTCTGAGCATCAGCTCCCTTATTCCATCCGAGGAATCCACCCTCAATATTCCATGGTCGATGACGCAAGACACAAAATTGGTTTCAATCAACTACCAATTGACCCATCTCTCTGACATCCTGTGGAAGGATATTAATTGTTTCGCCACGTGACTTAACTCTGGATCTAAAAGTAGTCCAAAGGTCTCAGATCGATTCACTCAGGGTCTGTGCTGGATATTATTGAACGTCAAGAGATGTTCAGTTGTTCCTCACCATTCTTCATTTCCTCCCCATTCCTTTTATCTCTTCCCAACAACCTAGTCTAGATGTTCTACTCCCCTCTACTCATCAGACTATGCACACCAGGCTCACAGATAAGAACAAGAATATTTACAATAGGGCTTGGCACCTATTCCAGACATTAATGGCTAACTACCGCCTCTCTCCTCCAATTTCCCTTGCAAGGGAAGTTGCATTTGCAGCTCATTGCGATTCACACGTCCAACTACAAGGCAATTAAGTTCAGTTTCACATCACTCAAGATTTCAAGCTCACCCAGTCATTTCTGGACCTTCCTTCCATAAAAACATTTCTCGAAAGGCCTTGCCTCCAAATCTTCAACAGCTCCATCCCTACAGACTACATATTAATGGTGCTATATTTAAAAAGATTATTACCATTCTGGCTTCTAATCCATTTGGCCTAGGCCCCTCAATAACCATCTCCCTGTGGTTATTATGCTAGTCTTCAACAGCTTTCTTAGACCCATAGAGTTTACATTCTCCCAAAATCAGCCAGCGGACCCCACTAAACAAGACATAGCATTCTAGCACAATCTCTGCACATCATCATCAAATCTTCTAAAAACAGCAGCTATCCGATAGAGATCACTTACTACGCTATAGACAATACCTGGTGCCCTCTACTCTCTGTAAGCTTTCCAAGTCACTCTCTACAAATCAACTCACCCTCCGCCCCTTGCCATTTCCATCCATCTACCAGTACATTATGTTCTGCTCATTATTTCTCCTTTTCTTACTGTGGCCACTCTTTCTGTATAGGTACAGCAATATCCACTACCAAAAATAACACATCATCAAAGCTGTGGGCTGATGGAAGTCAAGTTGCTTCAATTAAAAAATTAAACAAACCTTCAATAACCTCACCTCCTAAATCATCACCAAGTCATCTCCATCATCTCAATCTTTCCTTATCACCATGAAAGTTTGGCCAATATTATGTAGCTCTTTTGCCAAACCACCAGGGAGAAGGATCCAACCACAAATGGCCAGGTTTATATTTATGCCATGTAAATGACATGACATAACAAAAAAATAAAAATAATAGCCACCTTATCACACACTCCATAGAGCCCTGATAAAATATGAATATAAAAGAAAGAAAGTTACCTCATATCTTTGAATTATTTAGGGAATTTGGTTGTAGTATGTGATACCTTTTAAATGACCAAGTAAAAATGTAATTGTAGACAATTTTATAGAGCTGTCAAAAATGTAGGTGTCGAAAAAGCTCTATAACTCATCTGAAGAACTGTTAATTAAGAAAAAAGTCATTGAAGTTTTCCATCCACATCAGTAATCTAGAAAGGAATGTTCATAGAAGTTAATGGCATAACACAAACTTTGAGATCCCGATAAATAATGATGAACTACCATCTGCAAACACCAGTTGGTAACTTATTGTAGGAATGTGAAGCTTCAAGATACATACAGCCTTATTAAATTGTGATTCGGCCAATTAAATATGGCTCTATATAAGCACATAGCATATTTTTTACAGACTTCTATCCAAAAGCAAGGTCTTCACTAACGAAAAACTTCTGTAAAAAAATATGCTATGTGCTTATATAGAGACCTATTCAATTGGCCAAATCGCAATTTAATAAGGCTGTAGATATCTAATCTAACGGAAAGGAACCCAATAAAACAGGGCCAGGTTAAAGGTGTCAAAATGAATAATAATACTTAGCTGAAGTTCTTTTTTTAACTTTGGGCTAATGTGATCCATCTCTATGACGTCAGCCAGTATTTTTACATTTATTATGCACATGATTATATGGAAGTGATGTTCATCAAGCATTGTAATTAAATAATTGAATGGGATTTTAGGATTGGATCCTTTTCCTTCTTCTACACAAAACATAACTTCTACAAACTTTGGTTTTATACTATTTTAGGAGAGCAACTACCATATACTATTTTAGGAGAGCAACTACAACGTATGCACCGCCCACGTCTTATGTCTTGCAGTTTTCATTCTCTTGACAGCTATATAGAGCATCAGTAAAGGATGCATATGAATTATTTCTCAAAAACATTTGTTGTCAGCTCAGACTGATGATATTCAGCATACTGCTTTCTTTTTATTGAGAAAATATGCTTCAAATAAGTTCCACGTTTCTGTACCCTTTATTTGCCTGAAATGTTAGTTGTTTCTAAGCATGCACTGTTTGTAACTATAGCAATTTAGCAACCTGTCCTATAAAATGTATCCTTCAACCTGTGCTAATAGGTATTGCACAAACAAAATAACTAAGTCAGAGGTGCTCATCAGAGAATGAGCTAACCTTAATAGGTTTATTCTATAGACATGATAACCCACTCTGAGAGCAACCTCTTTTAGCTCACTCGTGCCCTTCAGAGGGAGAAATATCCTGTAGTATATCAGTCTGGTCTCACTCAAAAGAGTGACGCAGCCCAAATACCAGGCAATTCTACCCCGAACAGGAGAAACAGCAAACCACATATGCGTTTCGGCCTCTATGGGCCTCGGCAGTGAGGTGCAGCTGAACTCCCTAAGGCACAGTGAGCAAGGGGTCCATGTCTAGAGTGCCCTATCACCCTTAGGGTGACTAACCCCTAATGGTAATTTGCATAAACAAAATAATAAGTCAGAATTAACCCATTAAGGTTAGTTCGTTCTCTGTTTGAGCACCTCTAACTTTGTTGTTTTGTTTATGCAAATTACTCTTGGGGATTAATCTCCCTAAGAGGTATAGGGGACTCCAGGCGTGGACCCCTTGCTCACTGTGCCTTAGGGAGTTCAGCTACACCTCACTGATGAGGCCCAATGAAGGACAAAACATATGTCTGGGGTTTGTTGTTTCTCCTGTTCAGGGTAGAATTGCCTGGTATTTCGGGGCTGGGTCACTCTAGTGAGTGGGACCAGACTGATATACTACAGGATATTTCTCCCTGTGAAGGGCACAAGTGATCATCAGCATTGTGTCACAAGTAAATGGAGGATGGATTCCAAAGTCTTACTGGGTTCAATTACGAGCTACTAGCGAACCCACATTCCAGTCACGATGCAATATTAATAAAGCCACAAGTATGAGAATGCTGTGCGATTAATTCTAAGACCTAACATCACTTTCCCTTTTAATAAAAGTACAGTAGTGTGTTTTTATTTGCATTACAAGTGCTATGTATTGGACTTTACCCCCCTTGCAGGTCCTCTCGAGCACACCTTGGGCTTTGGGACCATTTGCCTGTTACGGGCTTGCTCGCGAATGACTTTATTGCAATTGAATGGCTAAATTTAAAACATTTCAATGTTGTTCAACATGTAGGCTTTTCTCGGCCTTGCTGCGTGTTAACCCACAAGTCGTCTGCGGCTAATTTAATAGCAAAAAGTTCTACATTACGGGCTACATTTTAACACGTAGCTCAAATTTAATGTGGATGTATGTACTTAAAGGATGAAGAAGATTGGGGTGTAAATTGCCCAAACTAGGAATCTTTGAAAGACAAACCTGCAAGCTCAGGACCCAAGCCAAGTAACCTTCTAAACAGATCTAAAATATGTTAAAAATGCTAGCACTATCGCCTCTTTAGATATATGTTATATATTACAATGTATATGGCTTTATTAAGGATCATATAACAATATTACAAGGATATACATTTATAAGTCCTATGTGCAGCTAATCTAGGCCTTGTTAAATAGCAACTCTCAAGCAACCAAAAACGTAATTTATCCGGCATCCATGGGTGCCGGTGTCTACTGTAAATGACACTATCATTCTACAGCTGCCTCTCAAGGAAGCCAGACTTAAATAGTTTCTGCAAACAATACCAGTTCACCTTTACCATTAGAATATAATTTAGACAGGTATTCGGTCCAATACTGCGGGGAAAACAGAACTTTGCAAGGAATATGGTTGAGATTGGTTTTAATCTGGCTGGTGGAGCTATCATTTGGAGTTGATTTAATTGCGGTGTTGCTTCTTAGTGAGTGTGGATGATAGATATGATTTATCTTTAGTATAATAGTTCTTCTATTTTTAAGATCATTTAGTTAAAAGAAAAATACACATTTCCTTCAATTACTGAACCATTGTGTTCAAATCCATTGATTGCACAGTGCTTGGGTATAGAACTTCAGCTACAGACTAGTAAAATCCTGCAGTCATGTCTCTATTTCTCTTGAATATGAAGGTTGTTTGATCGCATGCTCTTTGTAGTCAGATAGAGCACTGTTGCTGCTGTGGAAAAAGTCCAAGATGCAGCCAGCAGCAATTCTGAGGGTCAAGACAGCAGCGGCTGTAAAATTCAAAGCCCTTCCTGTTATCTTAAAGTGTCACAGTACAATTCACGGAACCTCAGTACAGAACATTATCCCTGTAAGCACTTAAAGAAAGATACACTATTTCTACAACATGACCTTTTTATAGGTAACCTATGAAAAAACAAAACATGACAACACAAAAAGAAATTATATGTAACATAAATTATTTTTTTATTTATCCCCTTTAAGAATGATCCGTTTTTCAGATTAATTTTTTTTGTTCACAAAACCTTTTGAGTACTGGAACCGAATACGTTTTTAATCCTGCTTGAATATTCAAAAAAATGGTTGAAAAATGAAAAAAGAAAGTGTAGTATAATCAACGAGCAATTATTTGCCCTATCTCTACAGTTTAAATATATGTATTTACGTAAACATACAGTAGATACAAAGCTTTCACTATGCAGTGCTTTGTTGAGAATCCTTCATGGCCCTGAACACCATTATTATCTATGAATGTATAATTTACTTATGGAGTTCTGCACAATGAGGAAAGAGAATGGAGAAGCATGAAGCTCCTTATAAAAACATATTATAGCTGGCAGACAATGGAGAGCATACAATCTGAAGGTCAAAAACTAGGCTAATATGGTGAAAGCTGTGCAGTAATGCTACAGAACATACAACAATATTGCAGAGCTATGGAAAAATGCTATAGAAATGTACCATAATAGTGTACCAACATAATAATAGCAGCACTGTGTATCAATTCATTCAGAGGTTATTGTGTACATGTATAATACATTATAATAATATTACAAGGGGTATAGCAAGCATGTGTTTAGGCCTACGTAGGGAAATTTAGGAGATAACAAATTCTCCAAAGGAGGGCACCAAATTGATTCAATAAACTACTTTAAGATAAGTACCATGAGCTGAATTTTTACATTATATATATTATTTCACACTGATATTCTCTCTTCATTTGTCTTATTGTCTCTCTCTCATTATCTCACTCAATCTCCTGATTTATTTCATTCTCTAGTATGCCACATATCAATTTAATAGATTTAATACCATTTAATAGCAGGGAAAGGTATATTCACATCTAAATGGGTCTTTGGGCCATATTCTATTAGAATCTACTCTTAGACTGCAAGTTTGCGAGTTTTCAATTGTGTGTCCGTGTCTTCAAAACAAGTACTATGTGCATTTGATTATATGCTTAAAAACAGGGCCCTCCATTCTTTATAAGGTGTTAAGTTTGTTTTTTGCCTTGTACAATACCACTGTACAGCGCTACGGAATATGTTGGCGCAATATAAATAAAGACAATAATAATAATCTCGTAAGTGACTCTAACCCGTAATTTTGTCTGCAGGTGTTTTTTTCTCTAAATGTCTAGATATTTTCTTTTGACTCGAGCCCGCAACTTAAGTCTTTCATCCTCCACATGTAAACCCTGCCTTTTTAAGTAGGATTTCAGGGGGCGTGATCATATGATCAATATTTAGGCAAACCTGTAATTTACTTCTTAGACACAGCCAATAGTAAATGAGTCTGTCATCATGACGCAAAACATGGAAATTAGACGTAACTTGAAATCAGAGGCAACAAATTAATGAGAGCCAATAAGTAATATTTACTGATCGGGGCTCCCAATCAAACAATCGAGCACTCAATAAAATGCATTAGAGCATCTGTTCTAGACCATGTGGGTTTCATGGTATGTATTAAGCCCTGGAGTGCCGGGATCAATATTACTCAAAACTAAAAGTTAAAAATAATATTTTTTAATTGCATCTTTGTGAGTTTGAGACTGTTATGCAATTGATTCTAATGTATTTCAATGACCCCATGCTTTTCAAGTACAGTATTGTGTGTTTAATTGCTGCTACAGTTATCCCAATTGGCACGAAAACCCTTTGTAAGTCCTATTTAGTACTCAAAATACTTTTGTCAGAAACGTGATACTTTTTCATGTGCGGGTCAGACTTAACTTGCGAGCTACACGTAAAGTTCTAATAGAATATCGAGTTTGTGTAACTTAATAATGTTCAAGCTGTGCAAAAAACAATGGAGATGTAAGTCCTAAGTGGTGTCTTTGGCTGGCCCATAGTGATTATGGGCGGGTAACTGTGAGTAGCTAATAGAATATGTGCCATTTTAAAAGTGACTTTAAGTGTGGGTAACTTTACGATCTGGGCAAAAGAAGGCCCTTTATTAGCAAAACGTCTAAACATATCACACTGTATAATGATACTCTATGACTTCATAATATAGTGTAATTCTATAATAGTACAGTAGAGCTGTGTTACAAAACTCTAAAAATCAATAGATTTGTGTTGAATGGCATCAAAACGTTGGAAAACAATATTTTGCATTTTACAATACAACTGGACTTCATAAGAATTCTGTAGAATATTATACCAACTAGCGACCTGCCCGTCAAAAATGATGGGGCAATAAAATTTGAAGCCATGGGAATGCAGTTTGACACACAATGTAAACCTTTTTGTCCTGTGAGGGCCTTCGGTGCTCATGGTGAGCCTCTTGTCTCGTCTAGTTTTGCTCCTCTGAGCACCTTCGTCTCTCATTATAAAGAGAGATATATATTCATCTATATTTACTTAATGAATAATTAATTAATTCTTTCTTGACTAAATTAATATAATTTACCTATTTGTAATTAATATATCCAGCAATCAATAGTCTGAAGAGCTAACAATTTGTTTATATTTTCCGGCACCATACAATGTACAGTGAGTGTTGGTGCTCTGATGATAAAATGTAATGAATGTCCCAACTGTTTGCGTGCGTGAGGGAAATCTGTTGGTTTAGTTGTGTAAAGCGCCATTGTAGATTTGTAATGCTATTAATGTGTTACGTGGCTCGCAAGCATTTCTCGTAATTTGTAATAGTGTATTTTGTATTTTGTTTGTTCCTGTGTGAAAGTGCTACGCGTTTGGCAGTGTTTTGCTTGGTCCGGGGTCTTGTAGCCTTGTTTTAATTTTTTTCTCACATAGGCGATTTTGGTGTGGTGAAAGTCGTCGAAATCGCATTTAAATGGCGTTCCACCTCACTCCCAGATGTCCTGGCTGTTCCCCTGTGCTGCGGGTGATGTTTTTGTTGTATTTATTTGTATTTTTCTTGTGTTTTTGGTTTTTTCCCGGTTTGGCCGTTAACCTTGTATTTTTGCTATGTCGTATTTTTGTTTTTCCTGCATCTCGTAAAGCGCCATTGAAGAGATTGCTAATGTTATTAATGTGTTACTCGCCAGCACTTTCCGTCATTTGTAATAGTGTATTTTGTAGTTTGTTCCTGTGTCAAAGTGCTATGCGTTTGGCAGTGTTTTGCGGGGTCCGGGGTCGTGTAGTCGTTTTTTTTTCGGCTGCCATTTTTTTCTCGCTTATGCGATTTTCTTAGGGTGAAAGTCGTCGAAATCGGCTTAAATTTGTGTTCCACCTCACTCCCAGACATCCTGGCTGTTCCCCCGTGCTGTGGGTGATATTTTTGTTGTATTTATTTTTGTTTTCTTTGTGTTGTTTGTGTTTTTTTGATGTTGGTGGTTCGGCCGTTAACCTTGTATTTATGCTATCTCATATAAGTCCCGCGTCTCATATTTTTTTTTTCTAAATCCCGCGTTTATCAAGTGCTTGAAGGCTAATGCGATTACGTGTTTACTAAGTGTTACGCGTTAATAGCTCACCTTGCTTCGCGAGGTTCGCAGCGAAAGCGCTCATCGCCTAACTCCTATGCACAACGCAAAGCATGACAACGTCTCGCAGTTTGACAACTATTATATGTGATGCTGTCGAACTGCGGATTAACAGCCTTATTAAATTGCGATTTGGCCAATTGAATAGGGCACTATATAAGCATAGAGCATATTTTTTTTACAGAAGTTTTTAGTTAGTGAAGACCTTGCTTTTGGATAGAAGTTCACCAACTAAAAACTTCTGTAAAAAAAAAAATTCTCTGCGGTTATATATTGGCTGAATCGCAATTTAATAAGGCTGTATTTCTGCAGTGATGTAATTCTTAATTGTAAGGGTCTCTTTAAAAGTTCACATAATATTTCATGACTTTCAAAACTTAGTTAAGTTATGAGTGCAATTTATGTATATATCTGTTATTATATAACTTGTTATTTAATTCAGAAATGGCATTTAAGGACACAATGAGTTTCAGTACATCCTGCTAATCGAAATTATGTGTTTTCAAGGGTCCTGAGACAAAAGAAAACATTCAAGTTAGAAGATGTTGAAAATTTCAATGCAACTAAATTGAATAGGTTTTTATATGAATGTTCTCAAATGAAAACTGCTGAAAATCACACCAGATAAAACCTTTAAATATGAATGGAATGGATACGAAATTCACATATTCAAATAGTACAAATTAAAAAGAGTACTGGTCATGATAGAGGGTACTGCAGATGTTTAGAAAATACTTGACCTTGGCAAGATAAATACGGGCAACAGCTTTATTAAAGCAACCATAAACCAATAACAAATTAAAATAATTAACATTGTTAAATCACAGCTCAAATACCATCCCGGAGGAGGAGCCCGGCCCGGTCACCTCCCGCCAACCAAAGACATTCCTATTTGCATCCTAACTAAAATTCACAGAATCCTAACCCTTCAACTCTTTTCCACCCCTTTTTTTTTTTTTTTAAACATAGTGTAAGCTTCCTGAAATTAGCTCAATCAACCTCGCCCTCTAGAAGTACACTACTTCTTTATCTACTACTTTCCTATCTGACCACCATTTTAGGGGAGGGAGGGAATCCTCTCAATGGCCAGCGAGGAGTGAGGAGGAAGCCTGCGAAACGGGCTTAAGTCCCTCCTCCTCCTCCCAGCCAATCCGCATCGCCCAGGCTCCGCCTGGTCACGCAGAGCTGCGTCAGACCCGGCGTGCCTGGGCTGCCTTCGCGCCGGCCATGACCCTGGCAAGATCCAATGGGCTTTAGAATAAATAAACACACTGAAACAGTGTTTCTTGGGAAAAATACGGGCCACAGCTTTATTAAAGCAACCATAAACCAATAACCAATTAACATAATTAACATTGTTAAATCACAGCTCAAATAAAATCCCGGAGGAGGAGCCCGGCCCGGTCAGTAACCTCACGCCCTGGACCCGCGCCCAGAGCCTCCCAGTGCTTTCCTAAGCACGCCCATGAGGCAGGGCAATGCCCACTTAAGCCCGTGGGCCGGGTGCCTCACCTCCCGCCACAGAGCCCACGATGGATACCTCCTGAGGCTGTGATCCCCCCTCTTGCTCTCTTAATAAAGCCAAGGCTCGGCTAGCCCCATCCTTAAGCTCCAGGATAAACAGCTCTACTCCTATCTCTGTTAGATGGACCTTATCTGGGCGAAAGAAGTAATCGGCGCCTACGCCTTCGAATTCTTGGTGTCTAATGGTAATGAAACCTAAATTCCTTACAAAACTAGCCATCTGTTTGTTTATCTTTTACCTTGCTCTATCCACCGAAACCGGATCCCTTGCGTTCCGCCAAGATCTCCTTTTGATAATTTCGGACCACACTATGAACAAGCCTGGGAACTATTCTAGCCAACACTTCACATCCCTCTTCATCTCTTTTAACATTTTTCTCATAGGCATTACCCTCAAATCGTTGCCCCCAGCGTGTATAATTAAAATGTGTGGGCTACCGTGATGCTGAGCGTTGCTCTCCAACAAGCCGATCACCTCAAGCCGTTGAACCCAAACCATCTTACTTGCATGCTTGTCTCCAGAAAGCCCAGTTAGACCTTGTCGCCATTAACTGCGGCTAACCGGTGAGCCCAATACATGTAGGAATGGCCAACGATCCACAGCTGTTTAACTTCTGCAACACATAAAACAAATTCCAATTAGACAACCCTTTCTGGCCGCATGTTTGACCTAAAGCGATGCAACTCCCATCTCCCAATCCTTTTAACCATACTCTTCCCTGGAACGTTTTCGGGCTGCCTGATTGAAAAAGGACCTGCCGGTTCCTGAAGCCCCTGCCAGACAGATGAACCGCCGTGGTGATGCGGCTGAGATATCCCGACTGTAGCCAACGACATTCTTCTGCTGAATATACGGCCCATGGGAACGATCCTGAATTCGAAATTCAGCTTTCCCAAGATGGATTGCATCCGCCGCAGTGACACTCGCCTTGCGCCTTCCAGGGCCAGCAGTTGTGCAGACAGGTACAACAGTTTCTCTATCGGCAGGCTGCATTCCATCTTTTCCGAATTGATCCGAATCCCCAGGAAAGTCAGATCCATGGTCAGTCCTTCTGTCTTCTTTTCTGCCAGTGGAACCCCGAAATCTTGACATATCCTTGAGAAGGTCCGTAGTATGAAGTCGCATGTGGCTAACCCCGCCGGTCCCACAAAAAGGAAATCACCGAGGTAATGGGTAGTCCCTTGGCAGCCCAACTCGGTGTGAGCAACCCATTGCAAGAACGTACTGAAGGCTTCGAAGTAGGAACAAGAAATAGAACATCCCATGGGGAGACACAGATCCACAAAGTACTGTCCGTCTACGAAGCAACCAAGGAACCGATGAATCTGAGGATGCACCGGGAGCAAACAAAACGCAGATTCGATATCCACCTTCGCCATCTTAGCCATGACGCCTGACGAGTACTGTTTGTCAATCCTGCCGTTGACGAAACCACCTGGAGCATAGGATAAATGCTGGATGAGGCGGAATTTTCCTGCTACCTTCTTTTGGCACTACGCCCAGAGGGGAAATTACCAGACCCTGGAAGGGGATGAAGGGAAAGGGCCCGCCATCCTACCCAGTTCTATCTCGGTCCGGATTTTTTCCGCTGCTACCCCAGGAAACTCCTTTACCGATTTCAGGTTTCTTAGACAGGACTCGAGTGGGACGACAGAGCATGGAATCTTGAACCCCTCCTGGAAACCCTCGCATAGTAGGGCGCCCACCCCGGCTTTTGTTGCCAACCTACCGTAGCGTTCTAGCCATGGCAGCATTGCGCCCAGCTGTATGGGGGTCCGTCCCTTTTTGAGCGGGCTTTCCAGCCCTGGATCCATCTTTTTGTCTGGTGCATCTTGAGGCTGCATGATCCCCTCCACAACTAGAACAGACGTGCTTGAAACGGAAGTTTGGTGCCCACTTGCAGTTGCCCTAGTTGAATGAGTGACCGACGCCTCGACCA
Source organism: Discoglossus pictus (assembly GCA_027410445.1). Lineage (NCBI taxonomy): Eukaryota > Metazoa > Chordata > Amphibia > Anura > Alytidae > Discoglossus > Discoglossus pictus. The sequence continues at coordinate 148,994,863 of CM050170.1, forward strand.
GCTTTGCTCGTAGCGGCAGGGCAAGGGTGGCACTGCCCGCATTGGTGTCATTATGTTCAGCAAATAGGCCACCGCCTTGTCGCTCCATGCCACAAGGAAAATATCTCTATGTACTCCTGTCGACAGATTTTTTCTTTGACGTCCAAGGCTAAATGCGCCCCCAGATTGTCCTGGGCGCAAACGATGGACGTCCTTGCAGCCGCATCCCGCACGTTTCCTCTGCTCCTGTCCTGTTTTGCTCCTCCGGTGTGCTGCGCCACGCCCGTCGTGGGGTTGGTAAGCTCCGCTCGGGGCGACCTAGCGGGAAAGGTTGGCTCCGCCCACGGCTCCCCAGTCAAGCCCCCCACCCATGCTCCAACTTCCACATCGGAGACGGCAATGTTATGGGTTTCTATAAGGGCTTTTAGGGATGACAAGAATTGAGATTCCCTGGGAGAAGCTCCATGTACTGCCACCCCCATCTCCCTGAAATTTGCCAGCTTCTCACCTGATTCTCCTTGCCCTGGTGCGGCTGCCATCCTGGGTGCGACCTGCCTGTCTGGACGAGCGGGCGTCCCTGCACATCTCGACCCCTGTGGGCTCCTTTCACCCCCTCTTGTGCAAGCACAGCTGCAGCTGCAAGACTGTCTGCTCCGAGACCTGGATCTCCCTCTGGCTCCGGGGAAGCATGAAGAACAATGACTAGCTTTCCTGCGTCTATCCCTCATTATGGAACGCGCAGTCCGCTCCCCCCCAAAGGAGTACTCAGACTCGGCTGCGCTAGGGAGTAAGGATTCCCTCCGGCTCGGCGGCCTCTGGCGGTCAATGCTATCCCTACCCTGGTCCTGCCCCTGAGTCACTATGGGCGTCCCTGTATCCGTAATGATGTCAGGGATGGGTGAGTTGCGCTGTGGCCTAGCTCTTCTGTCAGGGGATTTCTGTCTCCTGGCTGGTGTTGAGGTGAAAATCAAAGGACTGTACCTGCTCGTTGACTTCCGAACCCTGGTGGGGCGCGACTGCCATGCCACCTTGGCCGCTACCGGAACCTCGTCGATGAACACCATGCTGTTGTCTGCAGCCATCTCCTCCATCACCTGATCCCTTCTTCCTCTGGTCTTCTCTTTTTTCTTCTCAGCCTCTCCCTTGGCATTGCGTCGTCCCTGCAAAACATCTGCAGTGCTGGCAGTGGGTGCGGCAGGACCCCAGGGGCCAACCGGTGAGAACCTGTAGGAGCTTTTTTAGAGCTCCTTGTACTTTTGCTGTTCCCTTTGGAGCCTCGCGGCTTATTAGGGGTGTCACCGGAACCTTGGTTCTGCTGTGGGCCATGGGACAAGACGCTGGGTGGTGGCCGGATGTCTAGGCCCTCGCCCGCGCTTCCCGCTGGCACCACGCTTTCTGCAATGGGGGGGATAAGCTCCTGACTCTCAAGAGCCATATCCGTGCCCTCCATGCTGCTTCTAGCCCTATTGCTCTGATCAGAGGTAGCACGCTGCTCGGCCAGGCTATCTAGGCTATGAGGCCTGTCCACCTGGCCTAGGCTACCGGTCACTGCAGGCCAGACCTGTGCCTCAGTGGCGTCAGCCTCCCCCCCTAGATGTCCTGAGTCCATTCTGTCCTGGACCCATCTAACCCCATGGCTCAATGCCCTAGTTCTGACCATGGTCAGCAAAGCCTCTAGCTCCCCAGGGTCCATATTAAGCTGCCACCCGACTTGTGACAAATGTGACACCCTCCCCAGGGACCTAAAGAGCAGGGAATGCTGCTATGAGGAATTATATGCTAATGCTGTGAGCCTGGGTCCCTATTGCCAGGACCAAGTGACAGGGAAGGGGGAGGGGGGCTACTAGTGGGGTGCTCAGGGCAACTTTAAGGGAGAGGGTAGGTGAGAGAGGGATCGGGGGTCACTTCTATGCTGAGGTCCCTTATTACCCTTATTTGCAGAGAGCGCAGCGTGCAGACCTCAGATCAGCTCAATGGCCGGCGCGGAGTGAGGAGGAAGCCCGCGAAACGGGCTTAAGTACCTCCTCCTCCCAGCCAATCCGCATAGCCCAGGCTCTGCCGGGTGACGCAGCCCTGCGTCATACCCGGCGTGCCTGGGATGCCTCCGCGCCGGCCAGGAAATGTGCCTTTGCAGCATGTTACCACCCTGTTGCTTATAAGGGGCACTGTGCACTGGGCTTAGATAATGTATATCTATGTCAATTTATATTGATAGTTAATATATTAATTAATATAGACTACTTATCGCTGATCCATTTTCCAACTTGAAATGATTTATCTCATAGCTACAGCTACAATGAGAGTTTGGTTGTGTTTTTGTGTTTCTTTCACTGCTGATCAGTTAAAGAGCAGTGAAATGGTTAATCATTTTCCATTCCTCTATCCGAGCTCTGCCTCTTTTAATATATCATTTCATCCAGTTGAAATGTGAAAAAATGGCTTCTCAATCTTGTGCTGTTTGAACTTTCTCTATTATATTTCTTAATGTTTTTAAATTGATTTGTGCAAAAAGAACGGGTGGCTCACATCAACACACAGTTTATGGATATAATATGGATATGTTCTAGCTCTTTAATTAATTATATATGAAAGAATATATGATTATGTTAATGCGTCTGATCCAGTTATGGGAAATTGTATAGTCTTGGCCTGGTGAGACGTGTGTGAAAATTTGAGACTACCCCATATTGCCCTTATGATAGATGCCTCTCCTTTTTGTGCAGAGGTGCATTCAATGTGGCCTTTGGTTAGGCAAGAAATTGCTTTTCTGTAGCCATATAATGCTTACTTTATCAGTCACATGAGGTTAGGTTGGACTGTTATGTTCTTTGCCATATAAGTGTAAATTAGAACATTGCTGTGATTTTAATAAACAGAATAATAATAATATGTCTCAATCTGTGTTTCAGTAAGTATTGCTTCGATGAATCTTGTATCACACACTGGCGACCTAATATAAACACATTTTCAGTAATGATACCATATGAAAACTGCAACACATACCTACATATATGTGTGTGTAGATACTAAAGATAAGATAATAAAGAAACACGTTGTAATTCATATCCTTTTAATTCTCAAAGTCATGTATAGGAGCTCTTTCGGCCAAAAAATGACTGTATGCCAAATGCACTTGATGCTATTGAGTTTGAAATAGAAAGAAGAGCAAGACCTCAATCTCTTTGTGGACTAAACATAGATGAGGCATTTCTGGCCCCTAGCTCACCTTGCAGCTTTCCACTGCCTTGGTTTATCTTTCCATATTCCCCTAAGACTCTTGTCTTCCATTTGTCCTCTTTCATCTTGTGTCCCTTCAGAAACAAATTCATTCCCTCTTCACTTTCTTCATAATTCATTGGATGTGCAGCATAGCCTCCTCATCCCCTACAGAGCTTTTATTCCCATCCTGCTTTTTTCTCTCTCTTCTCACTTCGCTCTTCCGCTCTATGGTTTATTTTCCACAGTTATGGTCCACTGGGGACATGATTAGCATTTTGCTGACTGCAGGAGCTGAGTTTCCTGTCACTCCATAATGTGTCACATCCAACCAAATGCACTGCATCTTCCTTTAACTTCCAGATTTTCTCCTTCCCTGGCTTTGTTTTTATTTTTCCACTTCTATTCCTTAAAGGACAACAGCATTATGAAAACAAATATTTGTTTGAAAACTTTAGGTCTGACTCAGAGCATAATTAAGCAGGAAAAAGTCAAACATCAAGTTCTTAATTAGAAAAAATAATACATTTTTAGACCTCTGCAGGACCTTGGATATAGTGGTGGAAGCTGTTTGTGCGAGAGGGCATTTACATTTCTGGAGAGCTATTGTTGCAGTGAATGATGCAGATGGTCTGCTTCTGGGCCAGTGAGAGGGGATGTGCCTATTTCAGTCTTATGACTTGCATTGACAATGTCTCTTTGTTCCCTCCTTTCCCTTTCCTTTCACCACAACACACACCATCACAATTCAGATTTGAAGACAGGATGTACCAAACACAAAATGGATTCCTCTACTTATAAATATAGTCTTCAATATCATTAATATTTGCCCCAATAGATGCTTTTATGATCATGGCTTACACCGCTGTTAATAATGCAAATTTGGCACATGCTAGCAACCAGTTCCGCTCTCCCTGATTCCTCCTGACTCCAGTAACCACTTCCCTTCCAACATTAATTGTTGTAGCTTTATAAAAATAAACTTTCTTTCCTGATCCAGCTTATTCTTGCACAAGTTTCTGCTTCTTCCATTGCCTTTCTATTGTAAGTTTGCGAGTTTCCAATCTTGTAGTGTGCTTTGATGAAAAAAGCATTTTCTAAATATAGTCCTAAGCTCATGGACGCCCCAAGCCTCTGCTGGATCACGCAACGCTGCGTGCTGACCCAGGGAGCCTGTGTAGCCTCTGCGTCGTGCAATGTTATGTGTAAAGTGTTTTTTTGTCTGTTTGTATTCTAATATTACTTTAATCTCACACTATGCACCTCCTATATTCATACAGGATTTTTTAATTATGAACTAAGACTTTTATAACTATTTAACTGTTTGTCATCTGACAATATAGTAGTTACATAGTTACATAGTAATTAAGGTTGAAAAACGACTTTCAGTCCATCAAGTTCAACCTTTTAAGATATCCTCTGATCTGCAATTTGCGGATTAGTTATTAATAATTAGTTGTTAATTAATTATTAAGCAATTATTTATTTATTTTTAATCAATTAATGTCTTTATTTTAATTATTAATTAATCCAGAGGAAGGCAAACAGAAAAAAAAAAAAAAATGAAACTTAGCAAATCGTCCCAAAGGGAAAAAATAATTAATTCCTTCCTGACCCCAGATACTGACGATCGGATTTCTCCCTGGACAAATACTCTCTCTAATTATCCAGGATAACCCTGAATTCCCTTTTTTATTAGAAATAAATCCAGCCCCTTTTAAGGTTATCTATCGAATCCTCTGTCACCACCTCCTCTGGTAGAGAATTCCACAGATTAACCACCCTGTGAAGAACCCTTTTCTTTCTTTAACGTGGAATCTTTTTACTTCTAACCTCAAGGGATGTCCTCTTGTCAGTTTAAAACCTCTTGGCACAAAAAGCTCACTTGACAAATCTTTATACTGACTGGATGTATTTATATAAGGTAATCATATCTCCTCTTAGACGCCTTTTTTCTAGAGAAAATAAGTTTAATTTGGTTAGTCTTTCTTCATAACTTAGCCCCTCCATTCCCCTTATTAGTTTTGTTGCCCTCCTCTGTACCTTTTCCACCTCGAAAATGTCCTTTTTATGAAGTGCTGCCCAAAATTGTACTCCATATTCCAAATGAGGGCGTACTAGAGATTTGTATAGTGGCAGAATTATATTTGCTTCCCTGGCTTCTATACCCTTCTTAATACATATATTAGTCTCTGTATTATTATTACTATCGCATATATTTATAATGCGCCAACATATTCCCAGGCACCATGCATAGGACAAACACAAGGTAAATACAATATCAATAAAGATTAAACTAATAGAGAGCCCTGTCTGAGCTTATAATCCTGCATATTGAGGACTTTCTCAAGCATCTTATATGATTAAAACTTGCAAACTTACAACCTAATGGTTATCTAGTTAACATTAATCTAGTAGATATGGGCAAGACAACTACCCATTTATTGAATTTTCTTTTTTGTCTTCCACACCAAAATTGGAGCCTTTACCTCCATTATTTCATTTATTCTCCCATGCAGTGTCTATAGTATGCAAACCTACAATCATTAGGACAACCTTCTGGCCAGGTACTCTTTCAGCACCAGGCCTATTAGGGGTGTCCTGAAGCACATCTGCTGAAAACTTAATTGATATATTTATATTTACATTTTAAAAGATGCATTGATATGTTTTCTTCAAATACTGATTGTATTGATGAGACTAAATAAACAAATTAAACCCCATTGTTTGACAACTACAGTGGCCCTTTAAACACATATTTATGTTTGAGCATTCTCTGTTTTCTCATTTTATGCATTTTGTACTAGTCCTTCTGATCTTCAACACTTCCTGTCCCCTCAGCACATCTAAATTCTCTATAGATTGACTATATGAGTAAATAAAGTGACAGCAGGTGGTAAGGAAACAGGGACACAGCTTACACAGCATTGAATGGAATAGACTCCATCCCTCGGGCTCTGAGAAGCATGCAGATCATTCAGATGCCAAGCAGCAAGACATCTGGTTCTGAATGTCAGGACTCCTAGATGGTGAAATATTATCCCTTGATCTGTCAGAAAATAAATGGTTTGCAAAATACTGTGTCACAGATCAGGGGTCTGTAAATACATGATTTAGTGTCAAACACAATACTGAACCGTGAGCTCTATCAATTCATATCAACAATGCCCATTATTTTAAGGTCATTGCTTTAACACAAAAACAGTCGCTCAAAATGATTTTCATGTAACGTGCACAATGACAATCATTTCAGTAGCTTCTTTATATAAATCCACTCAAAGCCACCGATTATCATTGTAATGGCATTTGATGATTTTTTTTAAAGTGAATGGACTGTTCAGTAAAGAAAATAAGATCCAGCTCCATGTAAATAGTTGTGTGTGTGTGGGAGGAGGGTGCACACCAGATGGTTGTATACAAATTATACCTTTTCTTGGCTTACTGACGATTAGAACTGAAAACCTCCAGACCCCTTTTCGAACATGTCAGCTTCAGTTACACACTGCGGGACTTGCCAAAAGAGAGATGCTGCAAGAAAAACTGATGGAAAAGCTGAAGAAAATCAAGATCACATGCAATTTGCTATTCTTAGTTTAACCTGTGTACATCATTGGCATATTAAATGAGTGTGACTAATTAGCAAGAACGTATTGCACTAACATACCCCGAAGACAAGTTATATATAACATTACTTTACATATGTTATCATTGGTTTACAGAAAAAAATAAATGCATACAGAGATACGAAACAAACAAAAACATCTGATGCTCATCACCGGGGCCAGATTTGCTATTACAAAATGAAAATAATCAGCTGCTTAGAGTCCTATATTGATAAACTGGCCAGTATAGAAGACTGTTTCTAGTTTATTTGCAAATTGTACTTTGCAACACACAAGTGAAAAAAGAAAGCAACATTTCTAAAATAAATAAAGAAATACGCAGAATAACTGGGTGGGTTAACAGATTACCCACTGAGGTAATAGCTGGTGGAAGCACTCTGATTGAATACATCTCTACTAACTTTGTACACCTAGAGGAAGGAATATCTGCCCATTCCTCCTTATAGAACTGTTCAAGATGTGTTGAACTTTGTGGTGACCATTGATGGAATGCAATCTTCATTCCAAAAAAAAATGTGATAGGATTTAGGGCAGGGCTGTTACAGGGCCATTCAAGAACGTTCACCTTCCTGTTCTTTAGCCATTGTACAGTTGTTTGGTCATGTGCTTTTGGACATTGACATGTTGAAAGGCGAACCACCTTCCCATTTCCGACTTTATGACTGAGGGTTGCCGGTTTTCTTCAGGAATTTGTCTAGATTTTCCCCATCCATCTTCCCTTCTATCCTGACAAGTGATAGACACCCAGCTGGAGAGAAACATCCCAACAACAGAATGCTGCAACCACCATGTTTTACTGTAGGAAGGGTGTACTTTGTACGGTAAATGTATTGGATTTTCACCAGATGTACCATTTTGCCAAAATGTTTGATTCTGGTCTCATCTGACAACAGAACTTTTTGCAACTTGGCCACATAATATTTAAGGTGCTGTTTAGCAAAACATAAATGAGACTTTGATGTTGCTTTTTTGAAGGAGTGGCTTTTACTTTTTAAACTCCCACAAAGGTCAGATCTATAGAGCACTTAAGATATAGCTGCCACATATACATTATGGTCAGTCTTTGCCATAAAGGCCTTTAGCTCCTTCAAAGTCGCGATTGGTTTCATGGTAGCTACTCTGATCAGTTTCTTTCTTACTTGTTCATCCAGTTTGGAGGGGAGGTCAGACCTTGGCATGATCTGGGTGGTGTCATACACCTTCCACTTCCTAATTATCATGTTGACTATGAGCTACTTAAGGTTTTTTTTTAAATCTTTTTATATCTCCTGACCTCTAAAACATTTCTACCCATAGTGGATTATTTGCTGTAAACTGCATTTCCAAGCAGGGGCATCCTCTAGAAATAACTGATTTTATTCTGAATATTTGAACATAGGTGGGAGCCATTTAGTTTTGTTGCCTGATCTGTAATGTGATTCCTTACAACTGAGCAAGCTTACAAATACATTTTTAAGAGGGTGTGTGTCCAAATAAGGCTGGTTTACTGTGGAAATATTAAGTAATTTCCAGAGTGTTTCAGAAATTAATTTTTACTTGGTTAATGTGGGTTATTGCATATGCAGTAAATGCAAACTGGGCAAATCTAATTTATTTTGTTTTTATTTTCACAGTGTCACACAAAACATACACATTTTAAAAGGAGATGGTGACTTTCTATATTCTACTCTATATGTCAACTAGCTTATAACACTTAAATAATGGATATTTTACTAAACTGACAATTGCCTTTAATATCCAACTGGTGTTTTATTTCAGGAATCTTGGAGCCAACAAGTTATCTTGAAATGATATCACTAGCTCTAACTATATCTAATCAACATGGGACTTCTTAATATTAATAATAGTGCTATTTCCAATATTTTTAGATATTTGCTTGAGTGAGGAGAGTTCTTCACTATCATACATCAAATGCTCCCCTGGTCTAGTTACTAGTTTGTACTTTGTGGGCTCCTATTAGTTATCTAGAGATTTAGTCCCTCTCCTTGGTTATCTTGGTGGGAATTGCAAACAGGCAGTGGTGGCTGGTGGCTTTCCATGTTGGTGCAGTGGAAGACAGAGACCTGGCACCTCCTCTTACATTGATTCCACCCAACAGTATAAACCCCTCCCCTTTACAACAGGTTACCTCCATAGGGCCTGCCCACTGACACAGACTCCACCCACTATTTTTTTTCCTTGTCACTTTACTTACTTATTATCTTGATGATGGTGAGATGGTGCTGGTTCTGCTAACATTTCTTATGCTGGGAAGTTCCTCCATTTAGAGAGGGGGGGGGGGGGGGGATAACGCCAGAGAGAAATAGAGGGAGAGAAATAAAGAGAGAGGGAGAAAAATATAGAGATAGAGATGGATAGATAGATAGATAGATAGATAGATAGATAGAGGGGGATAGATAGAGAGGGATAGAGAGATAGAGGTATAGAGAAATAGAGGGGTATAGAGAGAGAGGAAGAAAGGGAGAGAGAGAGAGAGAGGGGAGAAGGAGGGAGGAATAGTTGGAGAGAGGGATAGAGAGAGAGAGGGAGGGATAGAGGGAGAAAGATATAGAGTGAGCGAGAGATAGAGAGAGAGAGGGGTAGAAAGAGAGGGGGATAGAAGGATAGATAGAGAGAGAGGGGGATAGAGGGATAGAGTGAGAGGAAGGGAGGGAGGGATGTAGGGATAGATAGATAGATAGAGACCACTGGAGGCCCCTGATGGTGCCCTAGGGCAATGGGAGGCCCCTGATGGTGCCATGGTAGGCCCCTGATGGGGGCTGGGGCTGTGGGATGCCCCTGATGGGCCATGGGAGGCCCTGGGTGGCCTGTAATAGGATCCTGTGGTTGCTGGTTAGAGACATGGGTTGAGTAGGCAGGAGAATAGAGAGGGAATAGAGAGAGAGAAAGGGAATAGATAGATAAAAAGAGAGAAAAAGAGGGAAAAAGAGAGAAGGAAGGGAGGGGGAAAGAGGGAGAGACCTCTGTCCTTACCTGATGAGTGCATGGCCCCCTCTCAGCTCCTGGCAGCTCCCACAGCAGTCCCAACATTTTTCAGCTACAGCACCTCCCATTGATTCTGATTGGAGGATGCTGCAGCTGACAGAGAGGCTCAGTGCTACAGGTCAGAGTAAAGTACACGCAAGAATTTAAGAAAAAAAAGTTGACAATGCTGTTTTGCCCAGTTGTGCTCTCTCTGATCTGCAGCACTAGGCAAGTTTATCAGCAAAGGGGGGAGGGGGGGGGGGGGTAGAGAAGACAAGGATTAAAAATTTAAAATTATAGCAGCAGTTTTTTTTATTACTAATGAACATGATATAATGAAATGTTATCTTATAAATATAAAATTACACAATTAAGTCAGTGATAATATTTTAGGAGGGTTGTTGCCCCTTTGCCCCTATGCATCAGCCGCCCCTGCAAAATGGGCATGTGCATTTTAAACAGTGGCTTAGCTCTTATCAGTGCAACCTGTGCAATTGCACCATGGACCACACCTCCAAGGAGCCATTTGGCTCTCCCACTTTAAATGCAGCCCTATCTGTCTCCCTCCCCCGGTGGCCCATCAAGATCTTCCTGCAGACCCCTACACCCTTCCACTGCTTTTGGGGCTCTTGTTACCTCTTTGGCACTCCCAGGGCCCCTCTTGATCCTCCTGCAACTCCTGTCACCACCTATGGTCTTCCACTGCATTTCTGACCCATGGGACCTTTTTTTGCTCCTCCAGAACTATCTGGTCATGATGACCCTTTCCTATCTTGCAGTGGCCTTTGTTGCTCCCTACGGACTTCCCACTGCTTTTCTGGTCCCCATGGGCCTCCTCTTTTCCCGATGACCACTCCCAATTCTCCCGGACCCCACTTTCCCTGTGGCTCCATGGCCCCACAAGACCTCTAGTGGTTACTACAGCTATCTGTCACCTCTCCTTCCTACCTCTCTCTCTTTCCTATTCTCTCTTTCAATTTTCCTCTATCTTTTCCCTGAATTCTCTCCCCTTTTCCCACTCTTCTATATCCCCCATTATACTTCCACAATTCTCTCTCCAATCCTCTATATTCTTTTATTCATTCTTCTTCTTTCTCTCCTTTCTCTGTTTTTTCCTCTTCTCCCTTTTCTCTTCTATATCTTTTCCCTCCCCATACTCTATCATTACTTATTCTCTCTCTGCCCTCCTTTCTATCCCTCATATTTCCTCTTCCCTCTTTTCTCCCCATTTTGTCTCGATTTCTCTCCAAATGTCTTCTCTTGCCCCCATCTCTCCCTCTCTTTCCTCTCTCTCCCCTTTTCTATATTTCTTTTACTCCAATTTTCTCCCAATATCCTCTTTCCCCTAATCTCTCCCCATCCTCTTGTACCTGTTTTTCTCTCCATTTCCCCAATTACTTCCCATTTCTCCTTCTGATTCTCTTACTATCCTATTCTCTCACCCATTCTCTTTCCCCTCCTTATTTTAATCTCTCCTCTCTCTCACCCCTATCTCACCTCTCCTTTCTCCCACGCCTCCTCCCCATCATATTGTTTCATCACCTTCTCATCACCTTCTCCCCATTCCTTCAACCATTTTCTTCCCTCACCTCCATTTTCCCTCTCACCCTTCTTTCTTTCCAATCTCATCTCTTTCCACTTTTCCCCTACTCTCTCTTTACCCCCCCCCCCTCTCCATCAGTGGACCTGTCCCTACCTCTCTATACCCTCTTATCTCCCCCTTCCACTTTCTCCATTATATTTCTTCCATTTCCCTCTCCTCCTCTTCCCCCCTTTTCTTTCTCCTCCTTTTCTCTCCCTCGTCTCTATCTCCTTCTCACTCCTCTCTTGAGCCCTATCTCTCTTTCTTCATTCTCTCACTCTTCAATATCTCCCTTCTCTCTCCCCCCTTCTCTCCCTATGCTGTCTCCATCTGCTTTCTCTCTCTACCTCTCTTCTCTGTCTCCCCCCATCCCCATATGTGCCAAGGTAGGCATCCATTTTGTTTTGCATTGGATCCTTCCATTCCCTAGCTCTGCCATTAATTATCATTGATTATAAAGATAGGGGAAAAAGTGGAAAGAGATGAGATTAGAAATAAAGAAGGGTGAGAGGGAAAATCGAGGCGAGGGAAGATTAAACATTTAGTGAGTTTAAACATGTATTGTTTTTTCTGTGTCTACTGTTTTTCTTCCCTTCTCAGTAAGTTTGCTCCAGTTGATGTCAGTATACTTAAGACAAAAATAACTATTCATCTTGTGTAAAAAAATCCATATTATTCATAATAGTTTTTCACTGACACCCTTCAGACTCTCCTTCAGACATCTGCCAGCTCATTTTGATGCTTTAGATACAAAATTATACAATGCTAGTAGCAGCAATTAAGAGCTCTTAAATGGACTGAACTTTTTAAAATTCTATTCAATAATTAAGAGAAAATTAAATGCAATAATAATAGAAATCAGAAGACACTTGTATAGCTAACCATGTATGCAGTATCAAACACAGAAATTCAATAGAACAAGTTCCTGCAGAGAACAGGCATTTTCTGGTACCTGAAGCTCAGGGAGATAGAGTGACCTTCCCACTGTCACGAGGAGAGATGCCAATAGCATTTAAACTTGGTTAACCTAGTTTGGGTCATAAAGTTACATCTTCAGCCCAATTCTATAAATCAACCTTTGAAAAGAGATCAGACCATAAATACAGTAAGGAAAGAAGAGGAGCGATGACACTTCATTAATTATAATTACTCTAGTGAAAATCATCACGTATTTCAAAAACTAGCTGTAATTAAAAGCGCTATGGGAAATGATATAGGGTTTTCAACAACTATGTCTTCAAAGAGAAGAGCATGTGATGTGATACAGTAGTTGCTGCAGTTAGAAGACAGGCATTTATGTAAAAATGTGCATTTCGAGAAAATAGAGAATATTTTTTTTTTTTCACACAAAAATACTTTGTTCTTATGTGCCAAAGTATGCGCACGTCACATTGTGGACTCGTTTCATGTCAAGGGCCAAGTGGGGCATGAAATGTGGGTGTGCATTTTAATTGCATTTTGATACAGAGCAAATACTAAGCATAAAATAAACCCAAAATTACACTTTGTTCCAAAGCATTTAACCATTCTGATGCCCAAGGCAATATTTCAGGACTTTAGAAAAAAATAGATGGGTGTGTAGAATGGGAAAAAGTAGGGGGTAATGAAAAAAGGAGAGGTAGGCATAAAGGGCCAATTAATTCAGAGCAATTTGGACCACACCACTGTAAAGATCTCCCGAAAGCATGTTGAAATACACTTCCCACTGAGAAACCAAATACAATGTGTTTAGATGTGTTTACTTGTCTAAGAGACTGCCCACCTGTCTTCTCCACAGCTCGGGGGAGGGGACTGTGTCCTTCTTCATTACTGCAACCAATCAGCTTGTGGGTGTGTGTCCCCTATTCAAGTCTATGGGAAGCCTTTTGACTGACAATGAGTGCATGCCACCATGACATCACAGACAGAGGCTGTTGAATTGAGCAGCTTCTGTCAGTGAAGTGAGACACCCCCTTCCTTTTAAGTATGTAATGCCTAGAATGAACTTTTAATAAACGTTTGTCGCTTTGTCAAAATATGTCTTGAAGAGGTTTTTTTTCTTTACAGGATAGATAGACAGATAGAGACAGACAGATAGACTGACAGACATTTAGAGGTAGATGGATAGATAGACAGACAGACAGATAGATAGGTATCTATCCATCTTTCTGCATCTATTTGTATATGTAAAAGCACAAATATATTTATATATATATATATATATATATATATATATATATATATATATATTTAAATAAGGATAGCATAGGATGGATTATGCAGGAGCTAGAAGAGCTACCCACATACCGCTGTTTCAAGCTTAAATGGCTCCTGGTATAGATTTGTGGGAAGGCTCATTTTCATGTCTGTGCCAAGGTTCCCAGAATGCAGTGCAATAACTGTACTTCTCAGAATTCTGAGCAATACCTTTCTTAAATTATTTTAGACATTCAAATGTGAATACAAATGTACTATTTATTTACTGTACTCTGTATGGTGGAGGACTTCTATTTTTCTTTTACCCATCATATGCAAATTGATGCTTTGTTAAAAAGAGCTGCCATAAGAAGCTTGAAGGCAAACCCGCACATCACCATCAAACCAGCAGACAAGGGTGGCGCAGTTGTTATTATAAACACTCAGGACTACATAAAAGAAAGAAACAGACAGCTGACAGACAGCACCTACTACAAGAAATGTAACCAGGATCCTACTGAGGAATATACCATCCAACTCAGAAAACTCATCCAGACGTTTCCCAAGAATGTGCAGCAAGAATTGGAGCAACTCGCCAATCCTACAACTGGGATTTTCTAGATGCTGCCAAAGATCTACAAATAAGGCAACCCAGGAAGACAAATTGTTACAGGTATGGACACACTTTCTGAACAGGTATCTGGCCTTGTTGAAAAAAACCTTAAGCCACTAGATAAAAAACTAGAGGCTATATACAAGACACCACTTACTTTCTTAACCATCTAAGTCAGATTGAGGACCTACCTGCTACCACACTTCTGGTATCATAGATGTGGAATCTCTTTAAAGTAATATCCCACACAAAGATGTTACTTACTCATTGCCAAACTACTGGAATATATCCTGACCCACAACTACTCTACCTTCTACCAACATATTTACTTATAAATAATATGGACCACAAGGGTATCAAAATGGCACCACAATATGCTAATCTAATTATGGCTTACCTGCTACAGAGATTCCTTTCCTCATATGTCTACAAGCCTTACAGATACTACCATTACATTGATGATCTGTTCATCATATGGACAGAAGGAAAAAAAAACCTCAGAGACTTCAACAATTTTTTTTATATACCGTCCACCCATCTATTAAACTTAAAATGGATTACTCTACTGAACAGGTGAACTTTCTGGAAACTACCATTTCCACCACAAAAGGCAAACTCCACTCATCTGTGTATAGGAAACCAACAGACAGGTGCAGATACCCCCATAGCTCCAGTTTTCCTCCCACACTAAACAGGTGATGATTCATAGCCAAGCCATCAGACACTGAGAACCTCAATAAACACTTAAAAGCACTGTCTGACTCCTTCAGACAGAAGGATGACAAACTCCATGTCATCATACAGAAAATTACTCCTGCCATAAAAACATCCCAGGGACACCTGTTGCAATACAAAACTAAAGAAAGTACTTCCCATACACCTCTGGTTACCACATACCATCCAGCTCATTAAGGATTTAAGATATTTAAGATATTTAAGGATATTTAAAGATTTAAAGCCACTACCAACACAGGACACATAATTAAAACATATATTCACCAAGTTTCCCATTTGGGCATTTAGACAGCCACTAAATCTGAGAGAAAAGAAGAAATACGTAAAAGGTTTACGGATTTAGTGCCACTACTCACAATTAAAAAATATATATTCCCCAAACCTCCCATTCTTGCCTTTAAACAGCCACCAAATCTAAGATACATATTGGTGAACAGACGATTGGCCAATGAACAGCCCAACAGAAAGAATAATATAGCCACACATAACAAGATATATATGTGATTACAATACTGATTACATGATTTGCTTTATTTGCTTTATTTGCTATGTAGAAATATTCTCCTCTAGTAAAATAATAGTGAAAAAGGAGTGACAAGTGGGTGTTGCATTAATCTTCTAAAATTATCTTTCATCTTATTCTCACCACTCACATTAGTGAGTCTCTGAGGCTTGTGGATCACAGGTCCATATCATTTGCATTCAGCTTATAAAGAATAACATTAATAATACATGTCTGAAGACATTGCTACTAAGGGCATCATTTGGTAGAGAGAGAGTTCTTAAAGCTATTTTCTAGTTAAAAAACCCAAACATGAATACCTCTGTTGGTCCATGGAGACATTCGTGATATTTTTGTTGATATCTTGTGTGTGCGAGGGGTATTTATATTACTGTAGGAATAGTGCTGCAGTTATTGTTGCAAGCAGCCTGCTTCTGAGCATGTGAGGAAAGGGAGTAAGTGCAAAAACAAAGAAAAGTTTCAATTCTTTCATTAATTCACCTCCGCTCTACCCCTTCGGCCACCCCCACTCTGCATATGAGGAATTAGCAGATTAGCATCCCCCCAATCTGAGTAAAACAGACAGGTTGAAATCTTCTACACATAAGGAATTGTTCAAAACTCTAAAGACGCAAAACACCACCAAACATGTACGGAATTGCCGAAAAACACATACGAGATTAGAAAACAAAGACGCAACCCGCGCGACCCCAAACACATTAGAAACACAATAAATACACACAACAAACACATAAAAAGCTTACCCACAGCAAGGGGGGGGGGGGCACACAGGACCTCTGCAAGTAAAGTTACACCTCGATTTAAGTACACATTTCGGAGTTTAAACACCCGAAAATCACCTAAGCGAGAGAAAAAATGGCCGCCGAACAAAACGAAAACGAGGCTACAGGACTCTAAACACGCAAAACACCACCATAACCACGCAAAACACCAACAAACAGCTACAGGTATTCCGAAAAAGTCAGACGACATTTAAAACGAAGGACGCTAAATCAGCCACAGCCGCATACCACACATTAGCCGCCATTTTAGAACAATAACTTATACAATGCAGAAGTACACAGATACGCTAACGGTTTTGTCTCGCGCACCCACACTATTACACTCCACACATTCAGCACGCTTACACAGCAGCTCCACACCACTAATGCTGCAGCAACATCAAAACAGATTGCCAGCTCTTCAACACAATGCTTCCTGCATATATTACTTAAAAATAGGTAAAGTATATTACTTTATTAATCTATTACTTATTTTAATATTATACACCAAACAGCATTAGCTCACTTACAATTTGATTGCCGTCATTTTTTGACTGGCAATTTGCTAGTTTGATTATGATTACATAGGCCTTCATTCAATTGCGATTTGGTCAATTGAATAGGGCTCCAAATAAGCACATAACATATATTTTTTAAAGAAGTTTTTAGTTAGTAAGCATCTATCCAAAAGCAAGGTTATCACTAACTAAAAACTTCTTTAAAAAATATATGCTATGTGCTTATTTATAGCACTATTCAATTGGCCAAATAGCAATTGAATGAGGCCCATAGTCATTGAGGTTGAAACAAGTCATTTAGTCCATCAAATTCAAACTTTTTTGAACTCCTCTGATCTTTGTGATATGAGAATAATTTGCCAATTGTTAATTAATTTTTAACTGATCCCATGCAGCACATAATATTAACCCCTCCCACTGCACCTGTCCTTAAAGGACCCATGCCATCTAATTAAAATTAAGGACCCGTGGCATCTAATGGCACCTAATATTAACTCCAATAGATCCCTAATTAACATCTTAACATCCATAGGGTCTATAAAGACCTGCATGGATCCCCAATTAACCCCCTATAATCCATGGGGGTCTATATAAACCCACATTAAAAAATAATTTAACATATTAAGTGCCATCAGGGTCCACAAGGCACATAGTTCTGCATCAGTCAAAGAGCCCACATACAGTATAACATTGTATTTGTCCAGTGTTCAAAATCAGCATTTTTGTGTAGGGGCACCTTTTTTGCGTTTAAGAAGGACCCGGTATACAAAGAATGACGTTACTGTCTTATGTGCCAAAATAAGATAAGGATGCAGATATCATGGTGTAGTAACATATTAGAGACCATTAGAGCCAGTCTCACCCCAACACAGTAGGGGTCCTGTGTGACAGTAAAGGTCGCACCGCTTATAGAAAACCTGCCATAACTGAACAGAAAAAAACAAAATAAATTAAGGCTTGTTGGGGACAAACTAAGTACCGGTATATGTAAACTGTGCTTCTAAGGAGATGTCAGGGAAGTGTGAGGATAGATGCACTTTAGTGAATATAGTGAAAATGTGCAACATGTTTTTACAATGCAAAACATTACCTTTTATATGCAATAATCCTGCTGGAAATCTACCATTTTGAAATCAGCGGATACACTTCCTGAGGTGGGAGGATACTTTGAATAGACAGGAAATATCTGTCTGCATAGTGCTATTGTAGCAGTAACAACTGCCAGTGCAGAACTAAAGGGAAGCGAAAGGGCACACCCATCTGAAAAAGTAATAGGCAGCATCTGGAGTTATTTAGACAGAAACTTCCTATGTAATCAGATTCCACCTACCAAAATAAGTTGCTCCAAACTGGTAGATGCCACAGCAGCATAGAGTATAACGTGTTGTTCTTCAGTGTAGTATATTTGGAATATATTATTGCAGTGGTCTTTTAAGCATGAGGTCAGCCATGTGTATATTGTGGAAGGAGATTAAGTGAAGTTGCTTGAACAGTGTATCTAAGGCACTAGACTCCAAGGGACTACACTCCATGATGTGTTGCAAGTGCCATTGCATAGACTGTACACGACCTTGCATGATCCATTGGTGCCTTCCCCAAAATAAAGACCCCTGTTGGAGGTACAACTGGCCGCAGCGCTTTATTAACAAATGTAACATTCCATTAAAAACTTGAGGGAGGAGGAGCCTGGACCTTAGCAGCAAACCCTGTACCCTAGGGCCCCACCTTTTTACTACTGGGCTGGGCAACTCCCCCACCCGCCGCTGTGACATATAAATTCCACAATACATGAAACAAATGATTTCATACAAATTTATATAACTTTTTTTTTTTTATTAACATTCAAGACAATATTATGAAAATTGTTCTTTGAACATCCTTCTACATTAATCACTATATACTAACCATATATCATTTTTTTCTGAAATCAGCATCCCCTCTAAACTCTTTTAACTTCTAATAAAGCTTTAAGTTAGGGAAGGAAGGTTGGGGGTCTCCTCACTGTCCTCAAAATGGCATCCTCCCTGCTGAGAGGTGGAACTGGCCACTCTCAGCCATGCATGCTGTCCTATCACTCCACAGCTTTGATAGGACAGTCTCTCCCATGTCAAGAGTCCCTTTCTGCCCCCCCCCGTTTCGCGTCTGCTTCCTGGGACTTACATAATGGCTGGCAATAATTTATGCTGCTTGATCCTTTTTTGGTCCAGGCCTTGTAGGACTGACAGTTCTAAAACCCAGTGTGCCATCTAGGAAATGTGAAGTGTCACAATAGAAGACGTAAAATAGGTATAACAATTATATGTTTATTCTCAGTTCTATTATAATAGAAATTAGCTGGTGAATAGCTTATAATTCTAACAAATGACCACTTTCAACATGATTTGCAGTAAAAATGTTCAAAAAGGAATAATCATCACGTCAACAGACTTTGCTATTAAAATAAATGATGTTTGGCTTGATTTTCAGTTCACGGTTAAGTGAATAGAGGACGAGGTGTTGCAATATGGTATGCAAAGCTACAACACCCCCAATAGGCATAAATAGAGATGGGGAAATCAATCAATAGAGAGCATCTCCAAACTTTCTCACATTCCATATCTCCATGAAACCCAACTTCCTTTCTCTTTCTAGCCCTGATACTGTATAAATCTTTTCTCCCTACACCTGATCCATCATCTTGACTGTTCGGTCCCATGGCCTTGAAGTTGCCTCTGGCCTGTTGTACCATGTCAGTAATGAATGCAACAATAGTAAACAGCGATATTCACTTCTCCTTAACAATATGCTTTGCTATCCATTACCCAATAACTGGGATTTTAGTCTAAATGGCTCGTAGGGCTACATTCACTAATATATCAATAAACTGACAAATTAGTCAATTTATGTTTTGGCTGCCCAGCAAAATATAATGCAGGAAATTAAGCAAACATCTAGTCATTCCTTAGCTTTTGTAAACAAAAAGGTAAATCTAATCTAACAACTGGCGCCCTTAATTTGTGATTTACATGTGCATTTTTTTTATACAGTAGTTGTAGATAAGTAGCAACTGCTCAGAAATATTTCTGTTTAGCATGTTACAAATTATAAAATATAGCAGGTTGTTGGCTACTGTTAGTTTGAATCTTGCTGACATTAAAGATTACTATAGCTATTTATATGACTTATAACTGATTAGCATTTATATATTCTAGAAAAAAAAACAAATTTTTGCTGTGTATAGTGGTAAAAGGAGATTGCAATGTATTTGCTATTCTTAGCTTAACCTATATACGGTATGTAAATATTTAGCCAGAATATTACTCCTTAAATATAGTTATTTACATTATTTTCATTGCTGAATTGAAAGGCTGACCTGTTACCACAGATAGGTTTAAAAAGACCACAGTGGTCATTTTTTCGACATTTTCTTTTGAATAACTTAACACGATAATGGGCAAAATAATTTAGAAAGCAATAAACAAACACAACCTTCATATTTTACAACTTTCACGTGATATTAATGTTTCTGCAGTGTTCAGTTTTACTTTACGCCTGCTGTTGACATTTACTTTCTCTAGATGGTGTGTAAACCAACAAGCCTCAGTTTGGTGCTGTTGAGAGCACTGGCAGTTGCATATGTCAAATTCCCATTGTGCACACATACACTTCCTTTATATTCATAGATTCCTTACACCTCAGAAAGTTGACCTGCCAAAATTGCACAGCTCCTTAGTTGTATATAACAATGAATACATTGGAGGCTGTATTATTTTTCTTTACATTTTAAAAATGTTCCTAAAAACAGAATATTTACCAAAAAAAATGATGACCACAGTTCTCCTGGATAGGGTTGAACATAAACCTTGTGTACCCCCTTCATACCATTCTGTTATTTCTTTTCTCCCCCAAATCTTATGTTTTTATTATATCCCTTCCCTATTTCCAAATCTCTGATTTGTTTTACTTGTTTTTTAACTTAAATATCCACTAACATAAGGACACAGATGTAAATGTAATTATAATATCTCTTTAAAACAGATTTAAAAAAAACAGATTAAAATACATTATTTATGATTGAAGGGTTCTATTTTCCCAGCTATTTTGCTGTTACTAGACCTCCATATTGCTAATGCTGCAGATGTATCCTCAGCACAGGCCCACATTCTTGCATCAGTGCAGGTAGATGTTCATGAAATGTCACTGATGAGTCGTAATATCATATAAGTGAATTAAATACGCTTGGGTGCACTCTTGAGGGTCAGTGTTGCAGATAAATCTGCTATTTCAGTATTATCATGATGGGAGGCATGTTGTTAGCAAGGTTCTGTTAATAGCAAAATGCTGTACCCACAATTGAAAATAGAAAACATAAACAAAGTAAATTGTGTTATCCATTTATTTTAATAACGTATAAATAGAAACTATTGATAAACTGACAATTTTTATGGCATCTGTGACCCTTTCAATGTTGAAAAGCCATAACAGATTGCAGGCTGACCCTTCAAATTTGCCTCCCTAGCAGCCCTATTAAATTTGAAGCCTGTAGCGGCATCGGCACGCCCGCAAAGGCCACAGGCTTGAAATCGGCTGAATTACAGAGCTATCAAATTAGACCATGCCGTGAGTTACGGGCTTGAGACGCAAACCCGTAAACCATTCTTGCGCACGTTGGACGTCCGGCCGTGCACATGATCAATTAGTCAAACCATAGTTACGGGTTTAGACAGAGCCAATGGCAAATGAGATCGTCATCAATACGTCACTGAAAAATAGAGTTTAGATTTCAAAGCCTTACGGGTTTCAATTACAAGTTTCGATCGGACGCACATTTCAGAAAGAATGCAATATTAATAAATCAGTAAATATGATATTCTAGTCCATGCGAGTTCCTGGCTTAAAAAACCCAAAATGCTACAATTCATATACTGGCTACTAGGGAGTAACCACCTAGAACAAAAGAATAACAGCATGAAAAGGAACTTACATGCACAGAAAAGGCAAAAATGTGTCCGTGCATACCTTGCATACTCACTAGCAGGGGCTCCTCCACTTCACTGCCTAGGGGCTCCAAAAAGGTAGATCCCCTGGCTACAGGTGCAAAATGTCACTTGTGGACTGAGCAAACTACTATTACATTTTCAATGTAATCAAAAGAGGTTAAGGTACAACTAAATCTTGTGACAATCTAGGGGTTCCTGAAACACAGCATACTGGCAGGAAGAAAGTCACTGGAGCACTGGGATACTCAGGTTTCTCCAGATAATCGGCAATGTAACAAAAACTCTAAAGTACTTTGGAATGCAGAAATTAAAAAACTTAAGGAACACATCAATATACTTGGAGTGAACCAGGAAGGAGTTGCCATGAATACTGGCTGCAGGATAACTATGCAAATAGCCAAATAATGCACAGGTGTCACAAGCAGGTAGTATGTTAGCGGCTAGCTAGCCTGGCCATTGGCTTCATACTAAAAAAAGTCAATTATTTGGCATAAAACATACAGTATGTCATTTTTTTTTAATGCATGTTCCATGGCAGATTATTTACACTTTTGTGCGTTTTAACCTTAAAATAATATGTTTTATGTCAGATAATTGACCTATTTAGTATATTATTTAGTAGATAACCTTTGATTAATCTCATACCCTGTTGCGATAAAGTCTATTTATTTTAACAATATTATGTACTGTCAGAAATTTTGGACATCTTTCTGCAGTTTTCATTTTTTGTATATCTCTATATTTAAGAGAGGAGGCAAAATAAAGGAGGAAGAAATAGACAACTGAGATAGGAAGAGGAGGGGTTAGGATGGGAGTGAAGGGAAGAAGCTCGCAATACGAGATGCAGGACTTAGAAAAAAAAACATTACAAACTCACAAAATTATGACCTTAACGGCCGATCCCCATCTGAAAACATTAAAAACACAATAAATACACACAAAAAGCTTACCCACAGCGAGGGGGGCACCCAGGACCTCTGCAAGTAAAGTTACACCTTAATTTAAGTCCAAATTCCCGAGTTTAGGCACATGAAAATCCCCTAAGCGAAAGAAAAAATGGCTGCAGAAAAAACCCGAAAACGAGGCTACAGGACCCTATAGCCGCAAAACAACACCAAGCACAGGCGGATTTTCAAAAAAGCCATACGAGGTAAAGATACACTTTTAGCAAGAACGCTAAATCATCTACACACGCGTACCGCATTCACCGCCATTTCACAACACTAACTTACACAATGCAGAAGTACGAAGCTACACTAACGGCTTTCCCTCGCACACGCAGCATATTTACACTACACAATGCACACATTGCTGACACTTACACCTCAGCTCCACAACAGTGCAAATCTACATTGTTTGCTGCAGGAACATCAAAAGAGATTGTCAGCTCTTCAGCACAATGCTTCCTGCATATATTACTTAAAAATAGGTAAAGTATATTAATTTAATAATTTATTAATTATTTCATTGGCATACAAAAATAAATATACACAAAAAAACAAAAAAATTCAACGTATCGCAATAAACACAAAAGACATTCACTGTGCGCCTCACAACCAATGCCAACGCTGCTCATACCACACAAAATGCACCAGGGGACAGCCTTGCAATAAGCGCAAAAAGCAGATCAGCGCCGACCTTACAATGACAACAAAAGCCCCTGTAATAACAAACAAACAAACATCCAACAGCCTTGCAATGGGCGTTGAAGGGAGGGACACAGTCCCTCATTGGGAGGCATGAGATGAGCGCTGAAGGCGCTCAGTGCAAGCCTTGCAATGAGCGCCGAAGCTCCTCACGGTAAAAAAACTTCTACATTATGTCTCAAACAGCATTCCCTGGCTTACAATTTCATGCCCGTCAATTCTTGACAGACAATTCGCTAGTAAAATTATAATATTGATAATCTGCTTTTATTTTATGTGTTGTTTGTTTTTAAGAAATTGCCCATTTTCAAGTTTAGTTATTTCTCAAGGATATATAGAAATAACTTCACTTCTAAGTCACCTGTGGCCAGAGCTCAATGCTAACCAATCCAAGTCTGGGCCAGTACCTCAATGACTCAAGGAAGAGTTTTTCTTTCTTCAGTGACAGGTAGCATTCAATGATTAAGAATCTGAGTTGATGTGCAGGAATAAATAAATTAAAAGCTCAGAAGATATTATAGTGGAAAAGTGATTTAGAACATATGGAGACAAAACAATAGATTAATTAAAAAGAACTGGAACATGAAAAAAAATTGGGAAGGTAAGAACAATTTACTGAAATTAAAAATTGTAAAGTATATTCGCTGTGGTATAGTTATAATTAATTACAGAGAAGAAAAGCAACAAGTTTAGCATTGTCAGGAAAATACAAAGTAGCTAGGACAATTAAGGGGTCTTTCCTGTTATCTCCCTGCTAGCAGTGGCGGCCAGCGGCCACTAGGTGACACATTGGTGATTTGCCAAGATTTTATTCCATTTGTTTCTTTAGTGTGAGTGTACGATTGAGGGGTTAGGGTTTAGGGTTAGGGTAATGGCTGATGATTAGCGTTACATAGTAAAATAGTGGAGCACATAACGCCCCACCACTTTACTATGTAATGCTTATCATCTGCCACTACCCTAACCCCTAAATCTAACACTAACCCTATGAACAGATTAAAGAAAGTCTTGTTGAGCCGTTGTTGTGCCACTTAATGGCCTCTGTCCGCCATTGCTGTCGGGGACATAACAGCAAAGTACATATATAGGAAGGAGAAACAGCATCTAACATTGATTAAAATGTGACCTGTGGAAGCTGTGAGTTACTGTTAGTTAACACTAACTAATCACACTTGCAATGTGATCTTAATATATTACTACAAATTAAAAATAAACAAGTACATAAGTGTTGCCTAAACAATTTTTCCACTTTTTTACTATCTAGAGTTTCACAAGAACATTTCCCCAACATTCAAATGCTGGAAAGCTATATACAGAAAGTAGGCCGGCAACAGCTGAGCCATGTCTCTCTAAAATACACTGTGTCATGGTTTTATGATTTACTCTTTTGAAGTACCTAATTTAAAATATGCAACATGTTTTTCAAATGTACATAAAAAAGCAATTCAGCCTCTACTTTATTCTTTTATATGCATTTACAGTATATGCTGTGAGGTTGGCCAGTTTGCATTCAGGATCTCAACTTCCTGAGATGGGAGGAGACTTTGAATAAAGCAGTTTGTATCTGCAGAATGGGAAAGTGGCAGCAACTACTACCAGTGCTCCCAGCACTAACAGGAAGCTTGGCAGTTTATACGGACACACCCACCTCAGGAAGTAACAGGCAGCAGCAGGTAAAAAAACAAAAATGTTGCAAAATGTAAAGGTTGCTTTAGTATTTTTACTTTCTAATAACATTTTGCCCATTATCATATTTAGTAATATAAAAGACCATGTATAAAAAATATGTGAACATAGTTGTTCATTGATAAGCTTTTGTTTTACCAATATGTTTCAAGCAGAATTTCTCTGGGAAGAGTGATCCTTTAGCCACCCACTTTACATGGAATTCATTTAGGCTTACAAGGGGCCTCATTCAAATGCGATTTGGCCAATCGAATAGGGCTCTATATAAGAGCATAACATATTTTGTTTTACAGAAGTCTTTAGTTAGTGAACTTCTATCCAAAATCAAGGTCTTCACTAACTAAAGACTTCTGTAAAAAAAATATACTGTGTGCTTATATAGAGCCCTATTCAATTCGCCAAATTGCATTTGAATGAAGCCCAATGTGTTTGCAGCTATTAGGAATTATTTAACAGCCTTTGATTAGGGTACAGTGCTAGAAGTCACTTACAGATTCCAGTTTCAGACTACAGTGGGCTAGAACCAAGCATATGGTCCATTTTAATTGAACTTTTGCATGTTACTGTAGCCTGTAGGTGAGGCCACAAGTAAATTTGCGTTTCAATTGACGTCTTTTTGCGGGCCCCAAACGGGTTACGAGGTACGGCCTTGAAAACTTTGCAGAACTTAGAGCCTCTCAAAGCCTTTGATCTTTTAAGGCCGAAAAGGCTTCTGATCACTAAAATCGCAAATCACTATTCAATTGCAAAAATCTTTCAATACTAAACCCGCACTCAAGCACACAAACGCAAAATTACTTGCACAACAACTTCCAAATATCAAATATAGCAAAAAATGTAATTGTATTTTCCACGCAGGTTGTAATTGTCATGCATACATACATGCTGATGTTGATGAAATGGCTGACAAAATGACCCTTTCCCATTCACAGAGGCTCTAATGTGGACCCTAAAAATACAAAGATCATCTTATATACATTTCACTCATCACATTTACATTGGGACAACAAATCGTGGCCAAATTACACCATCAAATACATATATCAAGTACCAGAGAGACATTTGAGATATGGTTGTTCAGTCCCTCAGCTGTGTTCGACTCTCTGTGTCCCTATGGACTGCAGCACACTTACTAATGTCTCTGACTGTGCATACCCACAAGGTTTGCATGCCAAAGAAACTGGAGTGGGTTGCCAGTTCCTTCTCTAGTGGACTGTGATTTGTCTGACCTCTCTGCTATGACCTGCACACTTACAGTGGCCCTACATGGTATAGCTCACAGCTTCATTCAGGTACACAAGCCCCTTCACCACTACCAGTTAGCAATCCACAAGGGGACCAGCAGGACATACACCACATTAATGAAAATTGATGAATATCAAAACTTAATTAGAGGTCACCAAATGGAAATGGGTATACATCTTGGCACATGGCCACTAGCAATGGCGTGGGACTTTCCAGGATGGGCCTGATGGAGGTGAGTTGGCTGTTGATCCACGTGCCTCTGGACATCCTCCATGTGTTTTTGCAGCCCTTCCTGATGGGTTAGAGTAGATTAGAATGTTGATACAAATTGGACTTTTCATGTGTATTAGCCCTTTATTATTATTATATATGATATATTATTATATGATAACAAATGCTATTATTACTATTATTATTGTTATTATTATTATGTCATTAATTAATCTATTGCATAGTAACAAGGGCTCGTTAGTTTACTGATATAGGAATGTGACACAAATGTGATGCATATGGATGTCCCATAACCCCAGCCATTGAAAACACACTGACACGTTGAGAAGGGTATAACAAAGCTTTATTTCATACACAGAACACAATCAGAAATGAAGAAGACTGTGCATTAATATCAAGAGTGTGGTGTAGTTGGATCCTGGGATAACAAGAGGCTTGTGGGAA
Source organism: Discoglossus pictus (assembly GCA_027410445.1). Classification (NCBI taxonomy): domain Eukaryota; kingdom Metazoa; phylum Chordata; class Amphibia; order Anura; family Alytidae; genus Discoglossus; species Discoglossus pictus. The sequence continues at coordinate 149,021,783 of CM050170.1, forward strand.
AAAAGGGATACCTAAAGGGGATAATGTCATAGTTTAGAATAAGCATGATGCATAGCACCTACCAGGGTCACATGTGGTCACTACACCACTGCAACTGGAATCTGATGAAAAAAACAGAAATCACTCCATTTTTTTTTTTTACATTTTTTATTTTACTCTGTTATCTATTTGTTAAAGTTGAATTAAGAAACAATACAAGAAGGTGAATATAATTTTAGAGAAACAAAAAAGGAAAAATATCTGAGAAAAGACAAAGGAAAATGTTTTAGACTAGACTTTTTAATTGTTTACACTTTAATATATGTTAACATATCTTCCTTTTTTACAAGAAAAATTATTAAACAAAAAAATTTAAGAAACCATGAATGTGCATAGCACTTACAACTAGATCTGCTCAATGAAACTAATGGTTAAACCTCTGGACTGTTTAATCCAATCCAGTTTCACACATACAGTGTGGTGACAAAACAAAAAACTGAAAAAAAGTGGTCAACAAAAAAAAGGCGAAGGAGGATAAAAAAAAAATCAACATGCATGTACACTACAGTGCTAAATACTGTAATTGTAACAATATAACAACTCACCTGATTCCCATCTGCAAGCATTACTAATTATTAGCTAGTTCTCAGGATATCTTACTGGCCATGACCATTAATAATGATGTTTTATCTCACAATAAATGCTTAGCTGTGACCAGCGTCTGTGGTCAAGGTGTACTATCACCTTCGCCATATGATATTGTTCATCAACATTGATATCACATCCATTAGCTATACAGCTGATAGCACACGTTAAAGGATAACCATGATATTAGCAATAGGCGAAAATACCCATTATTATGGAGAGGACACAAAGCTCAGCAGCCAGATTCAATGTTACTTAGATTAGACCCAAGGATTCTCTGTTCTTAGACTGATATTGCAGTCAGGATCACCTACTTTACTAGTGCATACAGTATATCATGCCAGCATAGCATGCCATTGTGAGACTTTGCAAGTCCAGCGCCACAGCGGTTTTAGTCTACATTTAAGCTATCAACAATCATGTCTTAGATTTCTGGCGATATGATAGCTTCAGAATTGTGGGAGCTACATGTTAAAGGGGGCTGTAATTGAAGCAATGTCTACCTGAGAGGCACTGTGAAAACCTTACACCTCATACATTTGCTTCAGAATGCTTGCAGATGCAGATGATGCCTTCATGCAACCTGAATTGTACCTAAAACAAAACAAAAAAGAAAACTACAAAATAGGGCCTTAAAAATATAGTCATTGCAGCAATTCTTCTCAACAGCATTCCTCAGTGACCATCAGTTGGTGAAATGTTAAACAGAACCCTACGTGTCCACAGAGAAGAGGATCATGGACCATGTGATGGGAGGTAGCCATCTGCGTACAAAAAATCACCATCACATAGGCCAAGATCAAAGACTCTGTAGCCAGGCTAGTTTAGGTTAAGATTGTGACCAATAGATGGTCACTGAGGAGTGCTGTTAAGAAGGCACAAACATCTGCGTAGCCCCTAAGTCCTCCTCCGCCTAGACACAGGGCCCCATCTCCCTGGGCGTGTCAAGTGGGGGGGCAGGGGGAGGCTTCCCCCTGGGAGGCAGCGGCACATGCAGTGGCGGTGGTGGAGGCATGGTAGGAGGAGAGGAGGGGCCTTGCTGTGGCTGGCCAGGGATGCCTCTAGGGTGGAGGAGGCGGGGCTGGGAACCAGAGTGCATCGCATAGCGTCTGCAGTCACTCCCTGGAATGCTCTCTGGTCCGCCCCAATCATGAGCACCCCGGCCAGGCAGGATTCTGTCATTAGGTGGTGCCTCCTCTCCTCCCTATTGCACCTGGCCAGGTTGCGCATTACCTCTGCATGATTGTCGGAGATGCTGGACTGGATCCCCCAGAGACACTCCATCTGCTGCCACATGAGGGCCAGCATCTCTGCCTGCTCAGCCTGGCTTGGTGTTGGGGATGGAGGTCCTAGTGGCATGGCCTGGTGAGGAGGTGGCAGTGGTGGTGTCCAAGTGGGGAGGGTCTGTGGCCCAGCTGGAGTCTGCTGCATTAAGGGCGGTGGTGTTGGTGGGCCCGGTGGTGGTGGTGGCAGTCAGTCCAACGCACTGCTATGGGGGGAGGAGGTGATGGCTGGTTCTGATGTTCCCTCCAGTGGGATGGCCCTGGCAATATGCACAGTCTCTGGAGGAGGGGGATTTTGGCGTCAAATCCTGACAGTGTGGCCGGTGGTCCTGATGGTGACCCCACTAGCCATATTACATCCTCCTCCTCTGAACCAGGGACTTTGGCTCCACTTTTCTCCTTCTTCCCCCTGCGCCCGTTCCTGCTGGGCGGGGGCTTGCTCCTCCACTTCCTGCTCTGATGGAGCCGACGCCCCCGTCTCTGGCTCGCCACTGGACCCAGACCTCCTTGATGCTGAAAGGGAGAAAATTGCAACTCAGATTAGCTGTCATTTGTTGAGTATAATCTTTTCTTTGGTTCTTGGTCTTGATTGTTCTGGCTCCTAGCGCTATCTTGATTCCGACTGCGGTCTGTAACTGCATAGGCTGCAGTGGGCACACCAGTACATGGACTCTCTGTTGCTTGATTACTGTTGTTGTGCCCAGGAATGACAGATTTGTCAGCTTCGTGGAATTAAGGATGCATCCATCTATCCCTTGTTAATTCCATGGAGCTGACATGTCAGTGTGCATGTTGGTTATCATGTACATGAGTAGTGTTTGGAGTGACCTTGCTCTATGTGTCTCTATGTATGTTCTTTAAATTATGTGTATTGCAATTATGTGTAATCTGTAAATATGTGTCAACAAGGATTAAGCGTAAAATTGTAAATCGTAAATAGCAAATTACTGCTCTCAAAATACTCATACTCTCTCTCCAACTCCGGGACCTGCGTGCTACTAAGGAAGAAAATACAACACAGTCAACGCATGGGCAGGAAGAATGCAGCTTTATCATTTCCCGCTGTAAATCGTCTGCGGCTATACCATTTTCTATTGGCTGAGAGGCCTGTGTCACATTACATTATACCGTGAATGGATTGTAACAGTGGATCACAACTCGGCCAGCCCCTTAACAATTTGCGGGCGCGGGAGGGATTTACAGGCTTGAGGCTTCTGCCCGTAACTCACACCCTTGCTCAATTGAATAGAACTGTAATCGGAGACGAACTGGAGCCCGCAACACACCTGCAGACATACGGCCTACATCGCTTGAGTTGCCGGCTTGCAATTGAATCGAGCCCATGGGAAAAACAGATCACCTGACTTGTTTGATACATGTAAGTATACAGAGATTTATTCTTTGATTATTGTATATGTACATCATTTTATTAAGTGCTTTTAAGTGCTGTTTTTTTCTGCCTAAAATCATACAATTTGTACCTGTTTTGGTCTTCCCTCTGTAGCTCATGCAACTCATAAATACACAGACTGTGAAGTGCAGAACTTCAAATTAGCCAATCAATGACTTCTTTCAAGCAGAATGAACTTAAAAATACACTGAACTTAAACCTGAACTTATAAGTACACTGTCTTTATGAGTTGCAGAGGGGGGTGAACTAATTATGAACTATTTGTAAGATTGTAGGCAGAAAAAACAGACTATAAACACTTTTTAATAAATTACTCAAAAGTAAAGAGAAATATAAGTATATTATATTCCAACTGATATCCGGAAACCTTCCTTGTTTCTTTAATTATTATCACTTATTCTGTAACAGTTCTAAGGTTTCCAATCAATTGCATTCAATTGATCTGTAACTGTTGTAATTTTGAAAATTGCAACAGTTACAGATTGATACAATTGAGCAAGCCCGCAGCTATATGGCTGAAAGCCTAAACCCTAAACCATGCGCCTATAAGTAGCATTTTAGGCCATGATCATGATCAATTAAGCAAGGCCGTAACTACTGATTTAGAAACAGCCAATAGTAAATGAGAGCGTAATCATGACATCAGAAAAACACACAGTCTTATTAAATTGCAATTCGGCCAATTGAATAGGGCTCTGTATAAGCACATAGCATGTTTTTAGTTAGTGAACTTCTATCCAAAAGCAAGGTCTTCATTGACTAAAAACTTCTGTAAAAAAATATGCTATTTGCTTAAATAGAGCCCTATTCAATTGGCCGAATTGCAATTTAATAAGGCTGATGGTGTTTAATGTTCAATTAATTAGAAGTCTGATATGCGATCAGACTTGCAATCCGGCAATGTACAAAATAATAAAAATGAATGACAACACTGTTGTAGTCCATGTGTGTGGCCTGACATGTATTAAACCCTTGATTACTCAGATTGATATAACATGGAAACAAAACATAAAATAATGTATTATTTATTGCAGATTTGCGAGCTTGAGACTGTTGTCCAATTAATTCTAATTTCTTTCATGGCTTTCCCCGTCTTTTGAAGTGCAGTATTGCTTTTTTATTTGCTGTTACAGTGCTTTGAACAGGTGTTTAATCCACTTGCAAGTTCTATCTGGTACTGGTAGGATTTTCTTATACATTTGCCAGTGACGGGTTTGAACACAATTGTGGGCTTGATGAATTGTTTGCAATTAAACAGCGATTTGCGATTGTAACATTTACAGGCTTGAAAGATCAAAGTCTTAGATGGGTTGGACTTACGATTTTGACAACCGCAGGGATTTTGAGCTTCTAACCTGCAAACCGATTGCGGGTAGATAAAAGACGCCAATTGAATAGCAAATTATTTTACGTGCTCCATTACGGGCTCTTGTTACTAGAATTTGGTCAATTGAATGGAGGCCTCACAAGTAGGTAATAGTAGTTTGGTAACAGCTAAACCTAACACTGGAATCATTTAATTAGGATTTGACCATCTAAGGAGTTGGCTGCATTTACACAAGGCATTTCTATAACCTGCAGTAGAACCCTTCTCACAAGCACTGCTGTACATTCCAGTTCACACTGCAGAGAAAGTATATTTTTATGCATAGCATTACATCCCTTTTGTATTTCTTAGCATTTATTTTTTGCTAACTTGCTAACTTGTTTTTTGCAATTTTGACTCAGTAACAGATAGTGCCTACTACTATCAGCTGTCCTGGGCTCTCCAAGCTTACAATAAAAGGAACTTGATTGACGTCAGTGGTTTTCACAGCTTCTTTTGGTGATTCCTGCTGAGATGCACTAGAGAATTAATTTTACCACAACATTTAGGTGTCCAAACAGGGACAGCAATATCTCTCCTGAAATACCACGGGAACTGGTGGTCGGCACTTCAGTCACATAGACTGACTCGCCATTAGGATAAGCAGAGACAGCTTTGCAAAACTACATTAAGGTTGTGTTCTATGTGTAAGAACTGAGGGCCACCTGATCTGAAAAAAAGTGTACAAGAGTGATATCATCTTGAATCAGTTGGTTTAAACTGCTCTTGGCAGACTGATACACAATTAAGATGGGTTCTATTTTTTAACCTAAATGCATCAAATGAATAAGCAGAAGATTGGATCTAGTTTATAATTAGACAGAGAGTTCTGGTAATATTGCAAGGAAAATAGGTTTAAACTAGTCTAGAGTCTTAAGAATTATTGGGGTGGTAATAGATTGATATGGGCAATGGGTATGAATATTCCCGAGGGTCTATGGTGGAAACCGACTTGGATGTGTCGAGGATGAGTGGCTGCTATTTGCCTATAAAGGGTCCCTGTTGTTATAGGTAATAAAGCTTTTAAAAATCTTGAGTATGGTTTGTATTTACAAATACATTTAACTATGGTTTGCATATACTGTAGATCTTATCCACTCTTTCGTTTAGCTGCCGCATATTTAATGTACACTGTTCACGTCAGTATCTAGAAAAAACTATAACAAAAAGAAGGAGAGGGCGAAAAGGAGCACAAGCCCCTGGTGCAGATCAATAGTTTTTTCTTTAGGTTTATAAAAGTCACTGAGTTTTGATATGACTCTCACCTGGACAGACCTCAGACAATATGAGGTATGAATATCACATGAAAAGCAACAAAACCTTTATTTGATAACTTCCAACTGCTCCTCTTATCTACTGGCTTTATTCGTCACTGGGAGTCTCGTAGGTACACTTGTCAATTGTTAGTATATTACAGTATGTATGCATTATTACATTTATACTGTTGAATACATGCATTCCATGCACCCCTGGTTCAATATATCTATATACAGTGGCGGTGTGATAAAATGGGAACTCAAAAGTTGGGAATTGTAAAAATTCCACTCGAGACTACATACCTCAAATAACCTTAATAACCTTTAAGCTGCAGGTCTATTTTTCAATGTTCAAAATGTTTAAATTGTAAAAGATTCCATTGTTTGTGAAAACTGTTCTTTAGAGTACTTATTACAATAAACCATATGTCGCCATACACCCAGAACTTTAATACACTAGCGACTTGCCAGTAAAAAATTATGTAAAAAAAATGTTAAGCCTGGCAATGCTGTTTGCCACACAATCTGAGCACCTTCTGCACTCATTGCGAGCCCCGTGGTGAGCGCCTTTGTGCGAGGCCCACAAGTTGACGACAACTCGCAGATTGACAACTATTATTGTTGATAGGGGAACTGCACTATGAGGCCCCAGACTGGGGTCATATGGCTAAACAGAGTCCATCCTTTCCCATACTGTTGCACATAACACCTAACATTTGCTTGCAGTATGCCATCCTTATCAAATAATTATACATATTTACTGTCCTACATATTTTCAGAAATACATATTTTTTATGCTATTTGTTCATTGGAGAATGTTGTGCAATTAATTCTGATGAACTTCCCTGCTTTTGTATTGTTTACTGTCTGTTTAATGGCTGCTTACGTCTTTGAAAAAGCCTTTGCAAGTCCGATTTGGAACCTGCAATATTTTTGCTATAATTTGGCTACCTTTGCAATTTCCGGGTCTGAAGGCAAGTGCGGGCTTGTTGAATTGTTGTAATTAAATATGGATTTTGTGTCTTTAGCACTGGTAACATTTGCAGAATTGATACATCAAAGGAGGAGATCGGACAGAGTTTAATTTCTGACCTATGCAGTGATTTTGAACCTGTAACTCGCAAATGAATTGTGAGTAGCAAAATATAGCCACAGTAATTGTGATTTGGACAATTGAATTGGAGCCATAGTCTTTAGGGCATAATAATCCCAGTAGAATTATTTTGTTTCGGACCAGTGGGACTTTTCCTTTAGGGGATTTGAAGAATGTTTGAAATTATTCAACATCAATCATCTGTCGACACCAGTTGGTGTCAAAGGAGGATTATGTAAATTCATTTTGTATTGTTTAAAACTGATTTTATACTCAGTATCCTAAGATATTTTTTTCACTATTATTTTTGTACTAATTTGCTAACATGTATTTTTGTAATTTTGCCTACTACCATCAGCTGTCAGAAACCACAAGGTCATGTCTTATCAGTCCTGGGCAGACCTGTGTGTACATGGTAGTATGTAGTGTAACCTTATTTCCCAGCCGAAACCAAGGGTATAATAATGCTCTGCAAAAGGTAACACAGACAGACATCTGCATTTTCCAGTGAAATTATTGCATTGCTCTTCAAGCTTAAAGTAATAAAAGAAACTTGATTGACGTCACTAGTTTTAAATCTTTCTTTGGGTGATGCCAACTGAGATACTTATATTGGGCTCCTAAATACTTTACAAAGTATAATGTATCTCTATGAAGGAATCCTAGAAACACCCTCTGTGTGTCTAAGTTTGTATATTTATTTACTGTATATAAAGTACATGTGCTAAAGCTCATTCACTATTATTTTTCACTAGCAAGGTATCTCAGTCTGATAAACTATATTTATATGTCGGTGTTTGTGTATCACAAGACTGTAAATTCTCAAAAAAATTCCATTGCTTCCCTCTCTCGACCATATTAGCTTTTAATACATTCTAACAAATGTATATGTTATCCTTTGATGTTTATATAGCATTTTCCATAATATTTCCAATAAGAAAATGTTGCATTATAAAATATATGACCTAACAATTGTTACTATGAAGACCAACAGTTGACTCCTGCCTACTTCAGTCATTAAAAGTAATTAAAACACTTTGTGCTATTACAGATGTATAGAAGCAATTTATTTTACTCTGTCTCTTGACGTTAATTAGTCATGATAAATAGTTTAAATAATCAATGAATATATCTGTATTATTGTAACATTTGCAAAAATATTGTTTTTTTTCTCATAGATTAAAAAACAGTCTGTTTTAGGAAAAATATAAAATGTCATTTTAGAGAAAATATTATTTTTTAACGGTGCATATAGAATTGCCATTTTGTCTGACTTGAGTACATTTATTTTTGAGTAGAGGGAGGATGGTGAATGAGTGTGAGGGGAGAAGGATTTATTAAATTATTGGATGTTTTGGAATTTCAAACCTATCAATTTCCCCAGGATATACCTAGAAACTAAGTTTATAATTACAAGCCTGCTCTTGCAGAAATGCAAATGTCTCTCTCTCACACACACACACACACACACACACACAGCATCATGGATACCTCCAAGGTCTAGCAGAAACAATGTTTGTTTTCATTTTAAGATTGGCTCTGGGCCATTTTTCCTGCTCTTAGACAGACTTGCATTTTGAAAACATATATTTTGTCATCATAAAGTGGTATTTTACTGCATATGTGTAAAGTAAATGCCTTATGTCCTTTCCATAAACCTCTTAAATGTTATCCATAAACAAGACAGTGGATAATTCTATTCCCAACTGTTGTATCTTTTTTTCGAGGTCACTTCGCCCTTGTTACTTCATTCTTTTAATTGTGCTAGAGCTATAAAATGACAAGATTATTAACACGATAGAGAGTGAAAAGGAGAGATGGGAAAAGAGAAGAGGGAAAGAGAGGGAAGACTCAGATGGGGAGAACAGAAAGGGGGAGACAGAAAAAGGGAAAATGAATGGTAGAGAAAAGAGGGGAGAAGAGACACAGGAAAAAGAAGGGTGGAGAGAGGAAGAAAAGGGTGCAGGAGTAGAACATGGCAAGGAGGAAGGGAGAAATAGCTTATATAAATAATATAAAGGTGTTTCATCGTGCAGTAATCTGTTTACTGCTTAGAGGAAGAGGTCGGTTGAGTGTGTTAGGAGAAATAATCAATTATGGTAAAATTGGCAAATATGTACAAATTCTCAAAACCAATTAAACAAAAAGAAGGGGGATTTGTTTTGGTTCATCTTGATTTACTCACCTGTGAACAGAAAGGATATTCTCAAATCCTGGCCTGTGTGGGGCTCTTCAGGACCGAACTTGCCCAACCCTGATGTAGTGCAATATTGATTAATTCGGTTTTCCTTTAAGAGGGACCATTCAGGCAACATTATTTTGTTTCATATAAATGTTTTAACTATGTTAATTAATTAACTTTATTCTCCTCAATATAACTGTAATATACAATTTACACTTCACTATCTTCCACTTCTCATGAGACATGCCATCTTGCACAGCTGTGAGTTAAGGACATGCCTAAAGAGTCAGGATTTTACACTACACATGCCATGGTGCAAAAAGAAGGCAAATAGCATGTCACTGTCTGCTTTCAAACAGCAATACAACTGTGGTTGGAAGCTGTATCCTTAGGTTTCCACTGTGCAAGATTTCACTCTCATGAGAGTGAACAGGAAGAAAGGGGGACAAATCTGTTACTTTGTGGACTTGTTAAAAGTGAGCAAAGTGTATATTCTGAGGACAGTTTCATTGTTTGACAATACATTTAATTGAAGTAGTTAAAACCGTTATGTAAAAAAATGCATAAAGGGTCAATTTAAATAATGCACAGTTGTGTTATTATATTTTATGAGATGTGTGTCTTGCGTTTTATGTTCTGAACAGCTTTCTATTTTCTTACAGCCAAATAATTTGTATATACAATGAGTATGTCTGAATTTGTGGTTCTTCTAGTAATAAATGCACACTGAATAATCCAACACAAACAACTTAAAAAAAAGCATTTCTGAAACAAGTTGCATCACAGCTCTAGTCATTAACTAATTCGCGTTTGTAGGTATGACAGTATTGGACTGAAGGCACTAACACACAGATATGTGACATGAATAAAGACGGCCTGTGGGCTAAACATGGCATTGTTCGTACATCATTTAAATTATCCAAATGTCATGCTAGTATTTGCTAAATCGGGTATCTTTTCACAGCTCACCACGACAAGCTGAAGAAATGTGTGATTTATTAATGACAAGATTTTTCGGCCTTTGAGAAGCTGAATTCTAACGTTGTTTTTCTTATACATAAGGAATCTTTTTGATCTCTCTTTCAACACATACGCAGTTTCCAGCTCAACCCAAGGCTGTATCTGCTCCTTTATGCCAACACCTAGGTTAGACCATAGTCTTGTTTCATTAAGCTTTATTTAACTGAGCAAATCTCTCCCACTCAACACTTGACACAAATATCAAATAAAAAATAATGGAAATATAATATCATTAAAGGGACACTGCCACCCCAGCAACTTGGTTTAACCTGAAAGATCATTAAAAACTGTCTATGCATTATAGAAGCCAATAAACCATTCCTGAGATATTCAGCATTACCTTCTTAACTCTAACTAGCAGCTCCATGTGCTAATTTTATAGCTCAGAAAGCTTGAATGTGTGGGGGAGGGAATCTAACTGCACATTAGCACATTAAAGCAGCTAATCAGGAGCTTCTCATTTGCATAAAAAGGGCACACACATAATGCTGAACATCTCATTATTTAAAAGAAATGGTAAGTACAATGTAGAGCCAGATTGTCCGGCTCATTAAGAATAGTGAAAAGAAACTTGACTTTGAGTTCATAGTGTATCTTGACTACAATAAATGTTTAGCTTTGACTGTTATGTAGTAAAGTTCATTATACAAATTTTCAATGTATTGTTTGTGAGGAAATCTGTTGGTTGGCCATGATCTTTAGTATCTTGCTCTTCATTTTTGGCAGATTGTACAGAAGATTTTCTGCTTGGAAGTCCATACTAGACCTTGCCACTGTTTGAAAACAACGATAGGAGCTTCAGTCTAAAGGTGGTGGGAAAACTAGCAATTTTCATTGTATTTTTTCATAATTTTTTAGAACCTCAAGACTCACTGTGATGGCTGGATTCCTCATTAGGCCAACTAAGCAGTCGTGTACGGGCTCTTCCCTGAGAAGGGCTCTAAATTTCACACAAAATGTTCCTTGGCATAAAAAAAGGAAATTATGCAGTTCACCGACTTGCAGCTAGAGGGCGAATGCCTGGAACTAGAGAGTTACATGAAGAAGGAAGTTGCTTTGCCTCGGGGCACCAGAAATCTAAATTCTGCCCTCCTCACTGTCCCTCTTTTTCCTTTAACTTCTCAGGGCAGAGTAGGGCAAAACAATTGCACGTGTCTATAATTAATGCATTTTTTTCTACAATGGGAATCAATAAATTCTCACACAAAAAATACTGTTTCTACTGATCATTACTACTTAAAGGGACATTTTACCTCACTGTAATTGCTCTTTATGGTGTGAAAGAGCACAAGATTATATGTCAAAATAATAAAACAAATAACAGATACAACATCCTAAGTTTTAAGTTTGCATACACAAAGGGCCCTATTAAATTTGCCAAATTGTAGTTACTAAAGCCTGTAAAGGAGCCCACAAAAGTTAAGGCTATTAAATTGGCCTCTTTTAGCTACCTGCGAAAATGTGCAGGTTATAGGCTGAAAAACAACAGCGATTGCCAAAACTGTAACGAAGCCTGTAAATGTTACAATTGCAAATGGCAAATGTAGCCAAAAATCTTAGTGGTACCAGATAGGACTCGCACTGTAAATGCAAATAAAAAATCAATACTACAATTTAAAAGATGGGACAAGCAATGGAAGGCTGTTGCCTGAATAATAACAGATAGCAGAGTCACCTGCCTACTGTGGGGAAACCAGAAATTAGTAGTAGATTTTTCCTGGAATCAGATTACACAGGACTGACCAGTTGACCTATGGGTCTGTTTAGGTGAGTCCAGCATTCCATGCACAGAGCTGTAAGGGTTATTATTTTTTTATTTTAATTCTTAACGGGGAGTGTTCTAGGTATGCAAGGGAGCAGAAACCTGAATTTTGTTCCCTGTCTGTTTCCTTCAAACTGGAAATGTTGTTTTGGAGAAATACAAATATCCATACATTATTTAGTATATGTAGCATTCTTCGCTTTTGTAGCACTTGTGAACTTTAGCTCTGAAACAGTACTTTTCCATTTCAGGCCATAAGTTATGAAACCGTTAATTATGCCTTTTAACTTAATTCATAGTTTTTTTTACTATAACTGTAAACACTGCGTACAGATTACAAAGTAGGAGTGTTTGTGCGCATATGGTGTGACATGTCAGGCATGGCTGACACGTGCAAACTGCATGTTTCATTTTTATTGGATTTCATAATATAAATAATTGTTTATTGGTCTAGAAATGGGTGTGAGTGGAATGTGTTATTTTTCTAGAGGGTAGAAATAGGTTATACCATTTCCTATATGTGGGAATTATTTAAAAATATATGTATTGTTTATGTATTTGTCAGTCAGTAGCATACGTTTTGAATGTTTTTCTGACTCACTCGTGTAGAAATACAAATTTTTAATAAGAAAATAATAAGAGGCTTCTGTGTTTTGGTATCATGACTTGGTTTTGGAGTAGAATGCCAGGTTTATGGATATGTTTTTTTACAACACCATTGACTTGAATAGGACACACCCATGCAACCTGATTGGCTGTAGTAATGCCACAGTATGTGTGCGGACTTGTACACACATAAACAGAGATTTTATTTTATCTTATTTTATTAGATTTCTCTGTGAAAATGCACGTATTTCAGAAATTCAAAAAAATATTTCAATTTACTTTTAGTAGATCTTTATTGTGATGTGGTCCAAAAAGTGGACCTTTAAGTCATGAACGCTGGAAAACTACAGATACACACATGCCTCTTTTTGAAGTTTGTATTGTGCTTGTATTGAAGTTATTGAGTAAATAGGTTCTATGACCTGGGATTTTCCCTAGTGGGTAACACTAAATTTCGTATAAGGTAATAGTTTAATCAGGGAAAGGGATAATAAAACTGGAAAAAACGCAGCGGTGTGTGGAATAATAAAAGGGACTGGCTACCTTGATAATCTGAAGTAAGGCCAACTGTAATCTATAAAATTTAAGATACATTTCTCAATATATGTAAATATAGATATAGATAAATAAGTTCAATGAGATGTTGACCAATGAGATGTTGACAATAGTCATATAATGTTCATGCAATCCTCATATGTCAGTAAAGACTGTTAATCACAGGATCACTTGTGAGCATATTATCAATAAAATCAAGGGGCTAGATATATATTGTGTGAATGAATCACACCAAGTGAATTTAAAAGACAAAAACAAAAAACAGAGAACAAAGAAGAGGATGATGTGCAGAAATAATGATTATTAATTTGTATATGACATATATGACATATGGGGGAAATAAAAATGAGGAAAATGGGCTGGTGGAAATAATCATATACCATGTAACACCTATTTAATTAGTATCCATCATTAAACCGAAAATGTATGGTTTTGCTGAACAAAATGGTGTACATATCTGTATATATTGAAAAAAGAGAGAGCCACTCATGCCCAATACTTGCGATTTATGGCCACCACATCAAGTGAATAAGATCCTCCATATGCACATCACACTCTCCATGTTTGTCCCGACGGTCCGTTTTCGCTCTCTATGAGAGCTTCCTCTAGGGTTTTATTTCCCCCATATGTCATATATGTCATATACAAATTAATAATCATTATTTCTGCACATCATCCTCTTCTTTGTTCTCTGTTTTTTGTTTTTGTCTTTTAAATTCACTTGGTGTGATTCATTCACACAATATATATCTAGCCCCTTGATTTTATTGATAATATGCTCACAAGTGATCCTGTGATTAACAGTCTTTACTGACATATGAGGATTGAATGAACATCTCATTGGTCAACATCTCATTGAACTTATTTATCTATATCTATATTTACATATATTGAGAAATGTATCTTCAATTTTATAGATTACAGTTGGCCTTACTTCAGATTATCAAGGTAGCCAGTCCCTTTTATTATTCCACACACCACAGCATCTTTTCCAGTTTTATTATCCCTTTCCCTGATTAAACTATTACCTTATATTGTAGTTATTGAACATGATTTGTCAAAGATACTGGAGTGGATGCAAATTCCTCCTCCAGTGGACCTTTAATTGTCTGACCTCTGTGCTATTACTGGCCCATCTTGGGTGACCCTACATGGTATAGCTCATGGCTTCATTAAGGTACACAAGTCCTGTCACCATGACAAGGTAGCGACCCAGAAGTGGATTGATTGCATATGCACACACTATTCCATGACACTAAACTGGTAGTTTGACCAGTTGTGTGCCCAAAAATGTGCTGTTCTATGATTGGGCCTTGTTGACCTAGGCAGAAACACACCAGTGGGGCATATAATGTGAAGGTAATATGCTGCCCTCCTCTCCCCACACAATTTTTGCCTCTAGGATGCCTTCAGCTCATTAAATGTTTAGCAGCAATATTGTCTCCATGCCATATTGCATTTTATGTTTATTTTGCAGGTAAGAGGCTGAGAATAAAATATGTATTTTAGCACTGTCTATATGTCTTTAAATTGCTCATACCTGCACAACTGTCCCATGATACTCTTGGCCTCCCTGCATTCTATGCTATTTCTATTTTGCCTGCTAGTCTCCCATTATACCAGAAAACCATTCACTCCTTGCGGCAAGGTCACCTCATAATCATATTATTATCTATTGGATGCTGTTAGCCACCTTGCTTGTGTTGTATTGTTTCTGTACTGTTATCTCTTCTTAGATACTGAACACACTGTTGATGCTATAGAATCATTTATTATTTGTATATACTTAATTAGTTTCATTGACAATAAATCATGTATATATACTAGTTTAATTATTCCTATTCTTACAGCTATATGAGTAGTGTATGTTTATAGATGAAACCTTAATATGGGGTCTGTGTATAATCATAAATAAAACTGATTAGAGAGGTCTCTTTTTAATACACAGTAACTGCTGGGACCTCATTATTCTCCTGTTAATAAATCACTTTATATATAGAGTTTAATTGTTGTATTACAAGTAATTGCTACAGTGTTGCATTTTTATGGAGCAATATCTCGGGTGCAAATCTAGTCCATACTTATATACAGCATTATATTAAAATATCCTATATACAGAGACATATAATCTGTTGATATAAAAGCAAGCTTATGATAGAATCATCACAATAATTTAAAATACAGAGAGAGAGAGAGATTAAGGATGAAGTGTTCTATGAGTTGAAGGGACTATAGTGCCATATAATTATTATACTGTTTTCAAAAATGTGTATTGATGTGCAAAAATGTAAAAAGGTAAAAAGAATAAATTAACTCAATTGCATGCTGTCCCGGTGATCGTTGTTGTTGTCTTCTAATAGATCTACTATCTGTTACTATATGCTTCTTGTTATGTAGTTGGAAATTGTGCTTGTTGAGATAAGCTCATTGCTTCTCATATTGCTATTTGCACTTTTATATCATAAGTACTTGATGTCACAAGGAGCGAACAGGTGGACCGGCCAATAATTAGATCCCATCTCTTAGGTCCTCTACTCTTCGGGTTTCTCTGTACTGGTACTAGGGATTACTTTGGAAGGAGGTTTGCTTCATTGTACCTGGAGACCAGGGATGCAGTTCTAGAATGTAAGTGCAGGATTTTTTGGTAGCTAACCGGAGAAAGTCATTAAAAAGCTCTATCCTAAGCCTCAGAATTACTGCTGGTACAGAGTAAAAAAAGGTAGTCAGAATTGGTCTCTTATATTTGTCCTTGCAAACAATAATTTAATCACACAAGGGGTATTCACTGTTGAAGAGGGTCCTCAGCCCCTAGACAGTCCAAACAAGAGTCCCCATGGTTGTTACAGGGGTAGTCCATGCTAGAAACAACAAAGCACAGGGGTGTCATGTCCATCATCTGCTAGACAGTCCAAACAAGGGAATGCATGGTTACCACAGGGGTTGCCCAGACTGGAAACAACAAAGCCCAGGGGTGACACATCCATCCTGTGTATTGTAGTAAAAGTATTTCCCAGGGGAAGACTTTGCCAGGCTCCTTTGGGGAAGAAAGAGAAGCAGTGCCACAGTACCATAGGCTTCTCCTATAGGCTTTGTCACAGTTGAATTTGCTTAGGCAATTTTTTGTTTTATATTAATGTTTGAAATAGATGACTTAATTGTTTTTTTTCCCTCTTCGATGTAATTGTCTTATAAAATGTATGCTTCATTTACTTTTAAGAAGCTTTGACAATAACAGATGCTCACCTTCCAGAACCTCCCCCTGTCTTACTGTTCTCTCTTATGCAGTGTGCCATGTTTCACAGTTGTGCCTTCAGGTCGCACCCATAGGGAGGGGCTTCACATTACCAGTGACTCATGCTGTTCTGCTGCAAGCCAACAGTGATATTCTGCCTGAGACACTGATAGTCTGAAGTCCCTCCCTGTGGACATCACTTTAGGTCATAGCTGTGGAACATGGCACCTTACATGAGAAAGAACAGGAAGACAGAAATTGCTTCTAGAAGGTGATACTTTGTAACACTGGGAGCTTTTTAGAAGTGAAGTGTAAATTTTATATAAAAATTATATTGAAGAGGATAAAATAAAGTCCCCTAGATAACTACCCTATATTAACAAAATTGCTGTTCAAACAGGACGGAGCCATGGAAGGAGGTCTTTTTTATTTGTATGTAATCTCGGCCATCATCATTGTTGATATATAAATTAAAGTCTGTGCTTTTTAATTTTTAGTATTTTAATGTTGTTGTTTACTTACTAAACATAATTTGCCTATTATAATTTCAAATTCTTAAAAAAATGTTTACTGAAAATTTAGAAATACAATGCCCATTATATGTAGATCTAGAATACATTGTGTTGATTAGAGCATATTTTCTCAAACAATTTCTACCTCACAATGACAATGCAGAATGGACCAGCTGTTTGCTTTCTACCTGTTTTGTGGCCCTTCCCCTGGCTTCCATAAACACTAAGGGCCCTATTAAATTATCCCTCGTAGTTCTCTCGGTGCTCGCAAAAGGCAGTTTTCCTGCTGTTTGTGAGTACCGAATCTCTCGCCGCCTGCTTTGCGATATGACTGCGAGAAAATGGCCGAGAATAGGCTCCGAGAGAGCTACGTAGCCTTTAATCTACGCATGATTCTCGCATATCTTAAGAATCCCCACGTGGACAAAAAGTCCACGCAAGGGATCCGAAAGCCTCTACGTGCTGCCTCGGAACAGCCCGAGACAGCAGTGTGAGGCTCCCCCCTGCACCCTATACACATCCCCATGCTGCAGGGGTCTCTATGAGGACCCCTGCTGCACCCCCACATTAACCCCTTGCAGCGGGGGTCCCCGATCTGCATAGATCAGGCCCCCCGCTGCATTTCAAACTTTTAAATTCCCCGCCGCGGCTCCTTAAAGGGGCCGCGGCACACTATTACCCAATCCCGGCCGCGGCACCTAAAATTAACTCCCCTCTATGCTGGGGGCCCCTATCGGGACCCCCGAAGTGTCCCCACATAAACCCATTGCAGGGGGGGTCCCCGATCTGCATAGATCAGGCCCCCCGCTGCATTTAAAACTTTTAAATTCCCCTCCGCGGCTCCTTAAAGGGGCCGCGGCACACTATTACCTAATCCCGGCCGCGGCACCTAAAATTAACCCCCCTCTATCCTGGGAGTCCCCATCGGGACCCCCGAAGTGTCCCCACATAAACAACCCTGCAGCGGGGGGCTCCAATCGGCACTGATCGTGACCCTGCTGCAATTCAATTTTAAATTTTCCGCCTCGCGGGTCCTCAAAGGACCGTAAAGGTCCTGAAAGGACTCGCACTAAAAATATTAACCCCAGGCAACTATAATTACCCCATTAACTCATGGTGGTCAATCCAGACCACCATAAGGCCTAAATTAACCCATTAACTCATGGTGGTCAATACAGACCACCATAAGGCTCTATTTAACCCCATCAGTCCCATAAGGCATTGGCGGCTTGTGATTGGCTGAAAAAGCTGTCTATCAATTTCAGCCAATCAAAAGTCGGCAATGTGTGAGCCAATCAGGATGGGATACACCCCAATATCCCACCCTGATTGGCTAAAACACTTGTCTATCTTTCTGGGAACCAATCACAAGGCTCAGATGCCTTCAGCCAATCACTATGGGATACACCCCCACGGAGTGATTGGTAAAAGACACCTGCGCTTCGTGATTGGCTCCTACATTGACGACTTTTGATTGGCTGACAGCTTTTTCAGCCAATAACAAGCCGCCAATGCCAATTTCCTCCCGGAAACGACTCCGGGAGGCTCATTAGCGTCGGGGAGGTCTGCCAGTGCAGACCTCTGTTAGTTTTTTTTTGTTTTTTTTTAGAGCGCGGATGGTTCCGCGGCCCAGCCGGGGATGAAGGAGAGAAGGCCGGGGACATCGCGGGGAGGTAAGTTAAATGTATATTTAGATGTTTATATGTGTATTTTATTTATTGTTGATATATTGTATTAATGTATTCATGTATTGTGTTTTTTTTTAACAGGGCCGCGCCGGAAGAGCTAAACAATGACGGGACATGCTGTAAAGGTGAGTATATTATTTAGAATGTATAGAATGTTTATTTATTGGATGGTAATGTTCTGTACTAATTATTTATTTTTTTTGACCCATAGGTTAGTGATCTGAAGCAACAACTTAAAGGTAAGTGGTCTTAATTTATTTATTTTAGCTTAGAATTAGGGTCTGTGTAGTTAGGACTGTAATTCTTTTATTTTATTTTAGAATAAGGGTCTGTGTATGTAGTTAGGATTTATTGTATATTAGATAGATAGGGGGATGTATTTGATATAGTTAGGATTTTTTTTAAATTAAATAGATTGTATGTTAGATAGATAGGGGGTATTTGATTTGGACTATATGTAATATATTATATGTAATATATTATATTTAATATATTATATGTAATGTATGTAATGTCATGTATTATATGTAATATATTATATGTAATATATTATATGTAATGTATGTAATGTATTATATGTATGTATTGTATTGTGTTTATCTGTCTTTCCTTTTCAGGTGTGTAATTTTTTAATTTTCTGTAGTGGGGGGTGGGGTTGTAATGTATTTTTTTTTCTGTAGTGGGGGGTGGGGTTGTAATGTATTTTTTTTTCTGTACTGTAGTTTTTTTTGGTTTCTGTACTGTAGTTTTTTTTGTTTTCTGTAAGGTAGGTTTTTTGTTTTTTGTAATTAGAGTGTTGGGGAGGTTTATTAGGGGGTAGGTAGTGTAGGTAGGTAGTGTAAGTGTTAATAGATTAGTGTAGAGGGGGGTTAGTTTAGATTAAATGGTTTATTGGGGGTTATAGTGTAGTGTTTGTAGTTAGTGTCATGATGGTCCTTGAGGACCATCATGGTACTTATGTGGTTAATGTTGGGTTGTAACAGGCCCATACTGGTAATAATATACCCTTATGGGACTGATGGGGTTATATAGAGCCTTATGGTGATCTGGATTGACCATCATGAGTTAATGGGTTAATTTAGGCCTTATGGTGATCTGGATTGACCATCATGAGTTAATGGGTTAATTTAGGCCTTATGGTGGTCTGGATTGACCATCATGAGTTAATGGGTTAATTAAGGCCTTATGGTGGTCTGGATTGACCATCATGAGTTAATGGGTTAATTTAGGCCTTATGGTGGTCTGGATTGACCATTATGAGTTAATGGGTTAATTTAGGCCTTATGGGGGTCTGGATTGACCATCATGAGTTAATGGGTTAATTTAGGCCTTATGGTGGTCTGGATTGACCATCATGAGTTAATGGGTAATTTAGGCCTTATGGTGGTCTGGATTGACCATCATGAGTTAATGGGGTAATTTAGGCCTTATGGTGGTCTGGATTGACCATCATGAGTTAATGGGGTAATTATAGTTGCCTGGGGTTAATATTTTTAGTGCGAGTCCTTTCAGGACCTTTACGGTCCTTTGAGGACCCTCGAGGCTGGAAATTTAAAATTGAATTGCAGCAGGGTCACAAACGGTGCCGATCGTGGCCCCCCGCTGCAGGGGGTTAATGTGGGGACACTTCGGGGGTCCCGATGGGGACCCCCAGCATAGAGGGGGGTTAATTGTAGGTGCCGCGGCCGGGATTGGGTAATAGTGTGCCGCGGGCCCTTTAAGGAGCCGCGGCGGGGAACTTAAAAGTTTTAAATGCAGCGGGGGGCCTGATCTATGCAGATCGGGGCCCCCCCCCCCCCTGCAATGGGTTTATGTGGGGACACTTCGGGGGTCCCGATGGGGACCCCCAGCATAGAGGGGGGTTAATTTTAGGTGCCGCGGCCGGGATTGGGTAATAGTGTGCCATGGGCCCCTTTAAGGAGCCGCGGCGGGGAATTTAAAAGTTTGAAATGCAGCGGGGACCTGATCGGTGCCGATCGTGGACCCCCGCTGCAAGGGGTTAATGTGTGGGGGCTGCGGGGGTTCCTATGGACCCCTGCAGCAAGGTGTTCATGTGAGGACACTTCGGGGGTCCCGACGGGGACCCCCGCATTGAGGGGGGGTTAATTTTAGGTGCCAGGTTTTTTTTTGGAGTACCCCCCATGGCAGGGCTTATGTGGGGGACTGCCGCGGAGGTCCCTTTTAGGACCCCCGCAGCACTTGATGAGAAGTGGGAGCCTGCGATATCATCTCGCAGGCTGTCACTCCTCATGTACATTTACGCAGTGTAGATACGTACGGCCCTGCTGCGTAGCTCATACGTTGCTCGTAGCAGGGCTAATTTAATAGCATTGTAAGTTAGAGAAACTTTGCAGTACGTAGGGCTTAAGTAGAAGCCTCTTATTTACGAGGCTGGAATTTAATGAGGCCCTAAATGTTCTCAAAATATTTTTCATGGCAGCTCTTACAGACCAGAATTTTGGAATAAATGTGGACACAGGAGAGATAATCAAATGCTTTTTTTATTGTACAGCAGCATTCTAACTGTATTTCCAAATATTTAAGTTACTTTGTCAAGGCCAGTTAAATGGTTGCAATCACAATTTAAGTTATCTGAAACTTATTTTGATGTTCTAAATCAGACTTACCTGAATCAATCCTGGAAGCAGGGCTGAATTTCCCATTAGGAGTAGGTAGGCTTTTCGTAGATTGGAGATTTGGATAGGAAAACCCCTTTTCTGATTGGATGTATTGTACTACCAACCTACACAGAATGGGATATATACCGTAGACCAGACTGATATACTACAGGATATTTCTCCCTGTGAAGGGCACAAGTGGCTAAAAGAGGCTGCTCTCAGAGTGGGCTATCATGTCCATAGAACTAACCCATTAAGGTTAGTTTGTTCTCTGATTGAGCTCCTCTGACTCTGTTGTTTTGGTAAAGCAAATTACCGTTAGGGATTAATCTCCCTTAGAGGTATAGGGGACTCCAGACGTGGACCCCTTGCTCACTGTGCCTTAGGGAGTTCAGCTGCACCTCACTGATGAGGCCCAATGAAGGCTGAAACATACGTCTGGGGTTTGCTGTTTCTCTTGTTCAGGGTAGAATTACCTTGTATTTCTGGGCTGGGTCACTCTAATTGGTGGGACCAGACTGATATACTACAGGATATTTCTGCCTGTGAAGGGCACAAGAGAGCTAAAAGAGGTTGCTCTCAGAGTGGGTTATCGTGTCCATAGAACTAACCTATTAAGGTTAGTTTGTTCTCTGATTGACCACCATAATTCTCTGAGAATCCATTGCATCAGTCTGAGTTTAGTTACTCAAGGGAAAGTCCAGAGCATTCACAACTGAATGTGAGGAGCAGGTAAGAGTACATTGATTGTGCATAGTTTTCAGCCATGATATTGAAAAGCTGAACTACAACATATATAATTTATAAAAGGCGGTGTATTATAATGGGAGGCAGATTCTATAAAGGCGCCTTAGTAGAATGTTTTTGGATTAAAGGGCAACACATGCTGCAAGCTCCTTTTTTCCAACCCAAAGGAGCTTTTGCTTAGGGGCACTTCAGATATAAATCTGGTCCTGTTTATATGCGGGTTGCAGAATACTACAGGAGAAAACAATCATATTTAAAAAAAATTATATAATAAGAATAGCAAGGAAAGTATAATATTTTAAGGATCTTGAATTTGGTTATGTTGAAAGCTTCCTAGCTCTTTCTGTGTGTCTGCTAATATCGGAGCATCCAGCACATTTCATAACCGCTTCCACTGCATCCCATCCTGCGGCTTAGGGGAGCAAGGCCAAACATCTCTGTCAGGAAGGAACTTGAAGCTTGAAATGATATATGCAGAGGGCATTTCGTAGAAAGAAAACATGTTTTTTTTCCCAAACAGGAAAGCGGAGAAGAGTACACTCATGATTAATAGAACAGGTAATTCAAAATCTGTTACGTTTCCTCAGCATGATATTTTTCAGAATCCTTGAACCACTTCTATTTTATATTTCAGTAAATGAAAGATGTCCCACTGTACGACCTGGAGCAAGGGCAGGCAATGCATTTTTACTAAGGTCTATATACCTTATGTTTGAAGAAAATAGGAGTATTCTTGGTGCATTTCCAGTGACCATTGATTTTATTTAAGATGTCTCTTTACCCTGTCTCTTCTTTACCATCCTGGGCACTCTTTACCCTGTCTCTTCTATTACATCCTGGGCACTCTTTACCCTGTCTCTTCTATTACATCCTGGGCACTCTTTACCCTGTCTCTTCTTTTACATCCTGCTCACTTCTTTAGCTATCACTCCCCATATCAATTACAAGTACAATACGGGGTACTTGGAACAACTAAAATTTGTGTGGTTAAAGCCAAGGACATGTTGACAAGTCAAAATACAGAGATACTATAATCATAAGACTACAGTACTATGATACTCTATATATCAAGGAAACTGAAACTAAATGTAATTAAATACTGACCGCATACAGAATAAAAAAATGATGTACCCAATGAATGCGCTTTACTCCGTTGATGATGCCCCTGTTAGGTTGGGTGAAATGGAAGGCACCCAGGACACAAATGGGTAGAGCTGGCACTGATTGTTCTCTTTTTTTAGCTTCTCCACCTGAGTAAAGGAATAAATCTAAAATGTAATCAGTATTGCTTTTAACAGTTGTATGAATCTATAGAAAGTTTGTAACTTTAAATGCTTGTCCAATAAAAAGGTATAAATATGCTGCAATACGCTTTTATACGTCACTGAACATTTACAGCTTAAAAAAAAAAATATATAACATATACTGAAGTTTGTGTTTTTAACAAAACAGAAAATTGGAAATATTAGGATGGATATATTGTAAATATAAAGCAGCAATCCAGATTTGAAACAAAGGATTACCACCCGCCCACCATGAGAGTGACAGAGCTAGTTATTGGAGGGTCCTAGTAGAAAAAAAAAAAAGGTTTGGGCTGATCCTCCGCCAGGGCCCCCCTCCGGTGCCATGTATATATATATATATATATATATATATATATATATATATATATATATATATATATATTCATCTTTATGTATTTATTTCTATATATATTCAAATGAATATAGAATCACATTTTCCATAGGAAATAACTAAAATTGGAATCATCCATTGCCAGCCCAAATCTGATACATAAATAAAAATGTAACCAGAAAGTTATCTTTACTGACAAGTGATGATGGCAGGAGCTGAAGATGAGCAAATGAATTGTTTAGAAGGGGTAGTCGCCTTCCATTAAAACATCACCAATTCTGATGATCAATGTCTTTTTTGGCCCTTTCCCAAAGATTCCCTAGCACTCAATTTAGCAAAGAAATTTTGTGACTAATTTTGGATTTTCAGATGAATATAGGAGCATTTGGTTTTGACTGAAAAATTTGACTAATACTAGATTTGACGAATATAAGGGTTGATGAAAGTAGAGGTTCTACTGAATATATATGAAGCGAGTGTAAGAGCGAGTGGGTGCTGGTGAACTGGGGGGGGGGGGGGGGGGGGGGAGTAAGGGTTCCACTACCACACAGAAAATAAATGAATACAAAAAAAAAAAGAAATTAGCACAAATTAGACAGAGGAGGGTCCCGGCGCACTGCACCGCCTGCACCGGTGATAGATGCACCCCTGAGCTGTGATATGGTCACAGTCCAAATGTAGAGTTGGGATTTCATGACAGTTTGGTCTTTTGCAATAGAACAGTACAGAGAGACTATTATTGAGACGATACTGTTAATCTGTCCAGCTAGCCAGATGCCTAATTGAATTTCACTTAAGGGACGACTGAAGTATCATTCTATGGTAAACAATTTGAAGAACTTGATAATGGACAACATGTTTTACACGGTTTAAATAAATAATAAAAGACTTTCATTTTTACTGTTTTATTCCATTTTCCTTTAATGATGACAGAAATTTTGTTTTTATTTAGAAAAACTAGAAACCTGTGATGAGTGGTAGAAACTATGGATTTAGGTAAGATCTCTATTAAAATGTAATTCCAAAATGATGATAGAGCTCAAGCTATAGACAGACCGGCAGTCTAAGATAGAATCCCCATGACACAATCCGGATAATCTAAATAAAAATTACTCATAGTTTGTTTACATATGGTTGTCTGTTTTTATCTGTACTTTTAATTAAATGACCATTATAATCAGAATATTTTCCTATGGTATTTTAGATAACAAAGCCTGATAATAATTGAAATTCTTTCATCCCCTTTTTTTTTTTTCTTCTTCCCTATTCTTTAAATGTCCCTTTTCTGTAATTTTTACTGTTTAGCTCTCATTTTCACTCCCTCAGCTATCATGTTCTTCAGATCCCACCTCATTATCTCATCTTGACCTGTCCCTGGTATTGCTCTCACACTGCCCTTTCATTTGCCTTATTATGCCTCTACTAAATGACCATTGAAGTCAGAAAAAAATGTCAGTTTAATCAATAATCCACTTTTTTTGTTCTACTATATTAAACAAAAAGGAATAACACTACTTGCTAACCATTGAGACTCTCTATTTTCGACCATGGGTGCAGTCATTATTATGCAACATAAGCCCATCTTCTCTCTTATTTCACATGGTCGTGTGATGCTACCGGTTATAAAGTGGCCACCACTGACATCAAATAAGCGAATGACATACAAAAAAACAAAGTATGTGTGGGCCTGTGTTACATAATAAATTGCAAATATAGAATTACCAAGGGAGGATTGTTTATAACAAAATGGCTGCACCAATGAAGGAAAATTGGAAGCCTCAATGATAAGTATATAGTGTTATCCTTTTATTTTTAATAATAATAAAATGTTACACAGTTGAATATTGACTAAACTGACATTTTTTTCAGACTTCAGTGGTCATTTAATGTATTGTATCCTTACGTTGCTTTGTTTCCTCAATTTACCTTTTTTTTTGTCCTTTCAGATTAGAAGAGCAGCACAGTTTTGTGTGCCAGCTGAGCATTGCTGAACAATGGAGGAAAAGTGTAAGTGGAGAACTTGTTAAATTATTAAAGCTTTTAGAATGTGGCCCCTGCAAATGCTCAAAAGAAGGCAACTCCAAAGCAGGTATAAGTAAATACAAACCCTCTCCTTCAGAAATGTAAACACCCTTGCAACCCTCAAAATAGTAAAATGGATGCAACTAGCGACCAGCAGAAGCATCAAAATTATTGTTTTTTCTAATTAAATATTAGTTTAGTAACATTTTGCTGCCTAGGTATGCTTACATTTATATTTTTCCATCAAACAGTAGTCATTTAAAGCAATGTTGTCCAACAGATGGCCCACAAACCAGATGTTCCCCACTAGCTGCTTTCTGTCACCTACAGTCTGCAAAGATGCTTCATCTCTTTTAATGTAACATTATTAAGATTAAATGCTTAGGTAATTTTAAATAATTGTAACATAATGTACAATCACCCAATTTTTATTTGTAGTCATGCCATGCCTTTAGCAATTATTTCATACTATAGATATATATTCATTTATAAATTAAGATCATTTTTTTTTTAAATTATTATATTAACTTTGCCTTGTTATCTCTCTGGTCAATAGAATTCCAGCCACCACGCAAATCGCTTTCGTAGAAAATCTTGTGAGTCAAAATATCACTGAAGCTGTAACGTTTCTACTGTATTACATGCTGCCCATATCAAATCCTTATATGTAAACTTACGAGTGAATGCTAAATGGGAATTGTTGCCTGCATGTGGTTTTACCTAAAGTGTGACTTCATGGCTCCTGTAAAAGCTTACAGATAATGTTATGTGCCCTTGAAAGGATGTAGGTGGGGAATAACCTTAGGGATAAATTCAGCTTCCTACAACAACAACTAAATCAAGTACCAGTAAGAAAATGTCTAAAGCAGCATTTTACAAGACTATAATAAAATTAAAATTACGCATATACATACTGACGCAGAAAAGAAGCATGGATTTTCAGCCCGTAACCCGCAAAATCATTTGCGGGTAGGGAAAGGACACCAATTGAATAGCAAATTAGTTTACGGGCTACATTACGGGCTACAGTAACCAGCAATTGCTCAGTTGAATAGGGGTCTTATAGTATGTGTGTTGTATGTATTAGAATTTAATAGCAAGGAGGCATGTGTAGGGGGTAAGTGTTGGGGTTGTGGGGCGTAAGTATTAGGGTAGGGTACATAGGTGTTATAGGATAGATTGGAAATGGATCAGGTAAGGCCTATAATATGTGTTATAAAGATTATTAATATAGAAGTATGTAGCGTGACTGGATAATTTATAGGTGGATTTACGTGAAAAATTATGTATCCATGATAAAACCTTCAGCTCACTCATACATTTTCTTACACCGATTCATCTTTTAAAATAGTGATTTGGGACATTGCATAGTTCCTTTAAGGGTGAGGCTTAGACATAGGACAGACATACTGTGTGCAATTAATAGATGCTATACCTATAGGCAATATGCACCTGAAATTGAGCAAGAAAAATGTTCGGGTTTAATCATTACAGTGAGCCTCTGAAATAGATGAGCTTCCAAATATGTCAAATTCAAATATACAAAATTGGATCTCTAGCATAAAATGTTGTTAGATTTGCTTATTATACAGTGCCAACATAATTTCCTTTATACCTCAACCTCAATGCATGTACAGAAAAAAAAAAAGAAAAGAAATGCTCACTGTTCATGAAATAGGTGTTTACAAATTACAAGGACATCTCACTATTATCGTGATTAATAGAACACTTCTATCATTTGTTTTAAATAATGCATATAATTATAAGATTGCAGCAAATTTTGTTTTATCTTTCAGTGTTTCCTTAATCCAGATGTACATTATTTGGCTGATGCGTACATTTAAATAAATAATCTGGTATTTGGATTAATATGAATCTGCCCCAGTGCAACAAAGCAAATCAGGAGTTGCATTGATGTTAAATTTGCCCCCTGTGTGTCAGCTTGCCATTTGCTTAATTGGATGAGTTAGTAAGGGATGCAATTATTAAAATAAAAAAAAAGTTCCAAATCCTATCTCTCTTTCCTTGCTGATGTATGGCATAAAATAAAGGAAACGTGCTTCATTAACTTCTAACAATTGATGCAGCCGCAAGCAAAAAAATGTATTTTTTCCCCGTTTTAATTTCCATGTGTCAGAGCATACTTTGATACACAGACCCATGAGACATCCCAGGCTACCTCCCCAATAATGAAGTAATCAGATCCCCTTTGTAACAAAGAAAAATTGCTGTATCTGCTTCCTCCGCACTATCCTATGCAGGGTTTGCAGTTTTCTTACTTATTGCATTAAAAAGTAATCTAGTCCAATCTATTGCACACTACTCTATTCTTATTAATTAAATAGGATATAACTATATCACATCCTGATTTTTTTCCTCTGTTATATTCAAGATATTGTATTGCTTCTGCCTCACATTGTTTTTGTATCTAATTGGCATTATTTCAAAGTATGAACAAAATTTAAGTAAAACATAAAAAATCCCATTAATTGAAGAAATGTAAAGGACACACAATAATAAACATTATTGACTTTGGTTTTAATTAATTCTAAGAGGAAGTGTCTTAAAATAATATTATATTATATTATATCATCACATATATAGTTGTCATAACTGCGGGTTGTCAACATTTACGGACTTACGACACACAAATACCATTACGACATCACAAAAATACAACTTTAACAGCCGACCCGCTCAAACCTCAAAATATACAAAACACAATAAATACACACAACAAACACATAAAAAGCTTACCCACAGCAAGAGGGGAGACCCAGGACCTGTGTAAGTGAAGTTACACCTCCGTTTAAGTCCAAATTCTAGAATTTAGACAGAGAGAAAAAATGGCCGCCGAAAAAAACGAAAACGAGGCTACAGGACCCTAAACATGAAAAACACCACCAAACACATACAGATTTTCCGAAAAAGCCGGACGAGGTCCAAGAACAAGGACGCTAAATCACCAACAGCCACGTACCACACATTAGGCACCATTTTACAACACTAACTTACATAATGCGGAAGTACACAGCTACCCTAACGGATTTCCCTTGCGCACGCAGCCTATTTACACTACACACTGCACACATTGCTGACACTTACACAGCAGCTCCACAGCACTCAAAACACACATTGTATGCTTGTCAGCTCTTCAGCATAATGCTTCCTGCATATATTACTTCAAAATAGGTAAAGTATATTGATGTATTATTTTATTCATTATTTTAGTAGCATTAGCAACAACAAAAAATGCTCATAGCACACAAAGAACTAACAACCTTGCAATGAGCGCCAAAGCATTTTGGAACACCAACAAAATTAACCGCCCTTGCAATCTTATTGTCATTTTTTGATGGGCAAGTCGCTAGTATGTATATATTAAAGGGCCGCTGCAATGCCATACCATGAACTAGCAGCCTTATTAAATTGCGATTCAGTAAATTTAATAGGGCTCTATATAAGCACGCAGCATATTTTTTTCACAGAAGTTTTTAGTTAGTGAACTTCTTTTCAAAAGCAAGGTCTTACCTAACTAAAAACTTCTGTAAATAAAATATGCTGTGTGCCTAAATAGAGCCCTTTTAAATTTGCCGAATGGCAATTTAATAAGGCTGTAGATGTTTTAAATAGGCATTGATTATTAGTACAATTAATATTCAATGATTAAAAAAAAAAACATTAAACTTACTATCGAAGTTTAGACTCAACAGCTGCTGGTATTTACCCCACTGTAAGATCAGTGGGGGTGGCTATGACTAGCAGGTGTTATGCTAGTTTTCAATCACATTAATTAGATTGTAAGTTTGAGAGTTTTCAATCTTATAAGGTGCTTTAGATAAAGCTCTACTCACACTAGATTCTAAACAGGACTCTCCACTCTTTGCAACGTGTCAATTTTGTTTTGCCCTGTACTTAAACCTTGCTCATCTCTACGGAATATGTTGTCGCGATACAAATAAAGATAATGATAATAATACCAACACAATTATCTCCATTGGCTAGTGAATTGTTGCAGTGAGGTGGCTTGCTGAGTTGCAACCTTCGAACGCTTTTTCATTCTCTTATCAGGTCTGATATTCTTAAAACCTTTTATATCTGTGTCTGCAGAAACCCCACCCTTCCCCTTAATGACTTTATCAGAATAGAGACAAACACACAACTCTATTCCTTGAAAATTAATATATTGTTGCTATTATAAATGATTTAATTAGAATTTTATTAACGATCAATGCATATTTAAAATATCTAGGGTATTTCAGTGACTCTTTAACTGGAAAATCCACCCTCTGAGGCAATGGCTATATCAACGTCCATTATATGAAATTAGCTATGGGGGTTGATACAGAACATCACCATTCCCAGTTGATATCCAATGGGGTAGATTTAATAATTAAGCCTCACTACCATTATTGCAAGTTTTCAACTGGACATGCTTTTTTTTAACTACACTGCTAATCTTTATTACTTGCTATTGACAAAGCCATTACCTCTTAGGGTGGATCTTTCACTAAATTTATACATACAATAACTCCAACTTCTATATTAATATTAAAACATTTCCATTTAGAAATTAGCTAATTCAATTTAATCACAATCAGTTGCAATAACGTCTATTTTTATGTCTATTTTGTCTTGAATAATTTAGACCATTTTTATGTCAGTTTAATTACACGAGATATGGCTATATCTCACCCTGATATTTTTTCTCTTTAATATTCCAGTTATATGCCTTCTCTGTTTCTGTCTCTCAGTTGACTTTTGTAAAACATTAGCATAATGTCATGAACAAAATTAACCAAGTTAATGACATGTTAAAGAAAGACAGACACGACTAATGGTGGAAGAGAAAAGAAAAACTGACAACTAGCAGAGTAAGAAACAAGCATTCCTCCATTTAGCCAATAAATACCCCCAATTATTTTCTTTGCCCCTCGGCTCTTCCATGACACAAAGTTTACCTGTATTTAGTTTCCAGCTGGCAGAAACAGTTGATCTTGCACTGACTGCTTCGTATTTCTTAGTAATTAGGCCTCTAGGCCACAAGCTCTTTCCCTGACAGCATAATCTCTCTCAGACAAAGACTTCCTCTGCTCATTAACTTACATTTTTATCACTATTGTCTTTTTCTGTATCTTTCCTGCTTACTTTTCTTTGGGGGGGTTATACAGCTCAGTCAGACGTCATCAAATACAGAACTTGACAACAGATACACTTTGCCATTTTAGTCTGACCATATTCTAATATTTGGAACCCCCCAACCCTTATTTATTCAATTTAACCACATATCTATCGTAAGTAGTTATAGTTATAACGATTGCTACTGGTAGGCTATTTCACCCTTTCAGTAAAGTAATACTTTCTCACATTACTTCTAAGTCTTCCACCCTCTAAGTTTAGAAAATTACTTTTTGTTCTAACAGATCTTTCTTTTGAATAAACGTTCCAGTTGTACTTTGTTGAAATACCACACTTTTTAATATAAATCAGAGAGTAGTTCATCTTCGTCCTAGAGGGATGGAATCACTCAGTATTTCAGGATATCTATTATTTGTTACAGTCTTTAAGCAATTTCCTTTAAGTAACAGATATATCCAATGTCAAAATAATATAATGGTATTCAAAATGGTACAGTAAGAAAGATTACATAATGAACGAGGCCCAGAGAAAGCATTCAGTTTAACACATAGTTTATTTAAAGGCATATCTAAGTTTCCTGGATTATGAATGCATCTGATAGAGGAGAAAAAAATGTGCATGGAAAAAATACCAAAATAAACATTTACAAACTCACCCTGATGTTTGCTAAATATTGTCAGTTTGCAAGCTGAGGCTTTTGTTACTTCACATCCCTAGAAATCCCTGCTAAGATTATCATAACATTCATAATTCATTTTGGCCAATGAAGAGAAAGCAGAGGTTAGAGAATGCAAAAAAAAAGGAAGGGGGGGGGGGAATTACTGAAGAGCGCACAATCAGTTAGTTTTGGTACTCCATGGAACATGGTGGCGTGTTTATCTTGTCCTCCTCTGGTCTACCTATGGTAGGTGCAAAGGGGATGATATGTATCCCAGATCAAGAGCACTCAGGGTTGGTAAAAAAAATGGATATATTTATTTTCAATTGTGGTTCAAAACCAGATTTGTAAAAACAATGTATGTATACATGAAAAAAATATATATAGTATAGTATCAAAGGCGTTTTCCTGCAAATCATCCTCAGCTTCCGCAGTGATATATACCTTAGATTGGTCAAGATCCTCCAGAAGAGGACAAGATAAACACGCCACCATTTTCCATGGAATACCAACACTGATTGTGCGCTCTTCAGTCAACCCCCCCCTCCCATTTTTGCATTCTCTACTTCTAAAAGACACCGGTGTGAACAGTGTCCGGGTAATTAGCAGCACATCACACAACACCAAAACAATAGCTGGTCGAAAAAGAATATAACCAAGTGTTGAATTACGACGGCAATACCACAAAAGAGAAACTACCCAAGCTCTTAAGCCTATCGGATTGGTGCCTAACCAATCCCAATCACCAAGTTGAAAGCAGAGGTTAGCTTTTTTGCAAAGCAGCCTGAATATGTAGTCTCTATCTCTCTATTCTTGCTGCTTTCCTGTGGCTTATCTAAGCTCCCTTTGGTTATGCAAAGCTGGATTTTACTTTCCTGCCCATAACTTTGAAAGTACACTGAACTTTTCTATATAACACATCTTTTTCTGATAATCACTGCCTGTCTTATCAAACATTTGAAACGCAGGAAACTTATATATACCTTTAACGATTTAGAATCAGGACGCCCACCCTATTTCTCTGACATCCCATTGCCTGATACATACTTCCAGAAGACTGCAAATCCTTAAATAAATTATCAGTTAAACAAAATGTTTTGCTAGTACATTAAGATATCTGTAATGTCAACATAAAATATGGATTTCAAGCATTTGACATAATGTTGACAGACACATTTGAAAATTGCTGAATTCTTTAAAAATAATTATTTAAAGATAATTGAATACTTCCAGATCTTTCCCTATTTAAAACATCCTTCTTATAGGCTATTTTTTTAATTTAAGTATGTTATATCTTGTGAGTGATTCATAAAGTGGCATTGCCATATGTTTCTGCTACTAATACCTTTCCCTGTGTGGCTGACAGTCTTGTTTGACCTTTCAGCTGTTTGTTGGATTGGTTTTTAATGAGTTCCAGAAAATAATTTTTTACTTCTAAAAATAAGTTGCACATTTTTAATTGTAGCTCTTTGATAACAATTTCAAAACATGACCACAGTGGTGCATGTAAAGTTTGGTGATAAGCCTACTGATTACACAAGGTCCAAGATGACTGAAGCCTGAAAGCACTGCAAGCTCATCTTGGTTGTTTGCACTAAATCACAAAATGATAAATAAAAAAACAAAATTACTAAAAAAACCTACATTAGCAAAACTAAAAAAGCTTTACATTAAAATAAAAATGTACAATAAAATAAAAAAAGACAATTAAAAAAATACTTACAATAAAATAAAAAATAAACCTATAAAATCAAAATTAATAATACTCTACCATACCTTAATGATCCTCCTAAGATGATCAACAAAGTCCTTGTTGTGACGAAGTGCCCTTCGCCACTTTGTCTTGGAGAGGACTGTTTGCCAGCCTCCTGCCCTGCGACTATGGCCCTGGTACATATTGCCCTTCAAACACAGTATTCGGCCATACCAGAGTGTATGTCACTCATTCTGGCCCTTTACATACAGGGGGGTCATTCGGTACTTGCCCTGTGTGAACCATGATACCACAGATAGCTATGCCATGGAGCCCATTCATATAATGAAAGACTATGGGAAAGACTTTAGCTACATGGCAATTGAACTGTGTGAAGATGATCTGAGCGCTATTCGGTAGTTTTGTGCGCTCAGATCCCAGCTGTAACGGAACCCATCACTGTTTTACCCTGTTTATGGTTATTTAATTCTTGGTTAAAATATGATCCTAGTAATATACTGTATGTATGTTGGTTTATGCTCTGCAGAATATTGGCCCCAGGCTAGTGCAGACCTTGGCAGGAGAGATAATCCTGTTACAGATAAGGACGTTTATTCATTCTCAAACATAAGAACAAAGACGGCTGATTTAATCATTGTCTGATTATATCAAGGAGCCTCAGGGAGGAGTGACCACACCTATTGTTCTCTTTATGTGTATTGTGTGGCCAACTATGGGGGATGTGGATTGCCATGCTGCCAGTAAGATACTTTTACTAACTTTTGAACCCCTGGTCTGATTCATGCCATTTTTTTATATGTTGTTCCCCTGGGTGAGAGCTATTGAACGGTGCTGGACTTAAAGGTGTACCCCCTGTTTTTGGGGTACATCCAGAATGTGGTTAAAATTGTGTCTGTTTTAATTGTGTTACCTGTTATCTGAGGGGAGGAGACGTGGGGATTGAACCATGTATCTAATTGGCTGTGATAATTATGTGGGTGTAGCCCTTCAGAGGGCACCATTGCTTAAAAGGAGATCCCCTGTCATTAAAGAATAGTTCTACTTGACCCTTCAAAACGTAGTCTCATCTCGTTCTGGGAGGGGATTGCTCTATCATACTGGGGATTGCTATGCTTTTGCTGACTCCCTTGAGCTGTAACTACTGAACCCTTGTTCCTGATGTGCTCTCCTTGGAGGAGAGGTCTTCCCCACACGATCCTGGATGCTGGAGATTCATACAGGGTGGAAGGAAGACGGCGCGGCTCCAGTTAAGCTACGGCGGTTGTGGAGTCTGTGGTGGTTGTGGAGTCCGGTGCGGTGCTTGTAGGCCTCGGCGCAACCTAGGACACGTCTATCAACGGAGGTACCCGGTCGGGGTGCCAGTAGATCTGTTACACTTGTCCTCAATCTTCTGCCCTGGACCATTTGGGTTATCCAAGTTGCTTGTAGAAGTTCAAGTCTTCTTCAGTCTTCAGGGTTTAACTATGAGTGCCACTGGGGTCTGTTAGGGACCTCCATGGTAGGGGTTAACATTTAGGTGCCACAGAGGCCCTTTAAGGACCTCTGGGGTATAGTTTCATTTGTAGGTGCCGCAGAGATCTCACTAGACTCACATGGTTATGTGTATTGGGGATCAGGTTTGAACGGGGAAGGGAATCCCCAGGGATTTCCTTCACCATGTGGGTGGATGGAATCCCCGGAGATCCTCATTGGTCTTAGTGTTGATGGCAGTAGGGTTAGAGCACAATATTTACTTATATTGTGCATTATACGTAATCCTGTGCCTTGTATTTTACTGGCAAGACATGGGTTTACAAGTTGTGAGTACACTATATAAATTGCGGACAGCAGGAGTTTGAATAGCTAAGTAAATTAAGAAAACTAAAACCTCTCGCAGTAACATGAAGCCTCTTTTACATGTCTATCAGTATGGAATTGAATCGGGACCTTGGTTAGTCAAGGAATACAGGCTGCAAACTTGTATCTTGGCCAAGTACTGCTTCACTGCTCAAAACATGACCAGTGGCTTCCTATTGGTCCACATAGTCAAGTGGTGTTGCCTCCTGTACTATAAGTTATGTCACATACCATATCTGTCCATTTTTGTGTTTTTGTTGTATTTTTACTTATTTATTTTTTACTTATTTATTTATATTGGTAATACCACATGTCATGACTCTACAAAAACCTATGAAGTATAATAACAAAAAGGACAAATCCTATTGACAAATAATTAAAAAAAAAGGCCCATGGGTTAAAGATCGTCCTTCCTTTGTTCCGTCTCCCACACACTGACTTATTTCCTTCTATCTAATTTCTTTATCTATCTCACATAAAATGTTCCATCATTTTGTTCCTTCTCTATCTCTCATTATTTTACCCATTCATTTCTGGTAAAAAGCCCACAACCAGCATTTTTTGTAGTTCTATGTAATTACGCTTTGCTCTGCTCTTAAATGTAACGCTTTCAATGCATTAGCGTAACTGCAGTAGAAGCAGCGTTACTAATAACCTTGATAGTTAATTCTGAGTGATTCTCCATGCTTGGTGAACTGTGCTTTCTGAAATGGTGCTATTGATGTACTGATCCGATACCTTGTGAATGACTGGTTCTCTTGAGACATTGTTATACATTGGACATTCACACAGGCAGTTAGACATATGAGTCAGTGCAGCCACTTAACTGACTAGAAACATAGAAAAGCATAGGTTTGACAGCAAGTAAGAAACATAAGGCCCATATGCCCTGCCCATTGTATCCATCAAGCAGTTTGGTATAATTAATCCTTAGCCTTATGCATGTTACAGACATGCTTAAATTCCTTAACTGTGTTTGACCTCTATCACTCACAAGCTGTTCCACTTGCTTACTAACCTTTCTGTAAAGAACTGTCTCACATTATCCTTAAATGAATCAACGTTAGATCATGACTTAAGCTAAAGAGAAAAAAGAAAAGAACACATTTAAACCTATTATATATCCTTTACCACGAGTAGTATCATGACCATGACAAATAGTAAAGGACGTGAGAAAATTAAATTAGAAACGTAACATTTATTGGATAGCAATTAATACAAATGTATAAAACCTCAATTACCAATAAAAAAATAAAAATGTAGCTGCCGCCTTTCATGCTCATCACACAATAATAAGCATAGAGATCAACATAGATTATAATAGTTATAATTGAAAATATATATATACAACAATTATATTTGCACCAGTAGGACATTAATACCCAAATCTCAATCAATATAATATAAATGTAATTACCAATTACCAATAGCAATGCTATCATTAATTTACATATCACATATAATAGTTGTCAAACTGCAAGACGTCGTCACGCTTTGCGAACTCGCAAAGCGAGCTCGCAAGAACTGCATGCCTTGCGAAGCGAGGGATGCAGTTTGGTCCGCAAATGCGGACCCTCGCGAGACGAGGGGCCGCATTTGCGGAAGGTGGAGGCTTTACGGTGCATGAGTTGCAAACAACACAACCCCACACACCTATAAACTCACAGCACTTAGTCCTACGGCGCCCAAACCACCCCACACAACCGTTAACTCGCAGCACTTAGTCCTCTCCTTCCCCTCCTCCTCTCCCTCCCCTGTGTCTCGCAAAACCCCCGAACTGCGCAAGCACAAAAACACTAAAAACACACACAAAAAAACAATAATTAAAATAAAAACACTCGGGGGGACAGCCAGGACATCTGTAAGTTAGATTAAACTTGAATTTAACACCCAAATTCCACTGTTTCAGCACTTGAAAAATGGCTAAGCGAGGAAAAAAATGGCCCCCGAAAAAAATGAAAATGAGGCTCCACGACCCCGGACCGCCTAGCCACGTACAACTTACCCAAGATTGGTTCAGAGATAAGCTCGGAAACCCGCATTAACCCCACATTAACCCTCGCAGTGGGGGACCCCGATTAACCCCACATTAACCCTTGCAGTGGGGGATCCCGATCGCATGCGATCGGGGACCCCCGCTGCAATGAAAATTCAAATTTCCCACCTTACCGGTCCTTAAAAGACTGTAAAGGTCCTTAAAGGACCCGTAATAAAAAAATAATAACCCAGTCACTCATGGGGCTCTATGCAGAGTCCCATTAACCCCTAAATTAACCCTGTCACTCATGGGGGTCAATACAGACACCCATAAGAACTTAATTAACCCCCTCACTAATGGGGGTCAATACAGACACCCATAAACCCCTAATTAACCCTGTCACTCATGGGGGTCAATACAGACCCCCATAATACATTAATTAACCCTGTCACTCATGGGGGTTAATCCAGACACTCATAAACTCTTAATTATCCCTGTCACTCATGGGGGTCAATACAGACCCCCATAAGCCCTTAATTAACCCTGTCACTCATGGGGGTCAATACAGACCCCCATAAGCCCTTAATTAACCCTGTCACTCATGGGGGTCAATACAGACACCCATTAACCCCTAATTAACCCTGCCACTCATGGGGGTCAATACAGACCCCCATAAGCACTTAATTAACCCCATCACTCATGGGGGTCAATACAGAGACCCATAAATCCCTAATTAACCCTGTCACTCATGGGGGTCAATACAGACACCCATAAACACCTAATTAATCCTGTCACTCATTGGGGTCAATACAGACCCTCATAAGCCTATAATTAACCCTGTCACTCATGGGGTCAATACAGACCCCCATAAGCACTTAATTAACCCTGTCACTCATGGGGGTCAATACAGACCCCCATAAGCCCTTAATTAACCCTGTCACTCATGGGAGTCAATACAGACACCCATCAACCCCTAATTAACCCTGTCACTCATGGGGGTCAATACAGACCCCCTAATACATTAATTAACCCTGTCACTCATGGGGGTCAATACAGACCTCCATAAGCACTTAATTAACCCATTACTCATGGGGGTCAATACAGAGACCCATAAACCCTTAATTAATCCTGTCACTCATGGGGGTCAATACAGACACCCGTAAACACCTAATTAACCCAGTCACTCATTGTGGTCAATATAGACCCTCATAAACCTATTATTAACCCTGTCACTCATGGGGGTCAATACAGACCCCCATAAGCACTTATTTAACCCGGTCACTCATGGGGGTCAATACAGACCCCCATAAACCCATAATTAACCCTGTCACTCATGGGAGTCAATACAGACCCCCATAAACCTATAATTTACCCAGTCACCCATGGGGGTCAATACAGACTCCCATAAGCACTTAATTAACCTAGTCACTCATGGGGGTCAATGCATACCCCCATAAACCCATAATTAACCCTGTCACTCATGGGTGTCAATATAGACTCCTATAAGCCAATAAGTAACCCTGGCACTCATGGGGGGCAATACAGACCCCCATGAACCCTTAATTAACCCTGTCACTCATTGAGGTCAGTACAGACCCCCAGAAGCCCTTCATTAACCCTGTCACTCATGGGGGTCAATACAGACCCTCATAAGCACTTAATTAACCCCCTATACTCATGGGTGTCAATACAGACACCCATCAACCCCTAATTAACCCTGTCACTCATGGGGGTCAATACAGACCCCCTTAATACATTAATTAACCCTGTCACTCATGGGGGTCAATACAGACCTCCATAAGCACTTAATTAACCCCATTACTCATGGGGGTCAATACAGAGACCCATAAACCCTTAATTCACCCTGTCACTCATGGGGGTCAATACAGACACCCATAAACACCTAATTAACCCTGTCACTCATTGTGGTCAATATAGACCCTCATAAACCTATAATTAACCCTGTCACTCATGGGGGTCAATACAGACCCCCATAAGCACTTATTTAACCCGGTCACTCATGGGGGTCAATACAGACCCCCATAAACCCATAATTAACCCTGTCACTCATGGGATTCAATACAGACCTCCCCCCATAAGACAATAACTAACTATGGCACTCATGGGGGTCAATACAGACCCCCTTAATACATTAATTAACCCTGTCACTCATGGGGGTCAATACAGACCTCCATAAGCACTTAATTAACCCCATTACTCATGGGGGTCAATACAGAGACCCATAAACCCTTAATTCACCCTGTCACTCATGGGGGTCAATACAGACACCCATAAACACCTAATTAACCATGTCACTCATTGTGGTCAATATAGACCCTCATAAACCTATAATTAACCCTGTCACTCATGGGGGTCAATACAGACCCCCATAAGCACTTATTTAACCCGGTCACTCATGGGGGTCAATACAGACCCCCATAAACCCATAATTAACCCTGTCACTCATGGGATTCAATACAGACCTCCCCCCCATAAGACAATAACTAACTATGGCACTCATGGGGGTCAATACAGACCCCCATAATACATTAATTAACCCTGTCACTCATGGGGGTCAATAGAGACCACATAAACCTATAATTAACCCTGTCACTCATGGGAGTCAATACAGACCCCCATAAACCTATAATTTACCCAGTCACTCATGGGGGTCAATACAGACTCCCATAAGCACTTAATTAACCTAGTCACTCATGGGGGTCAATGCATACCCCCATAAACCCATAATTAACCCTGTCAATCATGGGTGTCAATATAGACTCCTATAAGCCAATAAGTAACCCTGGCACTCATGGGGGGCAATACAGACCCCCATTAACCCTTAAATAACCCTGTCACTCATTGGGGTCAGTACAGACCCCCAGAAGCCCTTCATTAACCCTGTCACTCATGGGGGTCAATACAGACCCTCATAAGCACTTAATTAACCCCCTATACTTACGGGGGTCAATACAGACACCCATAAACACCTAATTAACCCTGTCACTCATGGGGGTCAATACAGACCCCCATAATACATGAATTAACCCTGTCACTCATGGGGGTCAATACAGCCCCCCATAAGCACTTAATTAACCCTGTCACTCATGGGGGTCAATACAGACTCCCATAAGGACTTAATTAACCCAGTCACTCATGGGGGTCAATACAGACTCCCATAAGGACTTAATTAACCCCGTCACTCATGGGGGTCAATACAGACACCCATAAACCCCTAATTAACCCTGTCACTCATGGGGGTCAATACAGACACCCATAAATCCCTAATTAACCCTGTCACTAATGGGGTTCAATACAGACCCTCATAAACCTATAATTAACCCCCTCACTTATGGGGGTCAATACAGACCTAAATAAGCACTTAATTAACCCGGTCACTCATAGGGGTCAAAAAAGATCCCCATAAAGCCATAATTAACCCTGTCAATCATGGGATTTAATACAGACCCCCATAAGCCAATAAATAACCCTGGCACTCATGGGGGTCAATACAGACCCAACCATAATACATGAATTAACCCTTTCACTGATGGGGGTCAATACAGACCCCATAAACCTTTAATTAACCCTGTCACTCATGGGGATCAATACAGACTCCAATAAGCACTTAATTAACCCAGTCACTCATGGGTGTCAATACAGACACCCATAAACCCATAATTAACCCTTTCACTCATGGGGGTCAATACAGACCCCCAAAAACCCTTAATTAATCCCGTCACTCATGAGGGTCAATACAGACCCCCATAAACCTATAATTTACCCAGTCACTCATGGGTGTCAATACAGACACCCATAAACCCATAATTAACCCTTTCACTCATGGGGGTCAATACGGACTCCCATAAGCCAATAAATAACCCTGACACTCATGGGGGGCAATACAGACCCCCATAAGCCCTTCATTAACCCTGTCACTCATGGGGGTAAAGACAGACAACCATAAGCACTTAATTAACCCCCTCACTCATGGGGGTCAATACAGACTCCCATAAACCCCTAATTAACCCTGTCACTCATGGGGGTCAATACAGACCCCCATAATACATTAATTAACCCTGTCACTCATGGGGGTCAATCCAGACCCCCATAAACCCTTAATTAACCCTGTCACTCATAGGGGTCAATAAAGAACCCCATAAGCCCTTAATTAACCTTGTCACTCATGGGGGTCAATACAGACCTGCATAAGCACTTAATTATCCCCCGCACTCATGGGGGTCAATACAGACACCCATCAACCTCTAATTAAACCTGTCACTCGTGGGGGTCAATACAGACCCCCATAATACATTAATTAACCCTGTCACTCATGGGGGTCAATACAGACCCCCATAAGCACTTAATTAACCCTGTCATTCATGAGGGTCAATACAGACCCCCATAAACCTATAATTAATCCTGTCACTCATGGGGGTCAATACAGCCCCCCATAAGCACTTAATTAACCCTGTCACTCATGGAGGTCAATACAGACTCCCATAAGGACTTAATTAACCCAGTCACTCATGGGGGTCAATACAGACTCCCATAAGGACTTAATTAACCCCGTCACTCATGGGGGTCAATACAGACACCCATAAACCCCTAATTAACCCTGTCACTCATGGGGGTCAATACAGACACCCATAAATCCCTAATTAACCCTGTCACTAATGGGGTTCAATACAGACCCTCATAAACCTATAATTAACCCCCTCACTCATGGGGGTCAATACAGACCTAAATAAGCACTTAATTAACCCGGTCACTCATAGGGGTCAAAAAAGATCCCCATAAAGCCATAATTAACCCTGTCAATCATGGGATTTAATACAGACCCCCATAAGCCAATAAATAACCCTGGCACTCATGGGGGTCAATACAGACCCAACCATAATACATGAATTAACCCTTTCACTGATGGGGGTCAATACAGACCCCATAAACCTTTAATTAACCCTGTCACTCATGGGGATCAATACAGACTCCAATAAGCACTTAATTAACCCAGTCACTCATGGGTGTCAATACAGACACCCATAAACCCATAATTAACCCTTTCACTCATGGGGGTCAATACAGACCCCCAAAAACCCTTAATTAATCCCGTCACTCATGAGGGTCAATACAGACCCCCATAAACCTATAATTTACCCAGTCACTCATGGGTGTCAATACAGACACCCATAAACCCATAATTAACCCTTTCACTCATGGGGGTCAATACGGACTCCCATAAGCCAATAAATAACCCTGACACTCATGGGGGGCAATACAGACCCCCATAAGCCCTTCATTAACCCTGTCACTCATGGGGGTAAAGACAGACAACCATAAGCACTTAATTAACCCCCTCACTCATGGGGGTCAATACAGACTCCCATAAACCCCTAATTAACCCTGTCACTCATGGGGGTCAATACAGACCCCCATAATACATTAATTAACCCTGTCACTCATGGGGGTCAATCCAGACCCCCATAAACCCTTAATTAACCCTGTCACTCATAGGGGTCAATAAAGAACCCCATAAGCCCTTAATTAACCTTGTCACTCATGGGGGTCAATACAGACCTGCATAAGCACTTAATTATCCCCCGCACTCATGGGGGTCAATACAGACACCCATCAACCTCTAATTAAACCTGTCACTCGTGGGGGTCAATACAGACCCCCATAATACATTAATTAACCCTGTCACTCATGGGGGTCAATACAGACCCCCATAAGCACTTAATTAACCCTGTCATTCATGAGGGTCAATACAGACCCCCATAAACCTATAATTAATCCTGTCACTCATGGGGGTCAATACAGCCCCCCATAAGCACTTAATTAACCCTGTCACTCATGGGGGTCAATACAGACTCCCATAAGGACTTAATTAACCCAGTCACTCATGGGGGTCAATACAGACTCCCATAAGGACTTAATTAACCCCGTCACTCATGGGGGTCAATACAGACACCCATAAACCCCTAATTAACCATGTCACTCATGGGGGTCAATACAGACACCCATAAATCCCTAATTAACCCTGTCACTAATGGGGTTCAATACAGACCCTCATAAACCTATAATTAACCCACTCACTCATGGGGGTCAATACAGACCTACATAAGCACTTAATTAACCCGGTCACTCATAGGGGTCAAAAAAGATCCCCATAAAGCCATAATTAACCCTGTCAATCATGGGATTTAATACAGACCCCCATAAGCCAATAAATAACCCTGGCACTCATGGGGGTCAATACAGACCCAACCATAATACATGAATTAACCCTGTCAATGATGGGGGTCAATACAGACCCCATAAACCTTTAATTAACCCTGTCACTCATGGGGGTCAATAAAGAACCCCATAAGCCCTTAATTAACCTTGTCACTCATGGGGGTCAATACAGACCTGCATAAGCACTTAATTATCCCCCGCACTCATGGGGGTCAATACAGACACCCATCAACCTCTAATTAAACCTGTCACTCGTGGGGGTCAATACAGACCCCCATAATACATTAATTAACCCTGTCACTCATGAGGGTCAATATAGACACTGAAAAAAACATAATTAACCCTGTCATTTATGGGGGTCAATACAGACCCCCATAAGCCAATAAATAACCCTTTCACTCATGGGGGTCAATACAGACCCTCATAAGCCTCTCTTTAACCCCATCAGTCCCATAAAAGTATATTATGACCCTTATGGGGCTGTTACAACCCTAACATTAACCACAAAAGTGCCATGACGGTCCTCAAAGACCCTCATGACACTAACTACAAACACTACACTGCACTGTACACCCCAATAAACCATTAAATCTAAACAACCCCCCTCTACACTAATCTATTAACACCTACACTACCTACCTACACTACCTTCCCCCTAATAAACCCCCCCCACCACTCTAA
Organism: Discoglossus pictus; assembly: GCA_027410445.1. Lineage (NCBI taxonomy): Eukaryota > Metazoa > Chordata > Amphibia > Anura > Alytidae > Discoglossus > Discoglossus pictus. The sequence continues at coordinate 149,065,638 of CM050170.1, forward strand.
TTACAGAAAATAAAAAAACGTAGTCACCAAAAATAAAAAATCTACATTACATAAAATAAAAAACCTAACTCACAAAAAATAAAAAATATACATTACAGAAAATTAAAAAATACATTACAACCCCCCCCCCCCACTACAGAAAAAAAAATTACGCACCTGAAAAGGAAATACATAGAATACATACACTAAGATACAATACAAATAAAATAAAATACAATACCCCCCTATCTAACATACAATCAATACTATCTATCTAAAATACATCCCCCAATCTAATATACAATAAATCCTAACTATCTAAAATACATACCCCTATCTAGCATACAATACTGTATAATATACAATAATTCTTAACTATCTAAAATACATACTCCTAACATACAATAAATCCTAACTAACTAAAATACATACCCCTAACATACAATAAAAGCTAACTATCTAAAATACATACCCCTATCTAACATACAATAAATGCTATCTCTAAGCTAAAATAACATAATTAAGACCACTTACCTTTGCAGATGTCCCTTCAGATCAGCAACCTAGGGGAAAATAAAACAAAAATGAGTACAACACATTTACATAAAATAAATAAACATTCTAAATATTCTAAATATTCTACTCACCTTTTCAGCATGTCCCCGTCCTTCTTCTTTTCTTCATCTCCGGTGCGGCCCCTGTCAAAAAAAAACATTACATTAGTACAACATAAATAAACATAAAAATAAATAAATAAACATAATATACATTGTACTTACCTCCCAGCGATGTCCCCGGCCTCCTCTTCTGCCCCGCCCTGGTACCATGCTCTACAAAAAAAAAAAAACTAACGGAGACCGCACTCGTGGACCTCCCCGATGCTAATGAGCCTCCTAGAGCCTTTTCCGGAAGATAATAGGCAATGGCGCCTTCTGATTGGCTGACAACGCTATCTATCAAATCCAGCCAATCAGAAGGTGCCAATGTGTGAGCCAATCAGAAAGGGATACACCCCAAAATCCCACTCTGCTTGGATAATGCACCTGTCAATCTTTATTTTAACCAATCACAAGGCGCAGATGCCTTCAGCCAATCACAATGGGATATGCCACCACGGAGTGATTGGCTGAAGGCATTTGCACCTTCTGATTGGCTGTTGTCAATGTCAATGAGTATTACGGCCAATGAGAAGGTGCAGATGTCTTCAGCCAATCACCCCGTGGGGGTGTATCCCATTGTGATTGGCTGATGAAGCCATCTGATTGGTTTAAATAAAGATTGACAGGTGCATTATCCAATCAGAGTGGGTTTTTGGGGTGTATACATTTCTGATTGGCTCACACATTGGTGCCTTCTGATTGGCTGAATTTGATAGACAGCGTTTTTTGCCAATCAGAAGCCACCATTGACAATTTTCTTCTGGAAAACTCTGTAGGAGGCTCATTAGCGTCGGGGAGGTCCGCAAGTGTGGATCTCCATTCGTTTTTATTTTTATTTTAGTGCACAGATTGTTTGAGGACAGGCAGAAGCAGAGGAGGCTGGGGACATCGCGGGGAGGTAAGTACAATGTATATTATGTTTATTTTACTTTTTTTTTATGTTTATGTATGTTGTAGTAATGTAATGTTTTTTTTTAACAGGGGCCGTGCCAGTGAAGAAGAAAAGAAGAAGGACGGGGACATGCTGGAACGGTGAGTAGAATATTTAGAATATTTAGAATGTTTATTTATTTTATGTAAATGTGTTGTACTCATTTTTTTTTCTTTTCCCCAAGGTTGTTGATCTGAAGGGACATCTGCAAAGGTAAGTGGCATTTATTGTATGTTAAGGGTATGTATTTTAGATAGTTAGGATTTATTGTATATTATATAGTACTAGCGAATTGCCCGTCAAAAAATGACGGCAATGAAATTGTAAGGTAGCTAATGCTGTTTAGTGTGTAATAATGAAATATATAATACATTAATAAATGAATATACTTTACCTATTTTAAAGCATTGTGTGGAAGAGCTGTGAATGTGTTTTGATGTTGCTGCAGCATTAGTGGTGTGGATCTGCTGTGTAAGCGTGCTGAATGTGTGCAGTGTAACACTGTGCGTGCGCGAGACCAAACCGTTAGCGTAGTCGTGTACTTCCGCATTGGCGAGAAATGGCGAGTAATGTGTGTTATACGTTTGTATCGGAATATCCGTAGGTGTTTTGTGGTGTTTTGCGAGTTTCTTGTAGTGTTTTGCGAGTTTAGAGTGCTGTAGCCTCGTTTTCGTTTTGTTCGGCGGCCATTTTTTCTCTCGCTTCGTTTTTTTTTTAGTCTCTAAACTGTTTTATTTGAATTAAAATCGAGGTGTAAGTTGTATTTTTGAGGTGCTGGGTGCTCCCTCTTAGTGTAGGTAAGTTTTTTATGTATGTGGTGTGTGTATGTATTGTGTTTGACATTCTGTAATGTTCGCGAGTTGCGTCCGAGTGTTGCGAGTCCGTAATGTGTGTGAACGTGTGTCGTATGTTGTTTGCGAGTGTCGTAATGTGTGTGTCGTACTGTTTGGGTTGCGACGTGAAGTTTGCGAGGGTCGCAGTTGCTGGCAAGGAGCGCCTTCGGCGCTCCATGCCAGCAACTGCGGCCCTCGCTTTGCGAGGTCCTCAGGTGCTGGCATGGAGCGCCTACGGCGCTCCATGCCAGCAACTGAGACCCTCGGGCAGTGCCCTCGCTTCGCGAGGGCCTCGGCTCGCTGCGCGAGCCGCGGCCCTCGCTACGCGAGGGCCGCGGCTCGCTACGCGAGCCCGCAGCGTTAGCAACAACTCGTACGCTCACAACTATATATGTGATTGTATGTTAGATAGGGGTATGTATTTTAGATAGTTAGGATTTATTGTATGTTAGGGGTATGTATTTTAGATAGTTAGGATTTATTATAAATTATATAGTATTTATTGTATGTTAGATAGAGTTATGTATTTTAGATAGATAGGATGTATTGTGTATTATATAGTATTGTATGTTAGATAGGGGTATGTATTTTAGATAGTTAGTTTTTTTTGTATATTAGATAGATTGTGGGATGTATTTTAGATAGATAATATTCCTTTTTAGGTGTGTAATATTTTTTTGTTTTCTGTAGTAGTGGGTGGGGGGGAAGGGTTGTATTGTATTTTTTTTATTTTCTGTAATGTTCCTTTTTTATTTTTTGTGACAGGTTTTTACATTTTCTGTAATGTAGATTTTTTTTTGGTGAGTTAGGTTTTTTTATTTTATGTAATGTAGATTTTTATTTTTGGTGACTTCGTTTTTTTATTTTCTGTAATTAGAGTGGTGGGGGGGTTGATTAGGGGGTAGGTAGGTAGTTTAGGTAGGTAGTGTAGGTGTTAATAGGTTAGTGTAGAAGGGTGTTAGTTTAGTTTAATGGTTCATTGGGGTGGGTTTAGTGCAGTGTAGTGTTTGTACATGAGGGTACTGGAGAACCCTCATAGCACTTACGGGGTAATGTTAGGCTTCTAACTCTCCCATGAGGGTCTTTAAATACCCCTCTATATAAATAGAGGCTTATAAGGGTCTGTATAGACCCCCATAAGAGACCGGGTTAAAATGGTGTAGTGCTTACACTTTGTGTCATGAGGGTCCTGGATGACCCTCATGGCACTTATACTGTTATTACATGCGTTCATTAGTGTGTTATAGGGGTCTATATAGTTGAGGCACACAGTACACTTACATTGTGTGACAAACAGCATTTCAACACTTTTTTATTGCCCCGAATTTTTTACGGGCAAGTTGCTAGTACATAATAATGAGTCAAAGAATTATTGCTAACAGTTATGTTATAAACATCAATTTCAAATAGCTAAGTCCAAAATTGTAGTAAGTATTCTGTCAATTAATATGCAAACAATTAATAGCTCATATAAATCCAATTATCTCCAATCTAATTCATTATCTAAAATGAGTTATCTTTGTGGTAAGTATAGCTTAATACTTTTACCATTATAAATATGTAGCAATTTTATACTGTGCCCTAATTGTTATATTAATTATATTATTTATTATTAAACAAAATAATACAAGCAATGCTGAATTGGGATTAATACTACTTATAACATAAAAAAGTGAGAAAATCTTGATATAACTAAATAAATGCATAAAACAATGTAGATATATATTTATTTTTTTATTAGCGTTTATTTGTAACGCGCCAACATATTCCGTAGTGCTATACATAAGTTAAGTTACAGGCAAAGACAAGTTCAAGATTAACATATTGCGAAGAATGGATGGCCCTGTCTTCTGAGCTTGGAATCCGGTGTCCATAGTGCTTTCCCTAAAGCACCTTGCAGGATTGAAACTTGCAGACTTACAATCTAAAGGTTGAAGTTTGTATGTGGTACAGTAGGGAGAGAGTAGTGCTGAGTGTGTTAGGGTGGATGGTTATAGGCTTCTTTAAAGAGGTGTATTTTTAGATATAAACTCATTACTTAATACAAATATCTCCATTTGTGATTTGAAAATATTGATGAATACATTTAAGAATTATTTACACCCTTAAATACTACAGTCCCAACTGAATCAACATTATGAATACAATTATTGATCAAAATAAATATACAATAAAAATAAATAAAAGAATACAAAACAAAAAAATAAAATAAAAATGAAAATAAATAATACAAAAAATGAAATAAAAAATGAAATAAAAAAAGCATTTAATAAAATTGAAAATTGATATAATTTGGCTGTAATGTAATACCATATGGTAGGATTGAGTGATAATCAAAAATCACAATGAAATACATCTGAAAACAGTTATTTTTATTTGTTTATATACAAAAAAATATTAAAAAGAAATGTATTTTATTAAAAATAAGTGATGCTATATGAATACTACATATCACTACAATTCATCTGTGATCACACAATTATCACTGTATTCATCTACCACTTATTGAACAATCTCTGTTAGACATCTCAGCGCCCAATACAATACAATTCTCCTTTAAATAAAAATGTACTACCTTCTTTACATCCATGGGATTACCAATGAGTGCCATTGTGTGAGTCTTACTTTCCCACTTCATATGTTCAAAGTGATAGATCTAGTAATTACTATGTATTGTAATCTAAACAAAACTTTATTATTTTTTAATTATTACTATCCTTTATTTGTAACGTGCCAACATATTCCGTAGCGCTATACAGGGCTTAAGTACAAGTCAAGAACAATTTCAAACAGTGCAAAGGATGGAGGGCCCTTTTATTGAGCTATCAATCAGACATACACAGTGCTTTCCCTAAAGCATCTAACGAGATTGAGAAGTTGCAATGAGGATAGCATAGTGGAGCGAGGCAAGGAGTTTCAAATTATAGTGTCAGCACAAGAAAAGTCCTGTAGGCAGGAGTGGGATGAGGTGACGAGAGAGGAGGAGAGAAGTAAGTCATTAGCAGAACACAGAGGGCGGATGGGAGCATATTTTGAGATGAGAGCAGAGAAGTAGGAGGGTGCATTATTGTGGAGAGCTCTATATGTTTGGGTCATAATTTTGAATTTTATTCTGGAGGCTATGGGAAGCCAGTGGAGGGCCTGAGAGAGGGGTGCTGCGGACACTGTGCGTTGATTTTGGTAAATTAGTCTAGCGGATGCGTTTGATATGGATTGGAGTGGAGAGAGACGGGTGATAGGAAGGCCAGCAAGGAGAGAGTTGCAGTAGTTACGGCAAGATATGATGAGAGAGTGAATTCGAATTTGTGTAAGGTAGTGACGTATTTTGGAGATATTTTTTAGGTGAAAGTGACAAGATTTTGTGATTGAATGTGAGGAATAAAAGAGAGGGCGGGGTCCAATAGAATCCCGAGAAGCGGGCCTGGGAGGTGGGAAAGATTATGGCATGGGGGGTGGGAGTTGAGAAAGAGGGTGGAAAGACAAGGAGTTCTGTCTTAGACGTTGAGTTTAAGTTGATGGGGGGACACATCCATGAGGATATGCTAGAGAGGCAATTGGCAAAATGAGCAAGCAGAGAGGGTGATGGTTCGGGTGCAGAGAGATAGATTTGAGTGTCATCTGCATATAGATGGTACAGAAATCCAAAATATTTAATTAGGGCACCGATGGAGGATGTGTAGATGGAGAAAAGAAGGGGGCCTAGGACTGAACCTTGGGGTATGCCGACAGTTAGAGGGCGAGGCGAAGAAGAGATGCCAGAGAAGGAGATGCTAAATGTTCGATTTTCTAAATAGGATATGAACCAAGAGCAGTGTCATGGATACCTACGGAGCGGAGACTTTGGATAAGAAGAGAGTGATTAACTGTGTCATAGGCAGCAGAGAGATCCAGGAGAATTAGGATAGAGAAATGACCCTTTCACTTGGCAATTAGCAGGTCATTATTAACTTTTGTTAGAGCTGTCTCTGTGGAGTGTTGGGGCTGGAAGCTAGATTGGAAGGGATCAAGGAGGGAGTTGGAGGAAACAAATCGGGTAAGGCGATTGTAGACGACACACTCAAGCAGTTTGGAAACCAAGGGATGTAGATATATAGGGTGGTAGTTAGATGCAGCAGCTGGATCAGATGAGGGTTTCTTGGGAATGGGTGTAATTATGGCATGTTTCATAGGTGATGGAAACTTGCCAGTGTTTAGGGAAAGGTTGAATAGATGTGTAAGAGTTGGGATAAGAGTGGTAGAGAGGGGAGTGATCAGCTGTGATGGAATAGGATTTGAAAATGAGATCAAGAGAGTGTCCATTGTGTGGGTAAGGGAATCTATCCATTGGGAAAGGCCAAGGGAAGAGGTAAGTGCAAGTAGTTTTGTGGCTATGGGAGAAGTGGGAGTGTCAGTGGCAATGTTGAAATCACTGATAACGAGTGAAGGTATGCTGGAAGAGAGAAAATGAGGGAGCCAGGTGACAAAATGATCCAGAAATTGAGAGGCAGGTCCAGGCGGGCGATAGATGACAGCAACTCGCAGAGAGATGGGTAAAAAAAGGCGGAGAGTGTGAACCTCGAAGAAGAGAACTGGAGAGAGGATACTGGGGGAATGCAGTTGAATGAGTAATTGGAGGAAAGTAATATGTTCACACCCCCACCTTGCTTATTCCCAGGTCTAAGTGTGTGACTGAAATGTAAGCCACCATATGATAGTGTCGCAGGGGAGGCAGTGTCAGATGGAGTGAGACAAGTTTCAGTGATAGCTAATAGGTTGAGGGAGCTGGAGATGAATAGGTCATGATTGTTAGTGAGTTCGTTGCAAACAGACCTAGCATTCCAGAGTGCACATGAGAAGGGCAAAGTGGAGGATTTGTGACAGGTGATTGGTATTAAGTTATGAAAACCATTATAAATCTACTACTGCAAATTTATATAATTGAAAACAAATACCTATTTACATTCTAGAACCAGACCATCCAGGTCATACAGCCAAGAGATGTTTATTCTCCATAAACATAGAAACATCATTGTTTTTGTTGATTCCTTTAGGTATTACTGTATCAAGTAAAGTAATCCAACATGTTTCTGCCTTTAATAATTCTTGTTCTATGTTCCCTTTTCTAATGCGTACATTTATTTTTTGTAGGATCCAACATTAGAGGGTTGGCTTCGAATCGAATCATGGTTATAGAAAAAATGTTTTGATGATGTGGGAGTTTTGCCTTTTCTCATATCCTTTCCACAGTTCTTACTATTGCATAAAATGACCTCTTGAACAACCATGACCTCTTGATCTTGCTTCTTTTTTTTTCTGGAAAATATCACTGCTGAGCTTCATTAAATCCTTTGACATTTCAGAAGATTTCTATTCTATCCCCCTACATATTGAAATTATGTAGAATTTCTTCATAAGTTTTTTTTTTTAGACCATGTGCCATTTTAGTCACTATCCTTTGAATCTTCTAACTTGTCAATATTGTAACGCCAAGGGACCACTGGGGTCTCTTGAGGTAGATGTAATCAACCAGTGCCTTGTTAGGACATAAGGTGATTGGCATAAGGGATTGCTTTTGGGGCAAACATTGCACCTTCAATGGATAAATGGACTGTTACAAATGGAATGTTATCGAGAATGTTATTTCCCTGTGAGCAGGGTGCCCGTAATTGTGGTACCCCCTAGATGTATGGGTTAGTGTTGCCCTGCTGGCATGTGTGGGTTTATAATAATTATTGTGTGTGTAATACGTTTGTTACTAGGAGAGCAAGGAGAATGTACGGTTAGTGGCCCTAATGTGTTTTGTATCCAGGGGTTTGGTTCTCCTCGAGGAACACAAAGAAAAGCCTATGGCCCACACCCTCGGGGAAAGGAGTTCGAGTTCTGGGGTACAGGGCTCAGAAAAGTTAGTGGTCTAAGGAACAGCTGTGAGACTTCTAGGAGCCCAGGAAATTCAGTTAAGTGTGGGGAAAGGGAGATCTAATTAATTGTTAATGTTTTCTTGTGACATTGTTACCACTATAAGAGCTGGTCATAATGGCTTGCAATCTTTCATTTCAGTGGAAGACACATAGGCCAATAGATAAATGGTCTCCTTCCTTAATAAGCCAGCTAGGCCCCTGACAAATGAAACAAAGGAGTAATTTGTTAATTACTGTACCAGGATCCAAGGTACCTGTGAGTTGGTAGGGAGACTGTCAGGCCTTGATTGACAGGAGAAGGGGACTTGAGGATTGGTTAAAGGGAATGTTTGCGGGTGTAAATTGATGGTGATGGATGATGAATGTGCATAAATATTCTGGATTTGTGACAAATAAATAGTTCTCAGGGTGATCATACATAATTACTTGTGTATTCATTATTGAGGGAAGGGTTAATCCTTATCATTGGGATTAAGAATTCTACATCTGCCTAAAGAAGAGTTACAGCCGGGAGCTATGCTACTCTGACTGGTGATTCCTGTGTTCCTGTGGTTATCCTGGTGGTCAAATACCGGCCTGGTTCTGTTCCTGCTAACTGGGATAATAACAAAAACCATCACGTACAGCTGGGTAGGTCAGAACCAGGTTCTGGGCCAGCCCAACAGAAGTAGTGGTCATGACAACTATGCCTTTGAAGATGTGGTCTCTAGAGCTGGACACAGTGTATTAAACCAGGATTGACATTCTGTAGGGCCAATCAGCAGATACTGGCCAGCACCCCACTTGCTGGTGGGGAAAGGTAAATGAAAACAGTAAAAAAAAACTAATATCAAATTAGGAGTGTGAGATGAAATGAAACCTGATGGGGGTATAGCATGCAGATTACACAATTTACAGTCCACTGTGAGGTAATCTCCCAGTGGGCAAAGCCTGGTGGTACTCTACCTGGATACGGGAGCGTACCAGCCCCCTAAATATGGCCTTGAATAATAAGGGAACCTCCTTTGCCAAACACTACTTACTGACTTATAAAGAAAACAGTTTGGCTAATTCTATGAGCAGATTGACAAAAATAAAATAGTGAGGAAAGAAATGCCGCCAGAACCGCATGAGGAGGCCCGTCAAGAGTGAGAAGAGGGGCTGCAGTCTGGCACAACTAAAATAAATATGTTACATAGACTCTCCCTTGACACAGAATGAACACATGGCCAGAGAGTCTGTGAAATTAACTAGCTACTCTCTCATGCTCAATGCACCATTGAGCACTCTCCAACTCAACTCCCCGATGGGTTACAGAACCAAAGAAGAATATAGTTCCCGCCACCCGTGATTCTTGCCCTTGTCAGCCTCCCCATGGTATCGTGTCACAGGCGCAAGGAAATGCACTGCATTGGACACGAGAAAATACAAGCTTTTCTTGGACATAACACATGGAGAGATTGGGACAGGAGAAACCTGAGGACAATCATGGGGCTTGTGTCCAATGCAAAAAGCAAGAGCAGGGGTGTTGAAAACTACATGTCATACTGTGGCCTGTAAAGCCTTGAGAAGGAGGTGAATGAGCCAATGGAGAGGGCATTTTTAATTAATTGGAGCAAATGTTATAAAATCACAAATCCCAGGTGAAGCACAAGCTTCTGCAGTAACATCCAATCTGAAAGTGCATAATCCATGAGATTCCTGTCTCAGGTCATCCTTGCTTGACAACGGTAGGGGATGATACTGGGGATTCCAATGTTGCAGTCCACACGGCTGGTTATGCAGAAATAGATCAGTAAAAAGCTCATCCTCCAAGGGCATGCCTTGCCTGGTCACAGAGAGGCTGTTCCAAGCCTTGAGGATTTCTTGGTATGATGCCAGAAGCACAGAGGGGTTACTCCCAAACCCCTCGGGAAATAATTACTGGTCATAACCGATTTTTCACAAATGGTGATAGAAAATGGATGCCAATACACACTGTTGCAGAGATGGTATCTGTGCAGGTACTAAAGGCGGAAACTGTCAGCCCCCCATGGTATTAATTTGAGTGCCTGCTTTATTCCCCTTCCCCAGACCCACCACCCAATTGTTTTATCCCCTTTAATAGTATTATCTGCATGGTCCATAATAGGGGTCAAGCCTATATTTTCCCCCTAAATAAATTTTGGGGCTCTGACAAAGCCCCCATATTATCAATATGGTACTGGAGTGAGAGTTGGTTTCTCTAAAGCTCACCACATCAGGGACACTGACCACCCATTCAGCAAGGGCTTTACTGAGACCCCCTCAAAAGTCACAGGTAACATCCACTGTTTGTTGTCTGACCATGACTGACTGGAGATACCCTCTTGCCACTGCTCTTTCTCCAGTTCCTTATCCACTTTATTCCTTTTGAGGGTCTGGAGGTGTGTGTTCTCGCACCGGCTGGCTGAGTCTGATTGCCAGACAATGCCACACACGGGAAGAGGAAGATAGGTTTGCTTTTGGACGGATATGCTCCAATGTAGAGTGCCTCCCATTTCTCTGCTACCTCACTACTGGTCTTATATTTCCACTTCTTAGCGAAGTCACTCTTGGAAGAGGAGCCTCCGCTAGTGGTTCCCCATACAGAGAAGTTTTTATCCATCTGCTTACCCTGCTCCCTTACACTAGCTGTAGTGCTTATTCTGTGGGCAGAGTGTGAAACAGATGTGACACTGGGAGGACTGGTGGCAATATTACCCTTCTTCCCAGTGTCAGCTGCCTTGGATATAGCTGTAGACAGATAACACTTGTGGGCAAGAAATGGGCTTGGAGGCAGTGGTGGTAGTTTGAGGAACAGCCTCCCTATCTGAACAGCATGTCCCCTGCTGTATTGGGCTCAGTGGGATGGGTTTTGTAATGTGGGTGGTGCTAGGTGCTGGGACAGAATGTTTTATTTTAGGACAGTTCCTGCATGTATGTCCCAGCTCCCTGCAGATGTAATATTACACCTCCGTTGTGCTGTACAAAATCTGCACTGCACCCTCTCATATGGACCCTTCATGGTTTCCATGTTCCTAGGGAGGCACATCTGTACCTGCCTTTTGAAAGAGAGCAAATGTCTGAATGCTCTTTCTCTCTGCACCCTAGAGGGATCTTAGTAGTAGATATTGGTCCTTTCCCTATTTAAATTTGCCATAAATTCACCAGCAGTGGCAGCAGCAGTGGTGGTTACCAAACGCTAGATGGCTAAAGTGACGATTAGGGTTATGGTAATGGCTAGGGTTAAAATTAGGCTTAGGGTTAGTTAAAGGGTTAGGGTAACTCTATAAGGTTACAACTTGTCTCAAATATTGGCAGTGCTGCAAAATATTGAAAGCACCATCTAGCGGCCCCTTGCCGCAACTACTGCTGTCACTGGTGGAGAATGTGAAATGGGATAGATCCTAGATATTTTGTTAACTCTAATGCTTGCAGGTATGGGCACAGGAGAGAGTCTGGTAGGAAGGGGGCACATTTGAAAACATTTCCTTATGTCCAGCCCTTGCAGGAGATCATTCGGAGCATATATTCCAACACTTTGATGCCCTTGTGAACTAGTGTGTGAGCAGCAGCAGGCATACCTATAAAAATTATGTTTTCCATGCTGGCTGCTACTATGTTAGAAGGGCTAATTATATTAGCTTCCGCATGCAGGTAGATCTTAATGTTGTGAACTCCAGACATTTAACCCAATGTTTTCTGATTGTTTGCGCTTCAGTCCCAACGTTGACACTGCTGGGGCTAGCAGAAATTACCTGTGAGATTTGATATTATTCCCAATGATAGCTCTGCTGGCATCAGAGGGTTCAATGGGTTTCTGTTATTTGTTTGGAGCCCTGTCTGTGTTACCGTGCTACAGCTTTGTGTTTTAGGAGTCATTATTCCTCCTTGGATACCTGGGGCTTTATAGGAGCCTTATTTTTTTTTTTATAATTATATTTATTTATCAAAGAAAAAGAAAAGTGAGTAGTGGAGGAGAGAAATAGTGAAATGTTTTGTTTTTCCTTGGCAGTGGGTGTTAAAGCTGCTGTCTGCTGCTGCTTTGCTAATTGCAGAAGTAGCAGCAATTAAAAAAAGGTGTTTGTTTTTGTTTTGTTTCTTTTTTCCTTTTTTAAATTATTTTTTTGTTGCAGCTGCAGAAAACAAATTTCCTTTTTCTATTCTTGGTCACTGCCTTTCCTTGTTTTTTTTGTTTTGTTTTTTTATATATATTTTGCTTTTAGTCTAAAGCAGCTTGTTAAAGCTGTCACCATTTTTTTTTCTGATTGCCCCCCCCCCACTGACTTCTTTGATTCTTATTTCCCTCTCCCCAAGAAATAAACAACCACCACACAAAAACTTCTTTCCCCCCAACAAACAAACAAAACAAAGCAAAACTGGGTGCGTTAAGTTTGTAGAAAAGTAAAAGAAATAGAAAAAAATAAATAAAGGACCACCAGTGGGGAAGAAAAGGTGCAGGGGAGTGACTGCGGAACACTATCAGCTGTTTTGGGCAGAACAGCTCAGTTTCTCTGTCTGAAAAGAAAAAGCGATTTTCATAAATTATATAGGACCTATCCTGTTATGCTAACGCAGCACAAGGCTGCAGCTGTGGCGGTGAGCATCCGCTAGATGGCGCTGCCAATATTTCGGTGCCATGTCATAGAGTCAAGGCTTCGGTATACTGTAAGGGTTAGGATTGGGGTTAGGGTGAGGGTTAGGATAAAATTATAAGCTTAGAACTTCTGTCACATTTTGGCAGCGCTGCAAAATATCAGCAGCGCCATCTAACGGTTGGAGGCCGCATTGCAGCGGCAGACCTGTTCTGACACCATAACAGGATAGATCCATTATATAGAGACATAGATATAACCGCACCTAAGAACTATCACGATTATCTAGTCTGCCCATTCCATCTGTTTAAAATCATTTGGCTGAAAACATTATTTTAGGCACTGAAGTTCCCAGTTCCAATCCTGGGCCAATATTAGAAACATTTACACAATGATACAAGCTCACACCAAGCAACCTACACTGAAACATAAACACAAAAGAAAAGTATTCTCAACTAGAAAAAAATAAAATTGTCCAGCTTTAAAATCTTCATATGATACAAGCTCAAGTTGAGAGAAGGAGTGTTTAGGGCCCTTGTCATGATGGCGCCCGATAGACTAGTAGCTCTGGTACACCCCTGAGGATGACCATGCTTCCATCTCATCAGATCAGTGATAGTTCACATCTTAAGAATACGTAAATTCATCTACCATGTTTGTATCAGTAATACGTGAAATAAGATATAAGCTGTAGTTGGTTAGGACACACTACAGAGCAACAATACAGAGCAACATATCAATAACAAAAGTGGAAAAATGGAAAAGTTATTTCTTTTTATCAGAGGTCATAAAACATATTACAAATGGCATGCTGTTTTTCTTCTTTCAAGAATAAATCAAATTTAAAATGCTTTGAATTCCTTGCTGTTTTCCCATTGGGCTATTAGACCAGTACGTGCCCTGCATCTTCTGCTTGTTGTTTTCCCACATTTAGAAAAGGGCTGGTTTGAGTACTGAACCACATTTGCCGTTCTAGATGTCGATCTCTATTGTAGGTCATGTTTGGGACTGGTTAAAACTTTCAAGTATTACCATTGATAAAACCATTAATAATTTCACGGCTGTCATGCCCCTTGCAAAGCGAGCAAATGCCACACTTACCAGTGTGCTACACATTGCTGTCACTTTATTTGGTACGTTTTCTTTTTTATGGATAGACACCCACTTTACTGTGGGGAAAATTATCATTCTAGTCCTTCACAGACCTACACAGGCCTTTAGTCAATCTATTAATAGATGCTGATATTTTCAACGGGTGATGTCACCCTGTAGGAGTCGTAACACTCTCACTGTATGTTTTAAGAGGGATTGAACTTGAGTCAGTATCCTGTTGGGCTTTAGTGAATCTGCTCCAGTGTCTGCAATATTAATGAAGAGGAGCATACTGGCACAGAACTATACATAAATATGTATATATATATATATATATGTATGCATATATATATATATATATATATATATATATATATATATATGTGTGTGTGTGTATATTTGTAGTCGGGTCCTTCTCTAGGATAGTAGCTGGTGCGTGGCATGTGCTATGTGACCCCTTTAGCCTACTTAGAGGCTAAAAATTAGCAGTTTTAGGAAATGGTTAGATTCTAATGTTAGGTCATTATTTTTCTAAAGGCTTCTTTAGTTTCAGCACTTGGGTTTGGAATATAGAGTGTAAAACAATTTAACTTCCATGGACCCATGGATTGGATAATGTGGGCCTGTGTACTATGGATGCGGAGGTGGCAGCACCTCTGCGGAAGGTGTGACCAGAAATGTTGTATGGACCTAAACCTAGTCTAAGGAGTAGTAATGTAATGGATGTTGTAGACTGAGGCTGTCTAGAGACAGATAGGCAGGGGTGTAAGGTGGGTTTGTTGGTGATGGTGTCAACTAGTTTTCTAATAATGGTTACGGGCACAAGTTGTTAAGGGTGGTATAGTAAGTGATAGTGAAAGGTTTTCTACTAGTTTTTGTAGTTTGGAGTGTAAGCGTGAAGTGGTCGGAAAAGATTATCTTTTTTAGTGATATATCTGAGGTTGTTCAGTCAAGTGGTGAATTCCCTGGGTCGAAGAAACCCCATAAAATGTCAGCATGATGGCAGCAGTGATGGGGAGTGAGGTGTTCTTGTGGAAAGAATTGGTGGAAAGAGATTGGATAAGTTGTTTAAAAATAGTGCTGTCTATTGGCTGTCAATGAGGCTTGGAGGGAATATCTAGATTGGATAGCCCTCAAAAGAAGAAGAATTTGATGTGTAGAGAAGTGAGGAAGGATCTGTCGATAGTGAATCGGGCTGTAAGATGGAATTGTATGCCTGACAGATAAGTCCTAATAGTGTTTAGGTGCATATGGACTCCAGTGTAACAGTGAGTGGCAAATGCAGTTATAGAAGTGATTTGGTAGGGTGGCCATATTTTGAAGTGTACGAATGTACAGAATAAACCACAAGTACATTTGGTGTTAGCCAAATGCATAGTCCTGTGGGTGGATAGCAATATTTCATTTTGGTCAGATGGAGGAAGGCAGACAGAAAGATGTGTTGGTATCAGTTAGATGTCCTGGTAAGAAAATCAGAATTTTGACAGTACATTTCGTGGAGGGTTGGATATAAGTGGCATTGGTTTGTTAGTGTTAAGTACACGTCAGCGAGACTGGTGCAGAGCTGGAAGTAGAAAAAAGATCCAAGACCGACAGGGTAAGAGAAGAGTAGGGCAACAAGAGCCCAGCCAGAGAAGTAATCAGAGGAAAGGGATGAGAGAGGCGGCACTAAGTGGGAAATGTAGGAACAAGGGGGGGAAATGACAGGCGGAAAACGAAGGCCCAGGATGGGACAGAGCAGAGCAAGAGCAGAAGAAGCAAACGGGAAGGGAACAAACCTGAGGGCAGGAGGCAAAGTGGAAGAAGAAAGAAAACTAGCAGGAAAGCTAAGCATGGCAGCTCTACAAGTGTCCGACCTACGCACTCAAAGTGATGATAGGCAAGGGTAGGAGGTATGTATAGTTTTAAATAGGGAGAAGTCTCCCAAACATTCCAGTTACACCTGGTTATATATGTGTGTATGTGTGTTATCAGGGCACTTAAAGGGATGTTGAAAGCATGTTTATCTTTGTTACACCTTGAAAAGGCTATTTAATATTGTAAAACTGTGTTTTATTTTTTTAAATGATGCTTTCAAAGCAGAAAACAATTATTTTATCTGAATTGGGGGCTTGCCTAGTCAGCCAGTGAGCAGTAGTATAGAGTTATGAGACAAACTTGTCTGCCAATGAGATCTGCAGACATGCATCTGCTCTGTGAACTTCCTGTTAGTTTCAATGAAGTTTTTAAAGAGGTTTTACTTTATATTTTTACTTCCAAAACACCAATTTGGTGATTAAATTATACTCTTTTAAATTGTATAAAACGGAATTGTGCACCATGTGCTCCTCTTTAACCCCCGTACTTATACTTATTGTATAATCTTTAAAAGAAGCTGAATTGATAATAGACACAAAATGCCTTTAAAAATACAGATTACAGATCTATCTTGTTATCGTTAGGGCACAGGTCCACCGCTGCAGTTCGTCGACCAACCGCTAGATGGCGCTGTCGATGTGTTAGAGAAGTTCTAAGCTTAGAATGGTAGCCTAACCCTTAAACTAACCCTAACCCTCACCCTAACAGTTTACCTAAGCCTTGACTCTGTGAAATGGCACTGGAATATCTGCAGCGCCATCTAGCGGTTGGTCACCGCACTGCAGCGGCGGACTGTTGCCGTAACCATAACAGGATAGAACACAGATAACTTATTATGTGCACTTTTTAGTGGGGGCAACGATTGCATTGCGATGTTGTTGTTTAACAGACTGGAAGAGACCATGTAGGCTGATGACATTTGCATTAGTCATATTGAAAGTACATGTACTCATGATCGTGACTGCTGTTTATCTTTCTGTGTGAAGATCCCCTCTCGTTTATAGAGGTATATAAAATGGAGACATTCACTGCAGCATAATTGCTTATAATAGTGTAGTTAATTAAGGGCTATTTTTTAATCTTCTAGAAACAGTATCAAGTGTAATTTTTCCAAAGAGAAAATTCTATATATGAGATTGCACTTCATTAAAGGGAATCTTTAATTACACCCCCAGAGTAACAGATTCTTTCCTTTTGGAAACTCCCCCTTCCTTTCTTTTATCTTGCATGAGAGAAGACATATAGCACACTTGTGGCCTAACGTCAGACTCAAAGCTTCAAAAAACTAATGTCATGCTGCAGCAAGGAGGCACAGCATGTCATTGTCTTATGTCACCCCTCATAACAGAGAACAGTAAAAGAGGAGGGCTACAGAAGGTAAGAATATGTTACTTTGTCTTGTTTAAAGCATGTCATGACCCACTTTTTGGGGCCAGGGTGGAACCGGCACCCCGACCTTTGCGATGTGGAGAACAGCGCTCCGTCATCAGGGCGCCGACAAATGCGCATACTCACATGTGTGCGCCAGAAAAGAGCGAGCCTGACAACTGTGCGCCACCCTGCATCCCATCTGCGTGAGAGTACATAAATAAGTGAAGCAATTGTTCAGAAAAAAAAAAAAAAATGTTATGCTGTTAGTCGGCTGGAATGGCCACTCAATCACGTTTACACATATAGAAAACCTACAAGTGAGCAATCCCCTGGCTACATTTTCTATTTTACCTCCCATATAACATTTACATAAAAGCATTGGCAGAAGTTTGTAAATTGGAAGGGAGTTTTTTTTTTTGTATGGGTAGTAGTGACAACAGGACAAGTTTGGAAGGTTCATGGTTAAAAGGAAGGTTTATCCTGTTTGTGAAAGGTTGCCAGTTCTTTGGCGCCTGTTTGTGACTCACACATCATTTGACGGTTGTAGAAAGACAGGGAATGGGAAATAGCTGGGCCTTTTAACCTGATCGGAGAGTGAGACCTGACGGGGCGTGAAAATAGCTTGAAGATACAACTTCTTTTGTAAGAAAAGAAAAAGAAGCATCTAAGCCATCACAGTTAAGATACATTCAAGTGACTCAAACTGTTTCTCCTTTGCATTTTGATCATTTCTAAGTATTTGTGCTGAAATCGTTCTTTCATAGCATACAGTACTTATATATGAAATGCCCAGTTCTATTTTATAGATATATAGACTAAAGTCTTTATTCAACCTCAAATACAATCAAGTTCAACCTTTTTAGATCTCTTCCGATCCTTTTAATAAGTTGATTATGTGTTAATAATTGTTAATTGATCCAGAGGAAGGCAAACAGAAAAAAAAAACATTGAAACTTTGCCAATTGTCTCGTAAGGGGAAAAAATGCAAAATTCCTTCCTGACCCCAGAAACTGGCAATCGCATTTCTCCCTGGATCAATATTCCTTTGCTACTTATATAGGATAACCTTGAATGCCCTCCTTATTCAAAAGTATATCTAACCCCTTTTTAAAGTTATCTATCAAATTTGCTGTCACCACCTCCTTTGGTAGAGAATTCCACAGCTTAATCACCCTAACTTTGAAGAATCCTTTTCTTTCTTTAAGGTGAAATCTTTTTTCCTTTAATCTCAAAGGCTGTCCTCTTGTCAGTTGAAAACCTCTTGGCACAAAAATTTCACTTGACAAAGCATTATACTGACCATGGATGTATTTATATAGGGTAATCATATCCCCTCGTAGACGCCTGTTTTCTAGGGAGAATAAGTTTAATTTTGTTAGTCTTTCTTCATAACTTAGCCCCTCCATTCCCCTTATTTGTTTTGTTGCCCTTTTTTGTACTTTTTCCAGTTCTGAAATGTCCCTTTTATGAAGTGGTGCCCAAAATTATACTCCATATTCCAAATGAGGGCGTACTAGGGCTTTGTATAGTGGCAGAATTATATTTGCTTCCCTTGCTTTTATACCCTTCTTAATTCATGCTAATATTTTACTTGCCTTTGCAGCTGCTGCTTGACATTGAGCACTGCTACCTAGATGGTTACCACAAGTACTCCCAAATCCCTTTCAATATCAGATACCCCTAGATTTGCTCCATTAAGATGATACATTGCATGGCTATTTTTCCTTCCCAAATGCACAACTTTACATTTATTTGTATTAAATCTCATCTGCCTTTTAGCCACCCATTTCTCGAATTTATGCAGATTCCTTTGGAGGGAAAGTACTTAATTATCTGATTTAATTACCTTGCACAACTTAGTGTCATCAGCAAAAATGGAGACACTACATTTGAGTCCTACTTCTACTTTATTAATAAATATGTTAAAAAGGAGAGGACCTAATACTGAACCTTGAGGAACCCCACTTACCACATTAGTGCAATCGGAGTATGTTCCATTTACAACAACCCTTTGCTTCCTGTCTTTTAGCCAGCTCTCAATCCATGAGCAGATATTTACTGCAATTCATCAGTTTGCACAATAGTCTTCCATGTGGCACTGTATCAAAAGCCTTTGCAAAATCCAAAAAGACTACACCCACTAAGTTGCCCTGATCCAAGTTCCTACTTACCTCCTCATAGATTTCATGCGATCAAAAGAAATATCTTAAATAATTTAGCTTAATATATGGAATCTATGATACCACATCCTTGATGTAGTTTACAGAATTATTTTCTGCAGAGTAGTATAAAACACATATTGAAGGGTTGCTGTGTATTATATTATGAGATCTTCATATAATAGGGAATTATTGCATTTGTTTTGCTCCACAGTGTAGTGCAATATCTTTTATATAAAGTAACTAGCGACTTGCCCGTCAAAAAATTACGACAATAAGATTGTAAGGGCGGTAAATGTTGTTAGTGTTCCAAGATGCTTTGGCGCTCATTGCTAGGTTGTTGGTTGTTTGTGTGCTATGAGCATTGTTTTTTTTGCTAATGCTAATGAAATAATGAATAAAATAATATATCAATATACTTTACCTATTTTGAAGTAATATATGGAGGAAGCATTGTGCAGAAGAGCTGACAATCTGTTTTGATGTTGCTGCAGCATACTATGTGGGTTTTGAGTGCTGTGGAGCTGCTTTGTAAGTGTCAGTAATGTGTGCAGTGTGTAGTGTACATAGTGTGCGTGCGCGAGCCAAATCCGTTAGGGTAGCTGTGTACTTCCGCATTGTGTAAGTTAGTGTTGTAAAATGGCGCCTAATGTGTGTTACGCGTCTGTGGCTGATTTGGCGTCCTTGTTCATGGATCGCGTCTGTCTTTTTCGGAAAATCCGTAGGTGTTTGGTGGTGCTTTGCGTCTTTAGAGTCCTGTAGCCTCATTTTCGTTTTTTCGGCAGGCATTTTTTCTCTCGCTTAGGGGATTTTCGGGTGTCTAAACTCTTGTATATCGAGTGAAATTGAGGTGTAACTTCAGTTTTCAAGGTCCTGGGTGCCCCCTCTTGCTGTAGGTAAGCTTTTTATATATTTGTTGTGTGTATTTATTATGTTTTTAATGTTTTCATGTGCGCAGGTTTCGGGCGGTAAGGTCGTATTTTTGCGAGGTTGCAATGTTTTTTTTCTCTAAGTTCCGGGTCTTGTATTTGTTTCTTGTACGTCCGTAAATGTTGCGATTCTCGAGACCAGCGCATAAATTGCGGGCCCGGTCAATTGAATAGCATCGCAATAGGAGCACGCAACTCAATCACAGGCATTTGGCTGTCTGTGATTGAGTTGCGAGCCCCGAATTGCACGAGGCTCTTGGTCACTGTGCCTAGGGAGATCTGTAACTTCCCATTGATAAAAGCTAATTATGGCTTAAGTATATGTCTGTGTGATTATCCTCCTATACAGAGGAGACATGCCTCGCAAGCCAAAGTCCTGATGTGCTTTTAGTGGTGGGTACAGACTGAAAGAGTAGCAGATAAATGGAATAGTCTTCCAGTTGAATGGCTAGGGTCATACACCATTAAGGTATTTAAGCATAACTGAGATAAGCATATGGCTATCCTGAGGCTTAATTAAGGGAATGTTTAGGTGCATATAATAAGAAGACTAGACTGTCCTTGTTGGTTATTATCTGTCATCAATATCTGTTTCTATCAGATACTCCAAGAGATGTCTTCTCTCTAATGGCACAAGTGAGCAAAAAGTAAAGAGTCTGCAGCACGGGTGGTCCCAGGTGTGCATCACCCACTTAATCCCACTAAATCTCATACAGATTATTTTATTGGGCCTCTTGTTATCACTCAACTTCTTTGGATGATGCACTATCACTCTTTCTTGCTGTCTGTCTTATTCATTGCCTCCTCTTTCATTACATATTCTTTTACTCTTGCTTATTGCCATTATTCCTAGGTTCTATCTCAAAAATCCACAATCTCTCCTCTCACATCTCTCTCCCATTCACTCTCCCCACCTCACTACCTGTACAAATACACTCCCTTTGAATGATTTTCATCTCATGGACAGGGAGACTAAATATCTAAAGTGCCAACTTTCATTGTTATTATTTACTAAAATATTGCCCGTCAAAAAATTACGGCAATGAAATTGTAAGTGAGCTAATGCTGTTTGGTGTATGGTAATCAAATAAATAATACATTACAAAATGAATATAGTTTACCTATTTGGAAGTAATATATGCAGAAAGCATTGTGTTGAAGAGCTGACAATCTGTTTTGATGTTGCCGCAGCATCTAATGTATGTTTTAAGTGTTGTGGAGCTGCTGTGTAAAAGTCAGCAATGTGTGCAGTGTGTAGTGTAAATAGTGTGCGTGCGCGAGGGAAAGCCATTAGGGTAGCGGTGTACTTCCGCATTGTGTAAGTTAGTGTTGTAAAATGGCGCCTAATGTGTGTATTACACGGCTGTGGCTGATTTTGCGTCCTTGTTCTTGTACCTCGTATGGCTTTTTTGAAAAATCTGTATGTGTTTCGTACTGTTTTGCGTGTTTAGGGTCCTGTAGCCTCGTTTTCGTTTTGTTCGGCGGCCATTTTTGCTCTTGCTTAGGGGATTTTCGGGTGTCCAAACTCTTTAATTTCTCCCTAAATTGATTTGTAACTTCACTTTTAGAGGTGCTGGGTGCCCCCTCTTGCTGTGGGTAAGCTTTGTATGTGTTTGTTGTGTGTATTTTTTGTGTTTTTAGTGTTTCCGTGTGCGCGGGTTTCGGCCGCTAATGTCGTATTTTTGCGAGGTCGTAATGTTTTTGTTTGTAAGTGGCCCAGCTCGTATTTGCAGATGCTAAGGCCGTAAATATTGCAGCCGCGGTGGGAGCCTCCACCTCCGCAAATGCAGCCCCTCGCTTCGCGAGGGTCCGCATTTGCGGCCTTAAAGTCTGCGGTTGCTGGCAAGGCACGCTTTCGTTAGCAACAACTTTTGTCAACCCGCACTGTTGACAACTATATATGTGATACAGAAACATACTGAATGTTCAAAAAAAATGTAGTAATATTATAAATAGTAATTTCTCTGAAAATGGCAGAACAGGGTAGCAGCAAAAATTTACATTTATTTATTTCGAATTGCAGCTTTTGATATCTTTCTTTATATTACTGCATTATTCCTCATATAACCACTCCCAAAATGCTTGACTGCTCTAAGCATTTTGTTTTTTATGCAGCTGTGCATTGTCAACAAGATTTTTTTGCAGAATGCAAGAATTTTGTGCCAGTTTGTCAGTTGTTAATATGTTTATATCCTACAAATGAGGTCGGCAACCTTTAATAATTAAACCTTTTATAATTAAAGAAGTAAACTACACCTGACATCAGAGTAAGTGATCAACAAAGTGCTAGCATATAAGAAAGAAAAAGTGTATAACTGAAAATGGACTGATTTCGAGAATCACAAATTGTTACATGCAATTATTATTATTTATTATTATATCTAATGTATCAGTATCTATGCTCATCATATAACTATTATTGATGATTATTTTTATTAATACCGTATTGGTCCGAATATAAGCCGCACCTTTTTTCCGATTTTTGATTTTGTGAGTTATGGGCGCGGCTTATATTCGCGACCGTAAAAAAATGACTGCCGATTTGCGAGTTTGCGCGTTACCTGTGCCGAACGTAAAAATTACTGCCGATTTGCGTGCTTGAGACTGCATTGTAGCAATTGAATAGCGATTTGAAAACGTAAAATGACTGCCGATTTGTGCGACTGCGAGTTAAGGGTGCAGATTTGCGTGCTTGAGACTGCGGTATTGTAGCAATTGAATAGCGATTTACGTTTTTAGTGATTCTAACATCCTGTAAGGCCTGTAACCTGCAAAAGAAGTTACAGTACTAATTAGAAAGCCTGTTTCTTGCAATGGCTGATCACTTGGAGAGTCTTTTTCTCTCCAATTTTAAGGGTCCGGCTTATATTTGAGTACTATCTTTTTTCTATTTTTTCCCCTTGAATTTTACAAGTGCGGCTTATATGAGGGTGCGGCTTATATTCGGACCAATACAGTATTGACAATAGTAATTATAATAATTCCAACCTACATAATCCTTTTCTTCTAGTGAGACTCAAGGCACTACATATTTATTTACAGTAACTAGACATAGAGACACACACCACAGAACAGCCGCTGCTAACAAGAGTGCCCCATGGGATGCTGCACACAGAGAACAGTCTCCTAAGTTTTTGCTCACTGTGCCATAAAACAGATAAATGTCCTTTTAACATAACTGACTGTACCCACCACTAAGAACCAACCAGAAAAGAAATGCCAGACAAACCTCCTCTACATGGAAAAAGGGAGCATCACTCACAGGGTGCTACTGATCTCCCTAGGTACAGCTAGCAAGGGGTCTACATCAGGTTTAAACCTCTTCCTTAGGGAGAGAATGGAGCTTTACTAAGTAGCATGCTCTATTTGATGGTGCTCACTCGGGGTGCAGACTTTCATGTTGCTGCTTCTGTGTGCTATTACAGAGCAGAAATCTCCTTTACCGTAGATTGTTCCCACTCCTAAGCATGACCCAGAACCGAAATGCCAGACATGTCTCCTCTGTACGGGAGTGGGATGTTGCTGATCACCCTAAGCACAGTGAGCAAGGACATATGAATGGATTACCCTTCACCCTATACCTACATATACATAATTTTTTCTCAGATAGGGAACTACAGTGAAATTGGTTAACTTTATGTATGTCCATTCAGTGCTAGTTACATTACGGGAAGTTTTCTGGATTTCACTTGGAATGTACAGTAGACTCTCAGTTAACTGGAACTCAAGCAACCAGAACTCTCAAGCAACCAGAAAAAAGCATTGGCATACACTTACACAGAAAATGGAAGTTTTTGACAAAAAATGCTGTTTTTATATTAAAACTGTGTTTCTTTAAGTGAAATTTTAATTCAATACAGAGTTTATGGTATAGTAGGGGGTATAGGACAGTAATAGGCCTCTTTTAATAGTAACAAGAAACCAGAAACTACATTTATCCGGCATCTACCAATCCTAATGGGTGCCGGTTAACTGAGAGTCTACTGTAATTTACTTTTGTGTAATTTATTTTTATTAAGAAGTTACAAATAGTTCCTAATTGGTTTCTCCTCTCTTCAACTCATGAAGTACATTGTACATTTATTAAAAAGTATCACCCTGACAAAGCTTAAGCAAGCAAGCTGAAATGTGGAATTTTTTTATAATCAATCAATATCTGTCATGATCCTGGAGGAGCACCAGGTTCAACCCCTAACCCTCCTGCTTACTGTTACAGGAGCACCCCTGGATGGTCTGGGTTCTGGTAACGTCAGCACGTCCGGCTCCTCCGTGGCAGGAACTGGCTCAGGCTCTCAGGAACACAGGAGGCAAAATGTAGGTTTGGCAAAATAATAAAAAAAAAAAAACTCTATCTTTCTCTAAAATGGCAGATACACCTTTTTATGTATCAAACCAGCAGATAAATATTTAATAACTTACTCTAAACATAACAGTTACAGATTACATCATCACATTCTAAATCAGTTAACTCTTCATGAACCGAACATGCAACATACAGAATCTAACATCATATGTATAACTTAGAGAATCAACATAACATACAGTAATTAACATACATAGGGCAATTACCATAACATGAAAACATATTAAATAGCTATAACAACTACTAAACCCAGTCCCTGGCAAACAAGGCACATATGCCCAGGAGGCAGTACTGATAGGAACCATTATTTGAGTTCAAAGGGTGGTTAGGGGGATTGTAGGCATAAATAAATTTATCTTGATAATATTCTTGTGAAACTCCCTACTTCAGAGTCTCCAGCAGGCTTCAGTGGTATTAAGAGACAGAAAAGAGAAATAACTCCTGTGCAAGTGCCTGATGTTTTATTGGAATGGGACTTCCCTTCCAAGCAATTACCTCTCTCCTACTCCTCCTCTACCTAGCCACCATTCAATAAGGCCATCAACTCCTCTCAGTGCATAAAGTGAAGATATATTTTATTTATGTCTGTCTAGTTCTAAAGTTTTGTATTAAAAACAACACCTTCAATTAAAAGTAAAATGTAAAATGCCTGGGGTTCAGAAACAGATTATTTCAATTTGCATTACTCCTGATGGGAAAAATGTGTTTGGTACCCAGCATTTTCGGTTCTCATCATGCCTTCTGGAACAAATTGACGACAAGTACTGAGTTACCACTGTACAGATTGGATAAAACATACTTTGTAATATATTGTTTTTCTCTTAGTGAGTCAAGTCCTATATCTAACAGTAAATTAAACTATTACTCACAAAGAACGGTACAATTGTCCTATATGTATGAAATGAGTGATGATAATAAACCACAGGGATTCATTTGGAACTGGTGTTTTCTTCATGTTCTGCTCCTTGCTGGAGATTCTTTAGTTGGCCCGTTTTAATTGGACAATGGTGGGGTATCCTCAAATCTAGAATTTATCGATTGTAATGAAAAAATCCTTACATCTTCAATACACTTTTCTTAGAAATGCTGAAGATAGAGGTCAACTGGTTATCGAAGTTACAGATTTAAAGTATTCTCTTTTGAAGAGTCTATTTCCTAATATAAGTATTTTTGCATGGGCAAATATACTCTTGCTGAGGTGCTTGATTGAGCAGATTTTCATACAGATGGGCAATTTGTGGGGTGATTATGATTTCCTTTCTCATGTTGGAAATATGAAAAAAAAAGTGCATCTGCATGTCACAAGCAGGTCAGTTTTCCCACTGCTGAAAATGATTCTAGGTAGTCTCATGGAAATGTAGCTCAGAATATACCACCTTTACATGTCTTGCCAATGTATTATGAGATCCATTTAGGTGCCTTCAACAGTCTTCAGAACATAGTCTTGGATTAGGTCACCAGAAACTCACCACAGACTGCTGCTTTGTCATTATATGGGGCTCATCAGTGTCAGGCTGTTTCTGTAAGAGTAATATAAGGCTGGAGAGAGTACTCAGACCAGTCACAAGGTTATTGTGGGAAAACGTTGATTTAAATACCCTCCACTGTATATACAATATAGAAAGACCACCCTTTTGTGAGCACACTTACCTATCCCAAGAAGGTCAGAAGAACTGTTCTCCCTCAGAATTACTCAGTGAATATTGTTAACACTGCACTAAGGATTCACATGCAAATAGGTTCAAATGTATCACCATTGTTCCCCTTGACCACATGACATGGGATATGTTTTCGAACATAGCAATGGCACTTAAGATTACCATATTTCAATTGAAACAGCTGCAATCAATTTCTGCAATGAGGGTCACCTCCCACTTGTAGAAGCAGATAAATATAAATAATAATGCTGAGTACCAATAGACACTAATCGCATATATAGTGGTTCTTTAAAAGGGTAATGTTTGATTTGAAGACCTCATATACATGTAATATCCATCACTTCATCCATGTGTTATTATTTTATCCATATACTTACAGAGCAAAATATTTCAATCTTATTTTTTTGTACAAAGAAATGCCGTTTACATATCCCTTTGCTGCATCAGCACTCAGTCTATAAATTCCTTACAAAATTGGTTTAGAAGAGGAAATTAAATATCCAAGATACAGATACTGACACACTGTCCATATGGGCAATCAATACCTGTTATATAAAGAAACCATCTATCATCTGCAATATACTTAAATTATGTACTCATTATTTTTTTTTTTCAAGCGCACACTTAAAGAAAAATAATCTCTTTCTAAAAGGGGCATTTACTTCTTCTATTCGTTTAAGAAGCAGGATTGGAAAAAGGAAACTTGATGAGTGCAGTCCTTAATAAAATGATAGATCTCTATACACAGAGAAACTTGCTGATATTTTTGTGCCATAACTGCTGATTCTTCAAGATAGCTACTGCTGTGATGTGGAAATGGCATCCTCTCCTTTGTGTAGTCTTTTTTGAGACAAAAAATTTGACAGGAGATAAGAAAAGTGTTATTAATGAATTCTGGTCTATTAAGACTGTGGCCAAATTGTTCTCTATATTGTTTTTGACATTTACATAATATAATATTGGGCAAAACATTAATAGAAAGCAAAAAAAAAACACTCTTAGATTTTGCAACTTTTATATAAAATTATCTATTAAATGTGACTCTATTTACTTTCTTCGCTGTTGCATCCTCTTACTTTCTCAAGTGAGTGGCCACTTTGGATGTATTCAAAGTCTTCAAAAACACTACAAAATTACCATATTTTCACATTATTTGACACTCAACAATCCAATATCAACATATGAGATTATGTGATTAAAAATATGATATGTTAGTTTTAAGCCTGTTTTTTTATACAAAATCCAGGGTAACAAACAACACAGTACTCAAGGGGTTAATACATGTCAAAAAACACGTTGCCTAGGAACAAATGCTCTGATACAGTGAGGGAAAAAAGTATTTGATCCCCTACTGATTTTGATAGTTTGTCCACTGACAAAGAAATGATCAGTCTATAATTGTAATGGTAGGTGTTTTTTAACAGTGAGAGACAGAATAACACAAAAAACAAACAAGAAAAACGTGTGTCAGAAAACTTCTAAACTGATTTGCAGGCCAATGAGTGAAATAAGTATTTGATCCCCTATCAATCAGCAAGACTTCTGGCTCCCAGGTGTCTTTTACACAGGTAATGAGCAGAGATTAGGAGCACTCTCCTAAAGAGAGTGCTCCTAATCTCAGCTCGTTACCTGTATAAAAGACACCTGTCCAGAGAAGCAATCAATCAATCAGATTCCAAACTCTCCACCATGGCCAAGACCAAGGAGCTGTCCAAGGATGTCAGGGATAAGATTGTAGTCCTACACAAGGCTGGAATGGGCTACAAGACCATTGCCAAGCAGCTTGGTGAGAAAGTGACAACAGTTGATGCGATTATTTGCAAATGGAAGAAACACAAAATAACTGTCAGTCGCCCTCTGTCTGATGCTCCACAAAAGATCTCACCTCGTGGAGTTTCAATGATCATGAGAACAGTGAGGAATTGGCCCAGAACTACACGACATGATCTTGTTAATGATCTCAAGGCAGCTGGGACCATAGTCACCAAGAAAACAATTGGTAACACACTACGCCGTGAAGGACTGAACTCCCTCAGTCCCAGCAAGGTCCCCCTGTTAAAGAAAGCAGATGTACAGGCCCGTCTGAAGTTTGCCAATGAACATATGAATGATTCAGAGGAGAACTTGATGAAAGTGTTGTAGTCAGATCTGGCCAAAATCAAGCTATTTGGCATCAACTCAACTTGCCTATGACCCCAAGAACACAATCCCCACTGTTAAACATGGAGGTGGAAACATTATGCTTTGGGGGTGTTTTTCTGCTAAGGGGACAGGACAACTGCATCGCATCAAAGGGAAGATTAACGGGCCATGTACCATCAAATCTTGGGTGAGAACCTCCTTCCCTCAACCAGGGCATTGAAAATGGGTCATGGATGGTTATTCCAGCATGACAATGACCCAAAAAACACAGCCAAGGCAACAAAGTAGTGGCTCAAAAAGAAGCACATTAAGGGTCTGAAGTGGCCCAGCCAGTCTCCAAACCTTAATCCCATAGAAAATCTGTGGAGGAGCTGAAGCTTCAAGTTGCCAAACATTAGCCTCAAAACCTTAATGACTTGGAGAGGATCTGCAAAGAGGAGTGAAACCAAATCCCTCCTGAGATGTGTGCAAACCTGGTGGCCAACTACAATAAACGTCTGACCTCAGTGATTGCCAACAAGGGTTTTGCCACCAAGTACTAAGTCGAAGGGGCCAAATACTTATTTCACTCATTGACCTGCAAATCAATTTATAACTCTTTTGACATGCGTTTTTCTTGTTTGTTTGTTTTTGTTATTCTGTCTCTCACTGTTAAAATACACCTACCATTAAAATTATAGACTGATCATTTCTTTGTCAGTGGACAAATGTTCAAAATCAGCAGGGGATCAAATACTTTTTTCCCTCACTGTACATTTTCTATAAATATATATTATTTTAACACAAAATAAATCAATTATTATTTATTGAACCTATAAGTACAATTGTCACATCTTTTTAATATCAAAATATATGAATAAATAAAAACAATTACTTATATATCTATATTCCCTTGCTGTAGCTAGTTACGGGCAGTGTTCCTGCACTGCCCCCTCAGTTTAAGCTTTATGACAGTCACATTTCCTATTGGCTCTTAGGGCCGTCTCATCTGTAAAGCTTGGTCTGGCTGCTACCGGCACAGGTATCTGTTGAGGCTACAGAGCAGGATTTATGGATCTGAGCTGAGTGATGTAATCTAGGGGAGTGAATGATTTGAATTAATGTAGAACAAAAAAAAGCTCCTGCAGACATTTTACTGCATTCCCCTAAATTAGAGCTCCAGATTAGCATAAGGCTCTTACTCCGTAGCGCTATACAGGACTAAATTTAAGTCAAAACAATAGACGAAAAAATAATCGAGGGCCCTGTCTTTAAGCGTCAAATGAAATGTACACAGTGCTTCCACTAAACACATACGAAGATTGAAAACTTACAACTTACTGTAGAGTGTCCTATGGGACAACCATCAAATTTATTTATACTCTGCTTACAATAAAATAATCTTTAAAATATTGATGTACAGTATAAAAATCTCTAGTTTATCCCAGTCACCAAACAACACATCCAGTGATGTTAAATATATATATAAGTAGAGTGCTATAGTTCTGTGGTTGTTTTATAACTAATAGAAATTATACCTATAAAGTGCTAATAATGTGCCAAAAAAGTGGGAGTGCTCACAAGAATATATAATTAAATAGGAGTCCAACATATTTCTTCCATCCTTTAGGCTTCATCAGGGCTATTCACTCTATCCATCACATTTTTGTTACTGGAAAACTAATATTTGTAATGATCATCTTCTTTTTAAAATACAGAAAGCAGTGAGACCACCTTTTTGTGGACTAGTTGCGTTTTTATGTGGTTCCTCTGTCCTTTCAAACTCTTTTCTTATTGAATATAGCTTGTTGGCTATTACAGAGGTAGATGACCTTACAAGAATTTGTGTGCAATCTCCATTACTTACTGTAACAGGTGGGTATTCTTTGTGCATGTCATCAGCCAATCATATTCAATTTTATCTATTCTATTCATCAACTCAACCTTAACACATATAGTGTTACCATTACCTCATCAAAAACTATTTTATACTTCTTGTCAATTTCATCACAAGACTCCCATCTCTTACCTTGTATTATTATTAATATTATTATTATTATTACTAGCGAATTGCCCGTCAAAAAATGACGGCAATGAAATTGTAAGTGAGCTAATGGTGTTTGGTGTATATAATGTGGCTGATTTAGCGTCCTTCGTTTTCTATCTCGTGCAACTTTTTCGGGATATCCGTAGCTGTTTGGTGGTGTTTTACCTTTAGCCTCGTTTTCGTTTTGTTCAGCAGCCATTTTTTCTCTTGCTTAGGTGATTTTTGGGTCTCTAAACTCTGAAATTTGTGCTTAAATCGAGGAGTAACTTGACTTGCAGAGGTCCTGGGTGCCCCCCCCCCCCCTTGCTGTGGGTAAGCTTTTTATGTGTTTGTTGTTTGTATTTATTGTGTTTGTAATGCTTTTGAGGTCGAGCGGGTTGCGTCCTTGTTTTTTAATCTTCTAGGTGTTTTTCGGCAAATACGTAGGTGTTTGGTGGTGTTTTACATCTTAAGACTGCTGTAGCCTCGTTTTCGTTTTTTTCGGCGGCCATTTTTTCTCTTGCTTAGAGAATTTTTCAGTGTCTAAATTCTTTTATTTTTAGTTAAATTGAGGTGTAAGTTTAGTTTTCGAGGTCCTGGATGCCCCCCCCCCCCCCCCCCCGTTCCTGTAAGTAAGCTTTTAATGTATTTGTTGTGTGTATTTGTTGTATTTTTCATGTTTTCATGTGCACGTGTTGCGGACGATTTTTGCAAGTTCGTAATGGGTTTTTGCGAGGTCGCGAGGGCAAGCGTTAACAACAACTATCATGCTCACAACTATATATATGATTATTAACCTTAATTTGTAATGTGCCAACATATTCCGTAGCACTAAACAGGGTAGATACAAGTCAAAAACTATTTTAGCACTTTTAACAAACAAAGAAGAAGGTTATTCGCAGAGAGAAGAGTATGATTGGGAGAGTATTTAGAGACAAGAGCAGAAATATAGGAAGATGCAATATTGTTGAGGGCTTTATACGTTAGGGTCAAGATTTTACATTATATTCTGGAGGCGATGGGAAGCCAATGGAGTGACTGACAGAGAGGAGCTTCAAACACCAACTGTTGAGCATGGTATAGTTCTTCCCCTTCATTCCCATCTCAACAAGTCAAATGTATTGCATAAACATTTTATTAAACCATTGATGATGTCAGCATTTTAATGTCTAATTGCTCCGATCAAAATCACATTGAATGTTTTTATTATGTACAAGCATATGGAGCAATTAGCAATGCCAGTTTTAAAATAATTAGATATCAGGAAAAGTAACAGGCAGGGGAATAGTCATATTTCTGCTCAGGTTCTCATAGAGCACTTTTTAAATGTCTCCAATTTTTGAATACTGTTATATGCTGTAAGAGGGTAAAAAAATATGCTAGAGATTTTATTCACTTGAACCAATTCAACATCAAATGCCTGGAGGTGGGGACAAGAACAGTTTAGTAAGTGCTCTTCAAAATTGAAAGCTAAAAAAAATGCTTTTTATTAGTAAACTAGCTTCTAATTAATGTAAATCTGGCTTTTCTGCTTCCATTTAAATTGGTTGTATTAGCTCTTACACTTCTATAAATGCATGTGGCCATTGTTACAATAGTGTGTGTGGGTGTACAAGTGGCTTCAAGGACATCTATGATGTAATATTCCCTGGTGAGAACTTTTTCTGTCTATTAGTGCAGTTTAGCTCACTGGCATTCAATAGGTTTACGGGGAAGACTTCTGGCTAAATAACCCTGTAGCTTACCTTGTGAACATATGCTGGAATCTTAGAACAACAGCATCATTATCCCTGTATATATATATATATATATATATATATATATATATATATATAAAATTAAAGAGTAAAGCAGCCGTGAATGTCTAATAATCTAGTAATTTTGTCATTATTAATATATATATATATATATATATATATATATATATATATATAGAGAGAGAGAGAGAGAGAGAGAGAGAGATTAATAATGAGTATTGCAATATAATTTGATACCTTTTGTATATGACAAACGTTTTATTTATAATGACGAGCTTTGTGAGGCTCAACCTCTCTTACCAAGTCTCAAGCAATACTAACATGAGATGGAACCCTCAGTTTGAATAATAACAGCAGATGCAGATAGAGTGGAGACAGCATCTGACATCATCAGATAAATACTTTTATGGGGAATAAACACAACATAGCAAAGGAAACATATATACACATAGAGGAAAAAATCACATACAATTCTGATAATGTGTTAGAAAACCCAAGTCTATATTAAGTCCTGTATTTTTAGTGTTGAAAAATGTGATCATGTTTATTTCAAATGCTTTTCTCTCTTGGATGTTTTTACATTTCCCTCTGAGTATTTTGACTTTTAAGTTTTGGATGGAGTGATCATTCCGGCTAAAACGGTGTCCCACTGGGCTACAATAACTGTCTTCATTATGTTTTCTTATTGAATGCCTGTGTAAATTCATCCTTAAATGCATTTTTTGCTGGTTTCTCCAATGTAACAGCCTGTGTCACATAAAGTACATTGTATTATATATATATATACTGTCAACTAACTCATCTTTCTCAACATCTGTATTCCTATGTGCTGGTTGTTTTTGCATCAAGCCTTCCTTTACTAAATGAACTGCTACCACTTCTACTCCTTATATTGCCCACAATGTTAATAATTAAATGCTGGTGTACATAATGCTCAGCATCCACATGAGTTCTTCCTCTCCCCATCAGAGAATGTTGTTTTTGAATCAAGTGTCTATTATCTACTTGTTTACTTACCTGTTAAAGGATTCTGCAGTCATGTATCATACATAATGAGTAGATGTTTTAATTGTTCGTGTTATTGATACAAAACAGACTTAATACCTTACAACAGCAATTCTGCCAACCTGAACAGTCCACTTCAATATTTTTCAGTGTCATCTTATTCCAGTGGAAGGGCCTCATATGTAACCCCCAAATTATTAAAAAGGCTCCACAGGGTTTCCAACCTAGAATTTCTGTAGGAATCTAATTAATTGGTCATAAATGTATGAGGAGATGTATTAAGGAGTACAACTGAGTATTAATTTGATAGTTTCAGAGAAATATAATGGACACTGCATTGTTGAGAAGGAGGATAATCTGCTATTCCAGATAACAGGCTGAAAGCCACTTGGGAAGTGCCATAAGTCCAAAGGTGGACCCTCAGTGCTTGCCACTGATTTAAACATAGGTGCTAGGACTCTGCTGTATCAGTTGTAACGTGAAGCTCTATGCAGCTAAAGGGGTATAAAAGTGCACCATCCTACAGGCTGAATTATGGTGAAGACATATATGCTATCTAAATAAAAACTATTGTAATAGCAATATTTAATCTTATTTCAAAATACTCTCCCAACCGCCCTCTTCGTTCTGCTAATGACCTTCTTCTTTCCTCCTCTCTTATCACCTCCTCTCACTCCCGACTTCAAAACCTTTCTTGTGCTGCCCCTACTATTTGGACTCCTTGCCCCGCTCCATTGGACTATCTTTTTGCCTCAAAACCTTTAAAAAAAAATCACTAAAAAACACACCTGTTTAAAAAATCCTATCACCTTCAGCCTTAATGTGCACAATGGCACACTCCACAGCTTAATGACACCTACACCCACAATCTACCGTACACTTGACTAAACAAATTGCTTTCACACCGCCATCTTGCATCTATCATCCTCTTGTATCACACCTAAACCCTTTAGATTGCAAGTTTGCAAGTTTTCAATCTTATGTCGGTGCTTTGGAAACAAGCTCTGTGTACATTGGATTTTAAGCTCAAAAACATGGCCCCCCATTCCTTGTAATGTTTTAATTTTGTTTTTGCCATGTACTGAACCCCTGTATAGCGCTACAGAATATGTTGGCGTTTTACAAATAAAGATAATAATAATAGTGCGTAGTGTGTATTTTTTAGAGCATTTTTCAGTTAAATATCTTGTTCAGTTATGCTCAGACTGCATGATATATATTATACTGCACTTGAACTTTCAATAAAAGCAATCTAGGGTGGAGATGAGAACAAAAGTACTCGGATAACTGAAACAATAAAAAATGGAAGCTGATTTTCTTTCTTTTCATAACATATTTTCCTGTTAAAGGACCACTGTGGTCATATTTTAAAATTTACTCTTTTGCAGAATGGAGGGCCTGGAGGCCACCCCAGCCTGCTGTGGTTGGGAGTAGGGCCCTTTGACCTGGCAGGACCGGTATGGAAGGAGGTGGCTAGCTGGGGGAGGCGGAGCCGTTATAGGCTGGTTTGCCGCCAAAAGTTATCAGTAGTCCCCCAGCTAGACATGCGGGAAGATACCCACCCATCCCTAAAGTATTTTTGTTTAATGTTGATATGTTTGTATTAAAAAAATAAAAAATATAAGTAAATCAAAAAGTAAAAAATAAATAAATAAAAAAAATGGATAAAACAAATAAAATGATGGTTGTACATTGTCAAGTTTTAAAGATTGTCTTGTTTGGTGGAGCACTTGTGATTGTTATATTGTTTAAGTGTGCATTATATGCTAACAAATTATGTTTATGTTGTTGTCACAGCGTCGGGTCGTGGGGGGAGTCGCCGGGAGAGTGGAAAAATGGGTAAGATCCTACCCTACGGTGGTACGGATGTTACAACACGGTAGGCCCTGGATGAGGCTTCTCCCCTCACGTGGTTATGTTTATTTATTATTGGTTATGGTTATTATGTTTACTTGTGGGCAAGTCGCCAGTCTTCCTCCCAACAAGTAGTCTGTGTCTAATCATTACATTTAGCCTATAAAGTAGTTTGGGTCTAATTGTCATATTTTAGAGGTAATTGTGTTTAACCTATATCCGTACATACCAACTGGGCCTTACTTAGGTCATGTCACTTGAAAATATGCGACATGTGAAAGCAGAAAAGAAGAGAACATGGAAACCTGTATAATGTATTTGGCTTCTAATACCATTTTACCGATTTTCATGTTTACTTATAAAAAAAGGTCTTTTAGAAATATTTTAAAAACAGGGGTCCTTTTATCTGGCTCTTTGGTAGTGTAAATCTGCCTCTTCTGTGTCTCTTTAAAGTTATTGTACAAGCTCCCGCATGTCGGTAAATGCATTTGACCATTGTTACAAAAGAGTGTGCGGATCTGCACCTGCCTTAAAGAAGATTTATAATGTAATACTCCCTGATGAGGACTTTTCTGTTAGCTAATTGATATCCGCTAGCATTACATGAATGTATCCAGGCTAAATTACCCAGCAGTACACCATGTGGAAGTGCACTGAAATTCTTCGAACTGGAGCATCATTATCTGTGACTGGGGGAGATATATTGGTATTACCAGGCTATCCACCTACTCTCATCCTCCACAATATCTGTGTAAACACCTACGTGTTAATCTTCTTCGCTCCCAGTGTTTGTATATGTCACTTCATTTCCCCATTGTTCCCCTCCTGCTGCTTACATATTTTATGTAATTTCTGTCCCACACAGAAGAAAATGAAATCTATATTTATTCAGATAAAGCGTGCATCTTCCAACCACCTTGCATCTCCAAACACATTTGCTTCTGCTTGATCAGCTTATTGTATTTCAAAGGCAATATTAAAACAGCAAACATGAGCAGAAAGGTATTCATGTAATATTGATGGAAGCTACACTTTTAGAGTTCTCATCTACATATCCACACCCAGATTCTCTCACTGCAAAGAATATGCACTGAAATGTTGTTGTTGTATTATATATGAAACACCTGATTTATCTAAAGGTGACATAGCTAAAGTTTTAATTGGTATCATTTAAAACTATAGGTAAAAGCAAATACTTTATCTACCACCATTGTCTTCCCTCAGTTCTGTACAAAAATAAATTAGGGATCTTTCCTGTTATGAGTTCTACAGCAGTGGCAGCAGCAGTTGCAACAAGGAGCTTTGTACAGTTGTAAGTGCTGCTGAGATATAACACCATTTCCAAGCTTAAACCATTACCCTTACCCTAACCCTAAAGCTATGACATTGGCAGCAAAATCTTGGCAGCGACATCTAGCATATGCTCACCACCACTGTTGCTGCCTGGGCTGGCGATGTGCCAGAAATGAGTTATGTTTAATTAGCAGAAAATAGCACAGTGCATTTGATTATTTTATGATGGGGATATAACTCCATGTAAAGTGTGCTGGTTCTCTTTTTGGAGAAGGTTGTTTTTTGGTATCAGGGTCCCTTTATTTTAAGATTTGTAGGCATAGCAGGTGCTCATAGACAGTTAGATTCTCACTCACCTGTGCTGCAGTTCTGGGAGCCCCCGGGGAAAGCAAATAAGGGAGGGGGCTTTTGACCGGGCTAAGTGCTAGGGTAGAGGGTAAGGTTCCAAGGGTGGAGCTTAATGGGAGGCTATTTAAGGGGGTGTTTCCCGTCATTGTGCCACTTGACAGAGGCACAGAGTGATGAAAGTTTCCCTCCCTCCCACCCTGTGAGTTGGTTTTGGATGTTTAATGTTATTTGTCACAGCTTGGCGGGGGTGCTGCATCACCCTAGGAGGGAGCTCAGTAACTGGTGAGGTATGCGGTGAGTGGTCGTTGCCAGAGGTCCCTTGGGCACGGGGTTCGTTGGCCCTCTGGCTAGGTGGTGAGCTCCTTCCGTGTAGGGGTGTGCAGCTACCTCTTGTCATCATGCCATGTTGTCATGTTGTTAATAAAGCTGTGGCCTGGTTTTACCCATACAGGTGTATGTGTCATTTTTTGGGGGTATGGGTACTTGGTTAGGTCCTCTCGGACCCCAGTCACTTATGCTTAGGTCATTGTATCTTAGGTATTGTTCCTTCTTTATATTACAGATACTTCATAGTCCAAAATTATAAACTAACTTGCGACTTGCCCATCAAAAAATGACGGTCAATACATTTTGAAGCCATGGCAATGCTGTTTGGCACACAATGTTAAGCTTTTTATAATCTAAGGACCGTCGGCGCTGATTGCGAGCCTCACGCTGAGCGCCTTTGGCGCTCGTTGCGAGCCTCTCCTTGCATGTCCTTTGGCTCGTCTCTATATCTTTTTAAATACTAATTAATGAATTAATTGAATAATAAATTAATATAGTTTACCTTTTTGTAATTAACATATGTAACAATCAACAGCCTGAAGAGGTAACAATCTCTTTTTATTGTCCTGCAGCATATAATGTCCAGTTGGACTGTTCCTGGCCTGAGGAGATAGTTTTATGAATGTCCCAACTGTGCATTAGAAATAGGCTGCGTGCACAAGGGCAAACTGTTGGTTTATTTGTGTAAAGCGCCACTGTAGATGCGTGATGTTGTTAGTGGCAAGTTAGGATTGTAAAATAGCATAGTTTGTCTATGTGCTACGCAGTTCGCGAGCATTTGCCATTTTTTATAATACTGTATTTTGTAGGTTTCTGTGTGAAAGTGGTACATGGTTGGCGTTGTTTTGCGCCGTCCAGGATCGTGTAGCCTCGTTTTCATTTTTTTGGTCCGACATTTTTTTTCTCGCTTAGCCGATTTTCGAGTCCCAAAACTTGCTGGAATCTACTTAAATTTGCGTTACACCTCACTCCCAGATGTCCTGGCTCCCCTGTGCTGTGTGTGATTTTTTTTTTGTGTGTGTATTTCGGGTTTTTTGCTTTGCGCGGTTCGGCCATAACTTCATATTTTTCCTATCTCATATTTTTTATTTAGAAGTCCTGCGTCTCGTATTTTTTTTTTCTAAGTCCCGCGTTTGTCAAGTGCTTGCAGCGTAAGGTGATCCCGCTTTTTCTAAGTGTTTGGAGGCTAAGTGCCTTGTGTTTCATTGCCTCCACTGCCCAAGTGGTGTGCGTTTTAGTGCCTTAATGGCTAGCCACGCTACGCGTAGTTTGACTTTTATAATATTTAATTACCTGGAGACCAGCACTCCAGGGAGAAGAAGTTCCAACCAATCAGGTCTCAACTATACCTTGAATTTCAGGGTTTTTTGCATGATCAGACCAATCTCTTATTTTTGGAATGACTTTTCTTTGACGATCTTAATCTTCTCTTATCTTGGCCTTGTCTCTCCAGACTGCACTAACTCCATGAGCCTCATCCTAGGTTTGCTTTACTACAATTCTGTTTAATTACCATGGGCCCTATTAAATTGTCAAAATCGCAATTACTGAAGCCTGTAATGTAGCCAGCAAAAGTTACTGATATTTAATTGGCCTCCTCTAGCTACCAGCAATCTATTTCCTACAGGCTGTAAAAAACAGCACTCCAACCCATCTAAGCCTTAGATCTTTCAAGCCCTCAAATTTTACAATCGCTAAAATTCCACAAGCCCTCAATTGCCTTCAATCCCATCAATGGCAAATGTAGCAAAAAATTCTAAGAGTACTAGAGAGGACTCGAAAGGGGGTTAAACACTTGTTCGTAACACTACAAAAGCAAAAAACAAAACACACAATGCTGGACTTTAAAATACAGGGTCAGCGATGAAAAACATTAGAATTAATTGCACAACAGTTCCTAGTTCGCAAATCTGCAATAAAATAAATATTTTTATTACGTTTAATTTGCGTGTTATATCAATCTCAGGAATCAAGGAGGTGATACATATCAGGCCACCAACATGGACTATAAGAGTTTGGCAATTCCTTTTTATTGATTTTTACATTGCTGGATTGCAAGCCTGATTGAATATCGGACATCTAAACGCTAATTGATTGACATTTAAAACACATGTTTTATGATGACAGTCATGATGACAGTCTTTACTATTGGTTCTTTCTAAATTGTAACTTATGGGCTTGCTTAATTGATCATGCCTTGAAATACTATGTATGGGTTTTATACTTCGGTCTTGTAATTGCGGGCTTGTTCAATTACATTGATCTGTAACTGTCGCAATTTTGGAATTGGAATTAAATAAGGCCCAAGGTGTCTGAACTCCTTATTCATCTTGGTTAATAAATTATAGTAGCACATGGTATTCACATAATGTCTCCCATCCAGGGCTTGATCTTGCTTAGCTTCTGAGATCAAACAGTATTCGGTACATTCAAGCTAGTATGGCCATTGGTCTAATCAGTCATAGTGTCCTTGCCCTGATTTGTGTACACTATATACCTGATAATATCACCTGCAATATTAACTTTGTTTCCTCATTCTAAAATTGAAATGTGATGTGTTGACAAGGCCCTTACTTCACTTAGATCTCAACTTCAATTATGTTTAACTGTTAATTAACTTATTGCACAGAAATATATTCAATACATGACCAACTGCTAACATTTCACGATATTCATGATTATATATATACTAGCGAATTGCCCGTCAAAAAATGACAGCAATGAAATTGTAAGTGAGCTAAGGGTGTTTGGTGTATATAATGTGGCTGATGTAGCGTTGTTCGTTTTCTATGTCATGCAAGTTTTTCATAATATTAGTTTTCTATGTCGTGCGAGTTTTTCGAAATATTCGTAGCTGTTTGGTGGGCTTTTTCGGAATA
Organism: Discoglossus pictus; assembly: GCA_027410445.1. Lineage (NCBI taxonomy): Eukaryota > Metazoa > Chordata > Amphibia > Anura > Alytidae > Discoglossus > Discoglossus pictus. Next base: position 149,105,550 of record CM050170.1, read on the forward strand.
TCCGTAACTGTTTGGTGGTGTTTTGCGTGTTTATGGTAGTGTTTTGCGTGTTTAGGGACTTTCGTTTTGTTCGCCATTTTTTCTCTCGCTTAGGTGATTTTCGGGTCTCTTAACTCCAAAATTTGTGGTTAAATGGAGGTTTAACTTCACTTGCAGAGGTCCTCGGTGTCCCCCCTTGCTGTGAGTAAACTTTTTATGTGTTTGTTGTTTGTATTTGTTGTGTTTGTAATGTTTTTGGGGTTGCGCGGGTTGCGTCCTTGTTTTGTAATCTCGTAGGTGTTTTTCGGCAAATACGTAGGTGTTTGGTGGTGTTTTGCGTCTTTAGAGTGCTGTAGCCTCGTTTTCGTTTTTTTCCGGCGGCCATTTTTTCTCTCGCTTAGAGAATTTTTTAGTGTCTAAACTGTTTTAATTTCAGTAAAATTGAGGTGTAAGTTTAGTTTTCGAGGTCCTCGATGCTTCCTCTTGTTGTAGGTAAGCTTTTTATGTATTTGTTGTGTGTATTTGTTTGATTTTTTATGTTGTGATGTGCGCGTGTTGTGCCCGTTTTTGCGAGGTCGTAATGGGTCGTAACGTGTCTCGTATTTTGATTGCGTTACGACGTAGAGTTTGCGAGGGTCACAGTTGCTGGCAAGGAGCGCCTTTGGCTTCACGAGGGCCTCAGTTGCTGGCAAGGAGCGCCTTTGGCGCTCCTTGCCAGCAACTGCGACCCTCGCTTCGCGAGGGCCGCGGGCTCACTACGCGAGCCCGCAAGCGTTAGCAACAACTCGTAGGCTCACAACTTTATATATATATATATATATATATATATATATATATATATATATATATATACTTATACATAATATATAAGTTCCTTAATGATACTACTGTATAGTACCAAAATAAATATAGAAAGGCCTTATTTAATTTACTTTAGATCAGTCACTCCACATGACGTTGGATATCAAGGTACTTGAATCATTACCAATTGAGCAATACATGACTTAATATCTGATAGGTTATATCACTGGATACAAAGAGATAAGGACCTTTTTAAATTAATCTAACTTGTATCTTTAGTTCTGTAACAAAGGATATATAAAGAATAATATCAGACTATATTAAGGATCATGATACAAATGCCATCTAATACAACATTTAACTATTTTGTGCCGTTTTATTATTATGTATTAATATTTGGTTATGTTTATGATCTGGTTGTGTCAGAAAAAATACAATGAAAAATAATAAGATATGACTTAAAAAAAAAAAATAGAGCCATTGAAATAAGTTATAGAATATTTTTTGATGTTGCAGCAAAATGATTGAGGAAATTGCCTTAGCATATTAAACAAAGTATGTTCCACTTTTAACTCACATCACAAATGACACAAAGACATTAAATTGAACTTTAGTAATTCCAAGCCAATGAATATTGTTAAAACTTGTGTTAGATGGGTTTTTAATCTATTGTAGATTTAGTCATAATTGTAATGGTTGAATCTTATCACAGAGCAATGCAAAATACAGTTTGCAAAGCTTTTGTGTAGTATTCTAATACCGTGGGGGGTTCTATCAAAGGCCAGAGATGAAAGAATGAGTAAAAAATGGTTCTAGAGGAGATTAAACGGGCTAAAGAAGCTGTGAAATTGATACAAAATGAACATTTTATAATTTATCAAGCTTCAGTGAGATAAAATGCTATTGTGGTGCATCATACCTACGTGCATCTTTTTAATGATATGATATTGGGGAGAATATATTTTTATATGTATTGTCCCATGGTTGGCACTATGAAAGTGCCCTTCCAAAACCATCCAAATTTTGTTGAAAGGAGGCTCAAAGACAGTCATGATGCATATACCCTAGGACAGCACGTTGTTCAAAGCTGCCTTTGTGGTGCGATAGATGTACATATACGATTTATGCAGTTATATACACCGAAAAATATAGCTATGTACATATCTGTGCAAAAAAAAATAATTATCAATTAATAATCAAATAACAATCACAAAAACTGCTTTATAGTGACAGATTATACAATACTACAATTCCGTTTTACGATAGATAGATAAATAAATAAATATGCAGATGTCCTGTGATTGTCCTCCACTCCTGCTTCCTATTTCCTCCTATGATTCCCTACACTGCCTCCATATGCTGCCACCTCTTCCTCTCTTCCGTCATCCAATCTTGGGTCGGATTCATCGCTCTCCACTCCATCCTCTTCTTTCTTCCTTTACTGGCCCATTCTTGCAGTCTTTTCCCTCACTCGTTTCACATTTCCTGTTCATCTGAGAAGCTTCTAATAGCCTTAGCTTTCCGGCCCTCTTTCCTCCCGCTCTGTTCTGCTCCCTCTGCTTCCGGCTCAGCAATTTTGCCTCCTCTTGCCGTTTACTCCCTCCTTCTGTTCTTCTTTACGTTTCTTTCCTCGTTGTCTGTCATTTGACTCCTATTCTGTATTCTGAACCTCCTGGGTCTTTGTCTCCACACCTCTTGTCAATTTTTCTACCTTACCGTCTTCTGTCCACCTGCCGCTCATAGCTGCCTCCACCCTAGCTCTCTTCCGACTCTATTCTCTCTATTTGTCCTGTTGCCATCTCCCATTGCTCTTTAGGGGCTCCCTCTTGTGGTGCCTTGCCGCTCATCTTGCTGGACATTCTACTGGACATGCCCCATGCCCCTCGTTGGTTCTCCTGTCCTCGTGAATCTTAATCGGCGCTGCTGCTCCCTGCTCACTCCTTTCATCTGTTTCTCCCACTACTCTTCATTGCCCATGGCCTTCACCTCTGGGCTTTATGCCCTGGCCCCACTGTGTGGTTCTATGCAGCTTCTGCTGGCCTTCCCACTCTGCCTCCACATTCTTCCTTCTGTGGCCTTCTGGCCTCCTCACACCCTGTCACGACCCAAATGGAGGGGATACCGTACACCCAAGACTTGCCTTCTGCTGCAGGAACACCCCAAGATTGTGAATTTGGGTTATCTCAGCACCCAGCATGCAAATTTTCATATCACCCCCTCAGGAAATCAGGTATCAGGATTACAGGATCAGCCTAGAAAATGACATCTGGAAAGGGGAACACCCTTTATTCCAGCTAGTTGTAGGGCAATGCATTGTTATAGCAACATATACATTATGCCAGTGGTATAGTAGACATAAAATATAATGAATACAAGTGTACAGTCTCTCAGTGATATGTGCTTGGCTATCATACCAACAGCCCCTGTGAACTGGGGTGGGATGGGGTAGCACCTTGCCCCCTTGCTTTCCCATCTAGTGTGAGGGTACATGATGATTCCACTATAATCATTAAGGGCACACACAAATCCAAACACGATAGTAAAAAGAAATCCCTTTCAGCATCTTGCAGGTCATACAGATAATTTAACCCATAGCTACACAATTCAATGCAGTGATATCCCAGTGAATAGTCTTTCAAGATCCATATTAATATACCTGAGAATTGTAATTTTAATCACTCAGCTCTTCTGTTCCTTTAAACAATTACTTGACAGGGGATTTAATCAACAAGCCATTGTTCGGTTTCAAGGGGTGATAATGTTAATTGTTAGACAATACTATCCTGGAGACTGAGATTCTGATAAAGGCTCCTTCATGTACAGGCTCACTAAATCCATAATGGAGTCATCTACACAATATGAAAATAACAGGCAAATGTCCATGTCTGCCCACAGACTTTAGCCACCAGCAACGATGTACTGTATCCCTGTCAGTTACCTTAGAAAACATTGTTGAAAACTCAACAACATTTTTATACCCAAGTAAATAAATCTTCACCCATGCTGGCTAAAAAACTCCGGAGTAAACAAAGTTACAATCAAATTTATCAAAACCCCACAAGGGAATATTTATAATTACTTTCAAGATATTTACTCCTCACATTCTAAGACCAGCAACTTTATAATACAAGATTTTCTGAACAGATACAACTTGCCCACAGTCTCTACTCAGGAACTTAACCTACTAAATGGAGAAGCTACCAATTAAAGAAATTAGCGAAACCATTAACAATTAGGGAAATCACCGGGACCTGATGGTTACTCAATTGTTTACTATAAAACTTTTCCAACATTCTTATTCCATACTTGACTATTAACGCTATACTGCAAGGCAAAAAAATGCAAAATCAAGCCAATTAAAAAAAAAAGTCCTAAACAGGACGGGATCCACTCAACGTTAAAATTTTTCACCCAATATCCTTAATAAATGGAGAAATACTAGCAAAAATAATGTCAATAAGGCTGGCCAAATTTCTCCCCAGACTGATCCATAAGGATCAAGTTAGCTTTATACCATTTAGACAAGCGGCGACAATATCCAGAGAATATTAAATGTATTCCATTTAGCTAAATCTACTAAAACCCCACTATGCACTCTAGCCCTCGATTTGGAAAAAGTATTTCATTCCATTGAGTGGCCCTATCTACATTAACTAAATTTGGAATCAAGGTAAATTTCATTAATCTTATGACATATTATCGGGATCCAATAGCCTACCTTAAATTACCAGCCGAATCTACTGATCAAATTAAAATTCAAAGAAGGACAAGACAGGGATGCCTCTATCTCCTTTATTATTTTCCTTAGCTATAGAACCATTAGCCCAAGCTATCTGGACCAAATCTAATATACAAAGTTTTACAACAGGCCTATATCAATTCAAATGTCGTCTGTTCGCCAACAATATATTGTGTACACTTACAGACCTTGTAAACTACATTTTAGCCTTAATGGATACCCTTAAAACCTTTGGGCAGATTTCTGGCCTTAAGGTAAACCTTGAAAAAACAGAGGTTATAGGAGCTCAAATCTCTCGAATTCCCACCTTAAATACCTTGGCCTAAATATAACCCCGGAATTGTCCGATCTATATAAAGACAACTACACACCACTCTTGAAAGAATAGCCCTCAGACCTTTCTAAATGGAATGCATTTCTGATCTCTTGGACAGGAAGAATAAATGCCATTCAAATTAACATCTTACCTAGAATCTTATATTATTTCAGAGCATTACCCATTCCAAGTAATGTGACAGATAAAAAGAAACTTCAAAAACAAGCCTTTAGATTCATCTGGCAAAATAAACATCCAAAGATAAACAAAGCTCTTATGCATAGATATAAAAATAGACCCTCACAAATTTCTTTTATCCCTCAGGCACATTCAAAAGAACATCAACCATTATGGGTCTTTATTGAAATCTCCAAATTACACCATTTCATTCGGATTCATTAATATGAACCCCCATAATACCTACCATAGGCTCTAGAGTTTCCAACCCCATTAAGTTATCCCTAAAAACTGGGCTTGGGCCAACTTGAATTCAACTAAAACCCACAATTTCACTTCTTACCCCCCACTCTCAATTCACCTCAGGTACTTAAAAGTATGGGAGAAGAATCCAAAGCATGGTGGCGTATTAGTAAACTAGATAGACTAGAAGCTTGTCTCCTAGATGATCAATTACTCTCAACAGACCAATGTAAAACACAATTTTATAAAAATACCTTGAATCTACGACTTACCCACCATATAGATTCAACATCAGTCAATTTTCTTGATCTGACAACTTCAAAAGACTCAAAAGGCGCTCAAGACACAGATGTCTTTTGTAAGCCTTCTGCAACTAACAATACATTACACTATTCGAGTTCACATTCACTGGCCACTAAAAATGCAATCCCCACAGGAGAGTTTCTACGTGTTCGTAGAAGCTGCTCCAGCATGGAGGCCTTGAAACTAAGATCCAAGGAACTAATGGAAAGACTACGTCAAAGGGGATATAGTCATAGAATCCTGAAAAAAGCATACCATCAAGCTTTATATACACCAAGGGAAAATATACTAGTTCCCTAGAATAAACAAGCAACTCATAGATGGTGAAGTTTATTGGAACCTTCAACCAACAATGGAGGGAGAAAACAAAGATTATCAATAAACATACAAATATACTCAGAACGGATACCCTAAATACGTTAATTGGGGAAAGAATCAAAATTGGTTGGAGGAGATCAAGAACATTAAGGGATCAACTGAGCTATACTCCTTCCTCCACCCACTATGTCCTCCCCCATCTCAAGCTCATAAGCAGAAACACTTCTGTGAGTCCCATTTGCATCTCCCTTCCTTCTCTCTCATTCTGGCTTCTGGAGACACATTTCCTAACCGAGGGCCTACCTGACATTTCCACTAGCAGATACATTATCTGACCACTAGGGACAGATAACATATTACACACCTGAGCCATTCACCTCACAATGTCACATACCTTCCTACCTAAGTAAACTTTAACTTTCTTCCTCACCCTTGCTATCCTCTATCTGTTCCCCCCCAAGTTTCTGCCTCTCCCATCCCCTTTAGATTGTAAGTAGCGAGTTTTCAATCTTGTAGGGTGCTTTGAAAAAAAGCACTTCCTGCAAACATTCAAAGCTCAAAACAGGGCCCTCCATTTTTCTGCAGTATGTTAACATTGTATTCTTCCTTGTCCTTATCCCCTGTACAGCACTACGGAATATGTTGGCGCGATACAAATAAAGATTAATAATAAAAAAGATTAATAAAAAAATTAAAAACTCAACAGTCATTTCCGAAAGAGTATGAAAACTAAGGAGTAAGGCAAACTAAATGTTGTCAAGAATGAAATGACAAGGTTAAAGATTGATATCCTGAGAATTGGTGAAATTAAATGGAAATTAAATGGAATGGAATGTGAAAATTTCACAACAGACAAGCACCAGCTATTCTACTGTGGTCAAGAATCCCGCAGATGAAATGGAGTAGCCATCCTAGTCAATCAAAAGAGTGGCCAACGCAGTGCTCGGTTACAACCCAATAAATGACAGAACAATTTCAATTCAAATTCAAGGCAAGACGTTTAATATCAGAGTGAATCAAGTCTATGCTCCAACAACACATGCTGAAGAGGCTGAAGTTGTCCAATTCTATGAAGACATTCAACACGTCATGGATATGGCACCGGGAGAAGATGTTACTATCGTCATGGGAGATTGAAGTGCTGGGGTGGGGAGCCAAGGGACACCTTGAGGGACTGAAAGATTTGGCCTTGGAGTGTGGAGTGGGGCAGGTCAGAGATTGGTGGAGTTTTGTCAAGATGATTCTCTGGTCGTAGCAAGCACCCTCTTCCAACAGCCTCTAAAACGACTCTGCACTTGGACATCACCAGATGGACAACATAGAAATCAGACTGACTATATATTTTGCAGCCAAAGATGGCAGAGCTCTATACAGTCAGCAAAAATAAGGCCTGGAGCTGACTGCGGCTCAGACCATGAGTTTTTTATTGCAAAGTTGCAAATTAAACTGAAGAATTGAGGGAAAACCATCAGACCAAGTAGATATGTAATAAATAATATCCCTTGCGAATACGCAGTGGAAGTAAAGTATAGATTTAACGGACTAGACATGGATGATGGCATGCCGGAAGAAATTTGGACTGAAGTTTGTAACATTATCAAGGAAACTCCAACAAAGACTGTTCCTAGGGAGAAAAGGGTAGGAGGTTGGGCTGGCTGTCTGGTGAGGCTTAGTGGGTGGCCAGAAGAGGGGAGGGGGAGTAGTGGAGATAGGAAAATATTTGTCCAACTGAATGCAGAATTCCAAAGGACAGCAAGAAGAGACATCGAGACATTCTACAATAAATGATGTAAAGCGATTGAAGAGGATAGAAGAATGGGAGAGTCCGGAGATCTCTTCAAGAAAATTGGGAACCTAAAAGGCACCTTTCATCCCAAAGTGGGCGTGATGGAAGACAAAGGTGGTAGGGACTTAGCAGTAGAAGATCAGATAAATAGGAGGTGGCGGGAATGCACTGAGTGGTGACCTTGGTGGCTTGTCCGGTGGGCTGGAGACGTACATCTTGGGGAGCAGCGTGGGATGAGCCCTGGGATGTCTTGCTAATGATGGGGCTGCAGGAGATGATGGAGTCCCAATTGAACTATTCTGGATTCTGTGGGATGATGCTGTGGGTGTGTTGCTTGCCTTGTGCCGGTACATTTGGAAAACTCAGCAGTCACCAATAGACTAGAGGGGGTTGGTCAGCATGGGGGGTTGGGCAACGGGGGTGGAGTTGGATGGATGAGATCACTGGGGCAATGAACGTGGACTTGGTGGAGCTCGGGGGGGGGCAGTGACTGGGAGATGCGCCTGGCGTGCTGTGGTCCATAGAGTCACGACTAAACGACTAAACAACAACGAGAAAACCATAGGCTGTTTACCTGATGGTACATACAGCTGCACCACTGTAATTTTTGCAAATTTATAACAAAAGTGAATAAGGTTACTGACAGACAAGGACGCATAATTAAGATCAAGGTTTTTTTTTATTGCACCAGTTCAAATGTAATCTACTGTTAAGAATGTCCATGCCAACTAAAATATATAGGCATAACAACAAGAGCGCTAAGATGAAGGCTGGGGGAACATCTCTGAAATATTTGAAATAGCAAAAAAGATATATCAAATAACAAAACCCTCACCTCAGTTGCTAAACATTTTTTTCAAAAACATAATTCCTAACCTAAGGTAAAATGTTGGGTGCTGCAAAGAATTTGTTTGGGTATAAGAAGAGGAGACATTGAACAAGAACTGCTGAGAGCAGAAAGATGTTGGATTACCTTATTAAATACTATAACCCCAAAAGTTCTCAATGAGAATGTCAATTATATTTATTTAGTCATAATGTTCCCTGTAAGAAGAAGACAAACTCAGTATTTCTTTAGGTAAACTTATACATCTTTCTGAGTTACAAACTTTGGGCCCTATTAAATTCTCCCTCGTAGTTCTCTCGGTGCTCGCAAAAGGCAGTTTTCCTGCTGTTTGCGAGAACCGAATCTCTCGCAGCCTGCTTTACGATATGACTGCGAGAAAATGGCCGAGAATAGGCTCCGAGAGAGCTACGTAGCCTTAAATCTATGCACGAGTCTCGCATATCGTAAGAATCCCTACGTGGATAAAAAGTCCACGCAAGGGATCCGAAAGCCTCTACGTGCTGCCTCGGAACAGCCCGAGACAGCAGTGTGAGGCTCCCCCCTGCACCCTATACACATCCCCATGCTGCAGGGGTCTCTATCAGAACCCCTGCAGCACCCCCACATTAACCCCTTGCAGCGGGGGTCCCCGATCTGCATAGATCAGGCCCCCCGCTGCATTTCAAACTTTTAAATTCCCCGCCGCGGCTCCTTAAAGGGACCGCGGCACACTATTACCCAATCCCGGCCGCGGCACTTAAAATTAACCCCCCTCTATGCTGGGGGTCCCCATTGGGACCCCCGAAGTGTCCCCACATAAACCCATTGCAAGGGGGGGCCCCCGATCTGCATAGATCAGGCCCCCCGCTGCATTTCAAACTTTTAAATTCCCCGCCGCGGCTCCTTAAAGGGACCGCGGCACACTATTACCCAATCCCGGCCGCGGCACTTAAAATTAACCCCCCTCTATGCTGGGGGTCCCCATCGGGACCCCCGAAGTGTCCCCACATAAACCCCCTGCAGCGGGGGGCCCCGATCGGCACCGATCGTGACCCTGCTGCAATTCAATTTTAAATTTCCCGCCTCGCGGGTCCTCAAAGGACCGTAAAGGTCCTGAAAGGACTCGCACTAAAAATATTAACCCCAGGCAACTATAATTACCCCATTAACTCATGATGGTCAATACAGACCACCATAAGGCCTAAATTAACCCATTAACTCATGATGGTCAATCCAGACCACCATAAGGCCTAAATTAACCCATTAACTCATGATGGTCAATCCAGACCACCATAAGGCCTAAATTAACCCATTAACTCATGATGGTCAATACAGACCACCATAAGGCCTAAATTAACCCATTAACTCATGATGGTCAATCCAGACCACCATAAGGCCTAAATTAACCCATTAACTCATGATGGTCAATCCAGACCACCATAAGGCCTAAATTAACCCATTAACTCATGATGGTCAATACAGACCACCATAAGGCTCTATTTAACCCATTAACTCATGGTGGTCAATACAGACCACCATAAGGCCTAAATTAACCCATTAACTCATGGTGGTCAATACAGACCACCATAAGGCTCTATTTAACCCCATCAGTCCCATAAGGGTATATTATTACCATTATGGGCCTGTTACAACCCAACATTAACCACATAAGTGCCATGATGGTCCTCAAGGACCATCATGACACTAACTACAAACACTACACTATAACCACCAATAAACCATTTAATCTAAACTAACCCCCCTCTACACTAATCTATTAACACTTACACTACCTACCTACACTACCTACCCCCTAATAAACCTCCCCAACACTCTAATTACAAAAAACAAAAAACCTACAGCACAGAAAACAAAAAACCTACAGTACAAAAAACAAAAAAAACTACAGTACAGAAAAAAAAACAATTACAACCCCACCCCCACTACAGAAAACAAAAAAATACATTACAACCCCACCCCCCACTACAGAAAATAAAAAAAATACACACCTGAAAAGGAAAGACAGATAAACCCAATACAATACATACATATAATACATTACATACATTACATACAATACATGACATTACATATAATATATTACATATAATATATTACATATAATACATTACATACATTACATACAATACATGACATTACATATAATATATTAAATATAATATATTACATATAATATATTACATATAATACATTACATACATTACATACAATACATGACATTACATACATTACATATAATATATTACATATAATATATTACATATAATATATTACATATAATATCTTACATATAGTCCTAATCAAATACCCCCTATCTATCTAACATACAATCTATTTAATTTAAAATAAATCCTAACTATATCAAATACATCCCCCTATCTATCTAATATACAAAAAATCCTAACTACATACACAGACCCTTATTCTAAAATAAAATAAAATAATTACAGTCCTAACTACATACACAGACCCTAATTCTAAGCTAAAATCAATAAATTAAGACCACTTACCTTTAAGATGTTGCTTCAAATCACTAACCTATGGGTCAAAGAAAAAGAAAAATTAGTACAAAACATTAACATCAAATAAATAAACATTCTATACATTCTACATATTCAACTCACCTTTACAGCATGTCCCGTCACTGTTTAGCTCTTCCGGCGCGGCCCTGTTAAAAAAAAAAACACAATACATGAATACATGAATACAATATATAAACAATAAATAAAATACACAAATAAACATCTAAATATACATTTAACTTACCTCCCCGCGATGTCCCCGGCCTTCTCTCCTTCAGCCCCGGCTGGGCCGCGGAACCATCCGCGCTCTAAAAAAAAAAAAAAAAAAAAACTATTGGAGGTCTGCACTGGCAGACCTCCCCGACGCTAATGAACCTCCCGGAGTCGTTTCCAGGAGGAAATTGGCATTGTCGGCTTGTGATTGGCTGGTTAATTTAGGCCTTATGGTGGTCTGGATTGACCATCATGAGTTAATGGGTTAATTTAGGCCTTATGGTGGTCTGGATTGACCATCATGAGTTAATGGGTTAATTTAGGCCTTATGGTGGTCTGGATTGACCATCATGAGTTAATGGGGTAATTATAGTTGCCTGGGGTTAATATTTTTAGTGCGAGTCCTTTCAGGACCTTTACGGTCCTTTGAGGACCCGCGAGGCGGGAAATTTAAAATTGAATTGCAGCAGGGTCACGATCGGTGCCGATCGGGGCCCCCCGCTGCAGGGGGTTTATATGGGGACACTTCGGGGGTCCCGATGGGGACCCCCAGCATAGAGGGGGGTTAATTTTAAGTCCCGCGGCCGGGATTGGGTAATAGTGTGCCGCGGCCCCTTTAAGGAGCCGCGGCAGGGAATTTAAAAGTTTGAAATGCAGCGGGGGGCCTGATCTATGCAGATCGGGGCCCCCCCCTGCAATGGGTTTATGTGGGGACACTTCGGGGGTCCCGATGGGGACCCCCAGCATAGAGCGGGGTTAATTTTAAGTGCCGCGGCCGGGATTGGGTAATAGTGTGCCGCGGCCCCTTTAAGGAGCCGCGGCGGGGAATTTAAAAGTTTTAAATGCAGCGGAGGGCCTGATCTATGCAGATCGGGGACCCCCGCTGCAAGGGGTTAATGTGTGGGGGCTGCGGGGGTTCCTATAGACCCCTGCAGCAAGGTGTTCATGTGAGGACACTTCGGGGGTCCCGACGGGGACCCCCGCATTGAGGGGGGGTTAATTTTAGGTGCCGGGTGGGGGGGGGTATTCGGAGTACCCCCACGGCAGGGCTTATGTGGGGGACTGCCGCGGAGGTCCCTTTTAGGACCCCCGCAGCAATTGATGAGGAGTGGGAGCCTGCGATATCATCTCGCAGGCTGTCACTTCTCATGTACATTTACGCAGTGTAGATACGTACGGCCCTGCTGCGTAGCTCACACGTTGCTCGCAGCAGGGCTAATTTAATGGCATTGTAAGTTAGAGAAACTTTGCAGTACGTAGGGCTTAAGTAGAAGCCTCTTATTTATGAGGCTGGAATTTAATAGGGCCCTTTATGTTGTAGAATAATAATAAAGCTGGATATCTTGAAAATTTAGGTTGAGATTTATCATTTGCTAGTGAAAAACTAAGTAAAAAAAGGCCAGAGATTCCTTATATTTGAAATAACAACTAAAATTCATAAAAGCAGGAATTTGACAAAATGTCTAAACACTACAGCATGAAATTACAGTGTCAATTTACTATTCTATAATGTACATACCAAGAATAAATTATTCTACAACGTATAAGAAACCTCCTTTTGGTTCAAGGACTATTAAAAAGGATTATGAAATCGGATACAAAGGTTGTTAGCTCAAACCAAGGTGCTAATGTGTCATAAACCTTGTCAACATATGTCTGTAAAAAGTGGTGAAATGTTTTCCTGATTAGGACACATTAGTACCAAATAAAATCTTTAGTTATGAGGACATAGCCTTAATAAATAATAGGACATCACTGTATATTACCAGATTAATATTATTTTCCTTTACATTAACTATATTTAGGATTCAGATCCCTTAACAGAATGAGAGACAACATTTTATGCTCAAAACCATATCTATTTATTGAAGATATTGACAAATACATGTATTGATTTAAGTTATTGACTATAACACATATTTGAAATTTCTGTCTTATTAAAGCATTTCATATGCAAAGTATAATATATTGGGCATTAAAATATTAAAATAAAGAATTTAAGCCCCTTGATTTTTTACCTATCTTGTTACATTAAAGCCTTAAATTCAATGTTGTGTTAATCTGAATTTTATGTGATGGATCAGAACACAATAGTCCAAGTTGGTGAAGAGAAATTAGAAAAACATATACATAAAAGGACTTTTTAGAAATAGACAACAGAAAATTGTCATGTGCGTATGTATTCACCCCCTTTGTTATGAAGCCCATAAAAAGCTCTGGTGCAACCAATTACCTTCACAGGTCACATAATTAGTGGAATGATGTCCACCTGTGTGCAATCTAAGTGTCACATCATCTGTCATTACATATACACACCTTTTTTTTAAAGGCCCCAGAAGCTGCAACACCTAAGGAAGAGGCACCACTGACCAAACACTGCCATGAAGACCAAGGGACTCTCCAAACAAGTAAGGGACAATGTTGTTGAGTAGTACAAGTCAGGGTTAGGTTATAAAAAAATATCCAAATCTTTGATGATCCCCAGGAGCAACATCAAAGAACATGGCACAACAGCAAACCTGCCAAGATATGGCCGCCCACCATAACTCACGGACCGGGCAAGGAGGGCATTAAGCTGAGTCGCAGCACAGAGACCTAAGGTAACCCTGGAGAAGCTGCAGAGTACATAGGACGACAATAAGCCGTACGCTCCATAGAGTTGGGCTTTATGGCAGAGTGGCCAGAAGAAAGCCATTACTTTCAGCAAAAAACATATGGAGGAAGGTGCTCTAGTCTGATGAGACTAAAATTGAACTTATCGGCCATCAAAGAAAACGCTATGTCTGGCGCAAACCTAACACATCACCCAAAGAACACCATCCGCACAGTGAAACATGGTGGTGGCAGCATCATGCTGTTGGGATTTTTTCAGCAGCCGGGCCTGGGAAACTGGTCAGAGTTGAGGGAAAGATGGATGGTGCTAAATACAGGGATATTCTTGAGCAAAACCTGTACCACTCTATGCGTGATTTGAGGCTAGGGCGGAGGATCACCTTCCAGCAGGACAATGACCCCAAACACACTGCTGAAGCAACACTTTAGTGGTTTAAGGGGACACACGTAAATGTGTTGGAATTGCATGGACAAAGCCCAGACCTCAATCCAATAGAAAATCTGTGGACAGACTTAAAGATTGCTGTTCACAAGCTCAAACCAACCAACTTGAAGGGCCTGGGGCAGTTTTGCAAGGAGGTATGGGCTAAAATCCCAGTGGTAAGATGTGGCAAGCTCAGAGTGACTTATCCAAAGCAACTTGGAGCTGTGATTGCTGCAAAAGGTGGCTCTACAAAGTATTGACTTTAGGGGGTTGAATAGTTATACATATCAGAGAACCTTTCCACAATACCACCTTGTAAGCCCCAACTTAACCCCTTCATTATTTCCATAAATTCATGTGTTTTTTTGGCCTTTAAGCAGGCTAAGAATTACATAGCTTTTAACCATACCACCACCACCAGCTACTAATCACTTGAAAAGAAGACAACCACAAACAACCAGGTATTAACCTAGAGTTGTTGGAGGAGCCTTCTCCCTCTACTTAACCCCCCTAGACCTCACCTTACACTCTCTGACACCTCCCTCTTCACCCCAAACCACCTTCAATCCACTAGACACCAGGGATCCATTAACACTAGATACCAAGGTAATAATAATCATAATAATAATAATAATAACTATAATAATAATAACAAGATACATATGCATTACAAATAAACAATATTAATATATGTAATAGATGTTCAATCACCCTGGTTGATCAGACAATTTTTTATACGTTTTCCCCCTCCCCTCCAACGCCTCAAATTGGTGAGGATCAGCCTAGCTTGTTTTTGCCAGAGAGAAGAGGCCACTATCCTATTGTGTTTCCGAGTTTCCTTCTTTTCTGGTCATAAATTAATTGACATGGTGTTGCAATGAGGTACCAATAAGCTGCAGAGAAATGAATAGTGTGCCAGCTGATACGCCTATGCTTTTTTTGCGTCTGCCCACTTTGCCTGGGACTTACTCTAATAAACCATATTGGTTTTACTCTGTGATATGGATAGTTTAGAGTAGTATTTCTCAACAACTGGTGCTGGTCGGGATATCTTATCTGTCGATCCACAGAGAGAGAGGAAATAGGGATTCGATTGAAAAAGAAGTATAAGTGAGAGCGATAATGACCCCTTATCAATATCCTGTAGCACATGAATTACTGAATCGCAGTATTAAGTACTGTAAATACTTAAACTCTTAAAGGCATATCTAAGTTTCCCTTATCTTCCGTTTTCCTAATCTAACACCTGCTCCTTATATTAGAAACACACATTACGTTAAGTCATTCTATACTCATACAGATTTATTTAATAAAAAAAGCTTGTTTTCCCCACCCTAGAGCTTTCTACGTTGGCACCTGATAACTACCAATAAAAACACTGCATTTAAATACCGATTTTAACTCTTTACTAACCTTCAAGCCAGCAGCAGCTCATTGCAATGATGTACAGATCAGTGTCTGACTCTTCCTGTTTCCTTCTACAGCGGGACTACACATCCCATGACTCTTTCCTGCACAAACTGCCATCACTGATGGTTACATTGTATTAACATGTATAGCTGCCTGTGATTGACCAAAACAATTTATGAATTTTATGCTAATTTTAGATTTTTAGGGACGGTGCTTGCAAACTCAAGAGACTAAGCAAACATCAGGGTGAGTTTCTTAATGTTTATTTTGGTATTTTTCATGCAAAAAAAATGTTTTGATACACTACTGATTCTCCCATAACAGATGCATTCATAATCCAGGAAACTTAGATATGCCTTCAAATCTATTCAATGGGGGCCGCGAAAAGTCCAGGATTTAATTAGTCGTCTATTTTGAGTATTCAGGTTCTCTCTGCTTTAGCACACCTACGTTACTTCATTTTATTCATTCTAAATGATTGTCCTACATTCATACAGAGAGAGAAAATCTTAGAACATTAAAGGCAGTTATAGGAATAATTTGCCCAACAATGCCTCAATGTCTAGCATTTTCTGTAAGTGCCAATATATGTCAGCGACCTACCATGTACTATCCTTAATATGATAATACAGCATGTTAGCAATGTCATCTTTAAGTAGGTTTAATAGCTTAATAGAGTAATGTAGTTTAAGAAAAAAACAGCACTTGGAACAAACTAACAACACTAGCAGCTGCGTAAGACATAAACTTAAAGAAATTGGGGGTGGAATTAGGAGTTTTTAAAGACTCTGTTTATGAGTGTACAGGAATCCATTTTGTTTTTTTACAGCAATTCAGGAAAGCTGACTCATGAGGGTGTGTTTTTATCTATTAATGGAGGGAGGGTGGGGAAGAGGGAAAGAGGATGGGGCAAAAGATTTTGTTGGATCATATTGAATTTGTCATCACAACCTTTCTCCCTTACAGACCCAGAAGCAAACTGATTGTATCAGGAAATGCATGGATTGCTTTCACCAGATTCCACCAATGTATCATGGATACCTCCTGGGTCCAGTAGAGGAAATACTTTTTTTTCTAAATACTAACTAGCTTCTTGACTTTTTCCTGCTTAATTATTGTCAAAGACACAACATTTTCAAACATGCATATTGTTTTCCATTGTACAGTGATTATATGATGTGTATATATATATATCACATATATAGTTGTGAGCAAGCGGGCTGTTGCTAACGCTTGCGGGCTCGCGCAGCGAGCCTGCGGCCCTTGCAAAGGCGCTCCTTGCCAGCAACTGCGGACCTGGCAAAATGTACATAGTTACGAAAGCAAAATACGAGACACGTTACGACCCATTACGACCTTGCAAAAATCGTCATGAAAACTTGAAAAACACAATAAATACATACAACAAATACATAAAAAGCTTACCTACAGCAAAGGGGGGCACCCAGGACCTCGAAAACTGGTGTTACTCCTGAATTTAACTCCAAATAAAAGAGTTTAGACACTGAAAAATCCCCTAAGCGAGAGAAAAAATGGCCGCCGGAAAAAACGAAAACGAGGCTACAGCAGTCTAAAGACGCAAAACATCACCAAACACCTACAGATTTCCCGAAAAAGACGTACGAGATTCAAAAACAAGGACGCAACCCGCGCGACGCCAAAAACATTACAAACACAATAAATACACACAATAAACACATAAAAAGGTTACACACAGCAAGGTGGTGCACCCAGGACCTCTGCAAGTGAAGTTACACCTCCATTTAAGCACAAATTTCGGAGTTTAGACACCCGAAAATCCCCTAAGCAAGAGAAAAAATGGCCGCCGAACAAAATGAAAACGAGGCTAAAGGCCCCTAAACACGCAAAACACCACCAAACACCTACGGATATTCAGAAAAAGTCGGACGACATCGGTAACGAAGGACGCTAAATCAGCCACAGCCGCATACCACACATTAGCCGCCATTTTAGAACACTAACTTATACAATCCGGAAGTACACAGCTACCCTAACGGATTTGCTTCGAGCACGCACACTATTACACTACACACATTCATGACACTTACACAGCAGCTCCACACCACTAATGCTGCAGCAACATCAAAACAGATTGCCAGCTCTTCAACACAATGCTTCCTGCATATATTACTTGAAAATAGGTAAAGTATATTACTTTATTAATGTATTATTTATTTCATTAACATACACCAAACAGCATTAGCTCACTTACAATTTCATTGACGTCATTTTTTGACAGCCAATATTCTAGTATATATATAAAGGCATAAATACAGCAGATGACAACTAGGTTATGTATTGGTTAAGTACAAAGCTTCTGCTCTAATGTTGCCATAATGTAGTTCACGGTTTTTATACTTATGAATAACCTGTATATAAAGAGATGTTTAAAGTATGTGCTGTATACAAAGAAAGCAAATTAACCACCTGTATGAATATAATATATTTGATGCTGTTCTATTTAAATTGGCTCAAGGTTGAATGAAATACCAGGATGATAGAGGAAATGTTTTCATTCTCCTCTTCACATAAACTATAAGCTCGTTAAGGACATTCAGACATCTTTGAGGTTAAAATAAAATGTAATTTCTCATTGCTCTTGCGGGCAGTTGGTCGCTCTCACTCTCCCCATCTTCAGAGCACGTGACCGTGTGAAGCTGGAGGCCAGCAATCTTCTAATGTACACAATACAGCTAGCGCCTTCCTATTGATTCTCGCAGCTATGTGGTTTAGCTTCTATTTCAAAAACCATCATGGACCAACAGTAGGATACTGACATTGCAGTGATTGTATTTGAAGATGCAATATGGAGATTCACAGACCACCTCATGGAGTGATGTGAGGAGAGGAATGAGATTAGAGGCCAGTATTGCAGACTAGTAGAAGTGAGAAAAGGGACGTTTAAAAAGAAAAAATGAATGATTCATAGTTTTATATAATTGGGATAATCAGGCTGTTGTGCTAGATGCAGATTATGATTTTAAAGAGCCATATCTTCTTACCACTACAGTGTCCCTTTATGTCATTCATACATTTTAATACAGAATTTGTATTGAAGCAAAATTCATAATTACCTGATAACTGTAGTACCATGTTTACAATGTGCTCTTTTGAAGGACATTGCTTGATCGGCAGCTACTACTCCTATTAGATTAAATGTTTTATGAGCAAATTTAAGTTAATATATTAAAAACCAGTATACTCAAACAGAAACCTGTGGACCTGTGCTGTTTTATGTGCACATTTGTTGCAGAGCTGGAAGCGTGTCGCTGACCACTGTAGGAACGCAGGCTGGCTCGTGTCTCCATCTAGCTGTGATGAGCTACTACGCTCGGTATCCCATCTAGCTGTGATGAGCTACTACACTCAGTATCCCATCTAGCTCTGATGAGCTACTACGCTCGGTATCCCATCTAGCTGTGATGAGCTACTACGTCCGGTATCCCATCTAGCTGTGATGAGCTACTACGCCCGGTATCCCATCTAGCTGTGATGAGCTACTACGCCCGGTATCCCATCTAGCTGTGATGAGCTACTACACTCAGTATCCCATCTAGCTGTGATGAGCTACTACGCCCGGTATTCCATCTAGCTGGGATGAGCTACTATGCCTGGTATCCCATCTAGCTGTGATGAGCTACTACGCCCCGTATCCCATCTAGCTGTGATGAGCTACTACGCCCGGTATCCCATCTAGCTGTGATGAGCTACTATGCCCGGTATCCCATCTAGCTGGGATGAGCTACTATGCCCGGTATCCCATCTAGCTGTGATGAGCTACTACGCCCGGTATCCCATCTAGCTGTGATGAGCTACTACGCCCGGTATCCCATCTAGCTGTGATGAGCTACTACGTCCGGTATCCCATCTAGCTGTGATGAGCTACTACGCCCGGTATCCCATCTAGCTGTGATGAGCTACTACGTCCGGTATCCCATCTAGCTGTGATGAGCTACTATGCCCGGTATCCCATCTAGCTGGGATGAGCTACTATGCCCGGTATCCCATCTAGCTGTGATGAGCTACTACACCCGGTATCCCATCTAGCTGGGATGAGCTACTATGCCCGGTATCCCATTTAGCTGTGAGGAGCTACTACGCCCGGTATCCCATCTAGCTGTGATGAGCTACTACGCTCGGTATCCCATCTAGCTGTGATGAGCTACTACGCCCGGTATCCCATCTAGCTGTGATGAGCTACTACGCCCAGTATCCCATCTAGCTGTGATGAGCTACTATGCCTGGTATCCCATCTAGCTGGGATGAGCTACTACGCCCGGTATCCCATCTAGCTGTGATGAGCTACTACGCTCGGTATCCCATCTAGCTGTGATGAGCTACTACGCCCGGTATCCCATCTAGCTGTGATGAGCTACTACGCCCGGTATCCCATCTAGCTGTGATGAGCTACTATGCCCGGTATCCCATCTAGCTGTGATGAGCTACTATGCCCGGTATCCCATCTAGCTGTGATGAGCTACTACACCCGGTAAAAGGTTTCCGGTTAGGATTAGAGGGTTAGGGTTAGGAAGTGATGTTTAGTTGGTCAGGGTTAGGAAGTGAGGTGTAGGGGGTTAGGGTTAGAGGGTTAGGAATTGAGGTTTAGGGAGTTAGGGTTAGAGGGTTAGGGGATTAGGGTTAGTAAGTGAGGTTTAGGGGGTTAGGGTCTAGGGTTAGGAAGTGAGGATTAGGGGGTTAGGGTTAGAGGGTTAGGGGGTTGGGGTGTACTACCTAGTTTTTACAGCTAGTTGGGGACGGGTGCGCTGCCGCATCCCCACAGTCTGCGGCGGCGCGCTGCAACAAATGCACACATAAAACAGGATAGATCCGAATATGATGTGGATTAAGGCAACAGTTCCTCACACATACACAAAAAAAATCTCCAACTTTCTATTCCACCCATGCTCAGACATGCAGGCAAGAATAAGTATGTAGTGTAAGCAAAATGCGGTCTCAAAGATGCACAATTCAGATGCATCAGCAAAGGAGAGGTGTTTATATATGATATCATGCATCCTGTGATGTACCAGCTGATTGGTTGAAATGGTTGGGCACCGGTTGAAATGGTTAACAACAATTATTGACAGAGACCTGAAAAAAGCAATGTAAAGTCTATACCAAGAAAACAGACCTGACCTACACAGAAGCAATGTTTTAAAAGATTATAAATTCTCATTTTGAATAAAAAGTTGCATTTGAACTACTTTTGGTACCCTCTCACATGTGGCATTTGTGGAGTAGATTACCAAATGTGCCTTTTTAGGCTTCAGATTGATTTAGTTTAAAATGTACCACTTTATTTCATCCTGAGTGACTTTGAAGTCACCTTGATGTCTGATCTCCATATTGCTCCACTCTCCGTCCTGTTCAGCAAATATAGTTGCAGTCTTGTTAATGTTTTTTTGCTTATGTGCCTGCCCCTCCCTCTGAGGGTCCCAGGACCCCTCCAGCAATCTTCCTCCTGCTGCTGCCTCATGCTGTGGAGCACACTCACTGCTTTGATGCACCCACCTTCTGGGTTTCCAAGGCAACGGCCTTCATTCTGCCACGCCGTGAAGTTGCAAGATGCTCCCTCAGCTCAGAGTCTGTTTTTCTCAGTAAGGCTGAGAAGGGGGAGGGAAAGTCTAATGAAGCAAAGGGTGAAGTATAGCAGACAGAAGGGGAGGGAAAAAGAGACAAACTGGTTGACTGAAAGAGAGAATCAAGGTGAACCGACAGAATTGTATGAAGCGTTGTCAGCAATGGCTTAGATTGTCAGCTTTTTGGGACGGGATGATTTGTTGCACTACTTTTTTGTGTGCAAAGTTAGTATACATAAAAGTAGAGTAACTATACTACATGGGCACACTTACAGCCCTATCGTTTGCACATAAGCATCCCTCTTTACGTCGGCCACAAGACCACTGTGGTCAATTTGTTTTTGTATATAGTTTTTTTTTTAAATAAACTTTATAATACAGAGAAAAGACTATTATAACTATTTATATAAGTTCGGATACTATTGAGCTGGTGAAAAAAGAGAAAAAAAGATACTGTCTATATAAAAAGGAAGTGTAATCACTGCCTTGTATGCCAAAAAAATTGACTCAAACTGAGGAGTTCCAGTCTTTCGTGTGAAGTAAAAAGAGAATAAAAAAAGTCCAAATTTGTAGACGAATAATCACATATTTTCACGAAGTCCCACTGGGCGCATCTCATAGGTAAAACATGAAGTCCAATAAGTCAAGCCAAATCCACAAAGTACCCCGGGGTGTGCAGCTTCTTAATAAGTCCTGCTCACAATATGAAACAGATAAGAAGGGGTATGGGGGAAAGAAGAGCCTCCTAATAGAACAGATCAATAACTTTTATTGCAAGAAACCAATAAATAAAATATAATGCACTCACATGTTCACACCTTATCAGATGAGGTATATATACAGCTTGGAAGTAAGTCCATTTCTGCAATCCTTGATCCTGGTGTTCTTACGGATGGCTGGATGGATACAGGTGGACCCCAGGTTACGGATGAGATTCATTCCTGAGAATGCCTTTAATGAATAGTAAATATTATAATAAGAAAAATACTATAATGTCTTGTGGAAATAATAATATAGTGTAACACTAAAAATGATAATAATAATAATACCACTGTACTGTAATAATCAGTTATGGAAACTCTTGGGAGCCGTTCTTAAGTACGGAACACTGAAAGTTGGGTCGTGACCTGGGGACTGTATATATAAATTATGTGTATTCAAAGAGTGAAGCCCAAAAACCTCTTCAGTGGCCTGCTCTTATAGGTCTCACAGGTTTCCCTTCTCCCAGTTACACTTAAAAGGTTTTTAGACCAAACTAATGTAATTATGGAGCAGAGCTAGGAACACCATGAGGTGTTATATAGGCATTCCACCATGTATATGAAATGAAATATAAGGTATAGGACTTATCCAAAATAATATAACAATGCCAATTAATAAAATAAAAGGTGAAGTCAAATAAAATAGAATAAAAAAGTAATCAGATGCGTTTCAACCAGGGCTGAATTTACATTTTGGAGCCCCTAGGCATTGAACTCTACGGCGCCCCTGTGCACATGTTGTGTGCACTGCTGTTTTTTGTTTGGTAAATGCTTATTTACATCACACACACATACATCACACACATAACACATGCATCACACACATACAAATACACACCATAACACAGACACACACACATATGTCACACACACATATATATACACATCACAGACACATCACACACATACATCACAGACACACAACACACATCAGACACACACATCACAGACACACACTTCACAGACACACATCACACACACACACACAGAGACACACATCACACACACATCACAAACACAGACGCATATCACACACACACACTTCACAGACACACACATCACACACACACTCATAAAACACACACATTACACACACAGACACATATCACACACACACAGAGACATACATCACACACATTACAGACACACACAAACATCACAGGCACACCATTTATATGTATTTAGTTTACTGTGCAGAATATAAGTCTACGTGTGTCATGGACTGCCAGGATTAGGCTCCTGAAGCTCCTGCTCTTCTTAGGCAGGAGCATCGCTGCTAAAGGAACTGGGAGCGCTGGGGAGCAGCCATTTCCCGGCAGCTTAACACCTTTGCCACTACAAGACAAGGGACACGTTCTTTAGTTGCACGCTTGGGCAACCTGTGCAAAATGTCCCCTACTCACTTCCTGTGCCTGCAAACAGTGCTGTATTTAGTTCCAGAAAGTGAAAATCAGGCACCCCTCTCAAAGGCCCTGCTGTAGGCAGGTGCCTTTAATGCCTAGCGGAAGATCCGGCCCTGGTTTCAGCACTGTTTAAGTTCACAGTGAAAAAAGCTAAAATAAACAAATAGTGAACAGATTAGAACATCCACCTTTTAGCAGTGAGAAAGTCACGTATACTTATTTGAGGCTCAAAGTGCTTGATAAGGGTGGGGATTGGGATCTAACTGAATGACAATATTGGAGGTCATTGTTTTGGCCAACACAGACACAGACAATAAGACTATGGGCCTCATGTAAATCTCAGAAAAAGCCATTGTGAGTGCCCTAACTGCAGAGTAAAAAAAAAAAAGTTACTTCCTGACACTCTGACACCAAAACCCTATGCTAATAAGACTTTACGGATCACTCGCAAATCAGGGCACTGCCGTAATTGAAAAAGCAGAAGAAAGATTTACGTGTACCAAACACCTCTCACAAGTGATTTTCAAAACTTTGCTGAGTCTCCCAGAAGCATTTAACGTGACAGTATAGCACAAAAAAACACTACGAAAAGATGATATTTCAACATTATTTGACACCTAACAATCCGATATCAACATATGTGTAATTAAAAAATATGATATGTTGTATTAAGCCCATTTTATGATACAAAATCCAGGGAAACAAACAACCCAGTACTCAAGGGGTTAATACACGTCACAAAACCACATTGCCTAAGAACAAACACCATAAATTATCATATTCTAACACAAAATAAACACATTTTTATTTATTTGAACCTATAAATACAGTTGACACATCTTTTTAAAATCAAAATATAATAATAAATAAATAAACAATTATATATATATATATATATATATATATATATATATATCTGTTCCCTTGCTGTACCTAGTTGCGGGAAGTTGTTCCTGCACTTCCACCTCATTATAAGTATTATGATGTTCACATTTCCTATTGGCTCCTAGGGCCGTCTTACCCGTAAAGTTTGGTTTGGCTGCTTACTGCACAGATATCAGTTGCAGCAAAAGAGCAAGAATTACAGATCTGAGCTGACTGCTGTAATCTGGAGAGTGAAATATTCACATTAGTGTAGAAGATAAGGGGAAAATAGCTCCCACAGACTTTTTACTGCATTACCATAATTTAGAGCACCTGAGTTACATGGGCTCTATATTTCTAACATGTATTTGGGAATTATACACAGTAATTATTCTATTCAGCAAAAATGGCTAAGACAATGTACAGACCATTTTGCACTTTTTAAGAAAAAGCCTAAAAACAACTTTATTGTAGGGTGGCAGCGTTCCTTTATGACAGCCAGAGGCTAATCATGGATATAGAAATGTTCATAATTAGGACATCTATTGTAAAATATTAATAATAATTTAAAAAAAACTACACTTGAAAACAAGCAGAATCTTTTTAGAAAGTAAAAAAAAATTCTTATTTGATATTACCGAGAATTATGGTGCAGTTGGAGCTACTATATCTGCTAATATGCTTCCACAGATAGTAAGAAACCATCAAAGCAGAGGTTTTGTGCTATAACGGAAATGTGACAATCCAAAATGGCAGTGCTTTCCATAGATCTAAAGGAAATCACATTAGTTTAAAAGGAGACAATGGGAATCTTCTGTATATAACAATTGTATATATACTTTAGTTATTTAGAAAATATGTATTTTGTTTGTTTTCAATAAACAATTAACCCATTATAAAATTTAGCTCTTTAAAAAGGCATATATTAAAAATGGGTCTTTAATAGTCCTTTATTTATACTCAAAGGTTTTGAAAAGCATAGAGTGGATGGGCCAAATAAATATAATATGCCATAATTTCTCTATTATTTACCTAGATTCCCATTTTAGCAGGATATGAATGGTTTCAGTTTATGTGAAGCAAATATACAATTATTGTGTTTTGTTCTGAGCCATAAAGATGGAGATCCAATGTGTTTTGTAAAAACCTCCATAATAAATATATATATATATATATATATATATATACTAGTGACTTGCCCGTCAAAAAATGACGGTCAATACAATTTGAAGCCATGGCAATGCTGTTTGGCACACAATGTTAAGCTTTTTATACGCTAAGAATCTTCAGCGCTCATTGCGATCCTCGTGCTGAGAGCCTTCGGCGCTCATTGCGAGCCTCTCCTTGCGTGTCCTTTGACTCCTCTTTGTATTTTTTAAAATACTAATTAATGCATTAATTGAATAATAAATTAATATAGTTTACATTTTTCTAATTAATATATGTAACAATCAATAGCCTGAAGAGCTAACAATCTCTTTTTATTGTCCTGCAGCATATAATGTCCAGTGGGACTGTTGCTTCCCAGAGGAGATAGTGTCATGAATGTCCCAACTGTGCATTAGAAACAGGCTGCGTGCGCGAGGGCAAACCTTGGGTTTATTTGTGTAAAGCGCTACTTTAGATGCGTAATGTTGTTAGTGGCAAGTTAGGATTGTAAAATAGCGATGTTTATCTATGTGCTACGCTGTTCTCGAGCATTTGCCGTCCTTTGTAATAGTGTATTTTGTTCCTTCGTACGGTCCTGGGTGAAAACTGGTACCTGGTTGGCAGTGTTTTGCTCCGTCCAGGGTTGTGCAGGCTTGTTTTCCTTTTGTTTTTCTTTCTCGCTTAGGCGATTTTCGAGTATCGAAACTCGTCAAAATCGACCTAAATTCGCGTTCCACCTCACTCCCAGACATCGTGGCTGTCTTCCTGTGCTGTGTGTGATGTTTTTTTTTTGTATGTTTTTTGTATTTTTTTGTGTTTTTCGTGTTTTTGTGCGGTTCAGCCGTTAACTTCGTATTTTCCCTATCTCGTATTTTTTTTCTAAGTCCCACTCATCGCCTAAGTGCTGCGAGTTAACGCCTTAGTCATACGCACCACGCAAAGCGTGACGACGTCTCGTAGTTCGACAATTATAATATGTGATATATATATATTTATATACCGTATTGGTCCGAATATAAGCCGCACGTTTTTTCCGATTTTTGAGTTTGCGAGTGATGGGAGCTGCCGATTTGCGAGTTTGCAAGTTACGTGTCCGGCTTCTTTTCGTGAACGTAAAATGACTGCCGATTTGCGTGCTTGAGACTGCGGTATTGTAGCAATTGAATAGCGATTTATGGTTTTAGTGATTCTAACATCCTGCAAGGCCTGTAACCTGCAAAGAAAATTACAGTATTAATTAGAAAGCCTGTTTCTTGCAATGGCTAATCACTTGGAGAGAGTCTTTTTCTCTACATTTTAAGGATGAGGCTTATATTTGAGTACTATCTTTTTTCTATTTTTTCCCCTTGAATTTTACAGGTGCGGCTTATATTCGGACCAATACGGTGTATATATATATATTTATAATGCTGTGATTTTCAACAGCAAACATGTATCTGTGTTATGTTCCTAAAAGTATGCCTGTATATTAGAGTTTTATTATTTATAGGTACATGTGTAGTTGAGATGAGTGAAATAGCAGGGGATGTTACAAAGCAAGAATGGAACGTATTGTCTAATTCCCTGAGATAAAGGTAACCAGAGGACTAGTGACTACAATGATGGGAGTTAATTGGCAGAGCTATGTGTGTGAGGAGTGAAGATTGATATTATAGGCGCTGCAGTGTTGCATTATTCAAGCACAATGGCAGATATCTGTGGCTAAGCAAAATAAAGAAGATTCTCAAATCAAACTGTAGAAATAAAGGTATGTAATGTAAAGCAAGTATTATACAACTCAACTATATATTTTTTGAAAAAGATGGATTAAAGAGATATCAAAGGTTTCTGGATTGTATTAGATACAGTATGTAATATACCTATGCATTTACTTACTTTTATGGACTTTTTTTAATTAAAAGCTCTAGTTTTACCTTAAATCATGCAAATAGTCCCTGCATGACTCTGCCCACTGCAGTGTATGCAGACTTGGGGCCTCATTAAATTAGAGTTGCGTTTCAATACGTAGCTTGCAAATGTGCTCTTAGCGCGATTTGCGTACTACGAATCGTCTTTACGTTCCTCACATACAAGTTTGCGTAATGAGGCAGAGAATAAGCCATGTGGAGAGCTACGTTGAACCTTGCACTCATAATTCCTTTGATCATCATCAAAGTGCAACGTGTTCGCTCTCGAGCAAGCCCATATCACGCATAAGCCAAAGTATGCTCGAGAGCGCCCTCAATGGGGGTTACGTACAATACAACGTGCACTTGTACTATAAATGACATCACACTACTGTACTTTTATTAACAGGGAAAGTGATGTTAGGTCTTAGAATTAATAGCACAACATTCTCAATCCCGCAAATGGGCCCTGAAAAATACTTTATTTCATGAATATTTCATGTGTTATATCAATCCCTGCAACCAGTGTGTTACGACTCATACTGTAACGCGCATGTAATAGAATAACATATTCGCGGCTTTATTAATATTGCATTATTTCTTGCTTGATCTCAAGCTGGATTTGGATCACGTGGGACTTTGAAATTTACTCTTCCCTTTTTTAGTGACGTAACCTTATGATCTCTTTTTCCATTGGCTCAATCTGAACCCGTCAATATGAAATTGATTAATTGTTTGTGTGCAAACACGCAAGTCCGACGGCCGCAAACTGGTTTACGGAATTGCATCTCTCGCTCGCAGACCCTTCTAATTTAATAGTTTTGTAACTTTGTCAAATTTGAAGCATGCAGCCCTTATGTTCAAACTTTGTATTTACAAGGCTGTAATTTAATATGGCTAATAGACTCCATATGGCTTGATGTGCCTTGTCGTGTCATAGCATATCAGATAGATTGTCTCAGCATCATGTTGAAGCATGTTTTCTGAGACATGGTCCGTGATAGGCTAGGATACACTGCAAATCCAGCAAATTAAAAATAGGTATATTGTACACCTAATAACACCTTCTGGGTCGCTACCTTGTCGTGGTGAAGGGGCTTCTGTACTTCAGTGAAGCTGTGAGCTATACCATGTAGGGTCACCCAAGATAGGCAGGTCATAGCAGAGAGGTCAGACAAATCATGGTCCACTGGAGAAGGCACTGGCAACCCACTTTAGTATATTTGCCAAAATAAACTTATGGACTAACACAACCAGAGACATATCAATAAATGTGCCTGGTGTGCTACAGTCTATAGGGTCATGGTAAGTCAGATTTGTTCCAAAGCACCCTACAAGACTGGAAACTCGCTACTTACAATCTAAAGGGAATGGAAGAAGCAGAAGACTATAGCAAGTTTGAGGAGGGAAATTAAAGATTACTTAGGAAGGAAGGACATGTTGAGGTGGATGGCTCTAGTGTGTAATATATTATCTTTCCCTAGTGGTCAGAAAATTTAATCTGCTAGTGGAAATTTCAGATCAGACCATGGGTTATGAGATACAGTGCCTTGCAAAAGTATTCACCCCCTTGGTATTTTTCGTGTTTTGTTGCCTCACAATTAACGTGGATTGTTTGAGGATTTGCATTATTTAATTTACAGAACATGCCCACAACTTTGAAGATTTTTTTTTATTGTGAAGCAAACAACAAATAGGACAAAATAACAGAAAAAGTCAATGTGCATAACTATTCACCCCCCTAAAGTCAATAATTTGTAGAGCCACCTTTTGGGGCAATCACAGCTCCAAGTCACTTTGGATAAGTCTCTATGAGCTTGCCACATTTTACCACTGGGATTTTTGCCCATTCTTCCTTGCAAAACTGCTCCAGCTCCTTCAAGTTGGATGGTTTGTGCTTGTGAACAGCAATCTTTAAGTCTGACCACAGATTTTTTATTGGATTGAGGTCTGGGCTTTGACTAGGCCATTCCAACACATTTACATGTTTCCCCTTAAACCACTCAAGCATTGCTTTAGCAGTGTGTTTGGGGTCATTGTCCTGCTGGAAGGTGAACCTCTGTCCTAGCCTCAAATCACACACAGAGTGGTACAGGTTTTGCTCAAGAATATCTCTGTATTTAGCATCATCCATCTTTCCCTCAACTCAGACCAGTTTCCCAGTCCTGGCTACTGGAAACCATCCCCACAGTATGATGCTGCCACCACCATGTTTCACTGTGGGAATGGTGTTCTTTGGGTGATGTGATATGTTGGGTTTGCGCCAGACATATCGTTTTCTTTGGTGGACGAAAAGTTATATTTTAGTCTCAGCAGACCAGAGCACCTTCCTCCATACATTTTGGGAGTCTCCCACATGCCTTTTTGCAAACTCAAAATGTACCATTTTTTCTTGTTGCTGAAAGTAATGGCCTTCCTTAGGTCTCTGTGCTACCTCTCTGATTATTGCCCTCATTGCCCGGTCCGAGAGTTTGGGTGGGCGGCCGTCTCTTGGCAGGTTTTCTTTTGTGCCATGTTCTTTCCATTTGGTTATGATAGATCTGATGGTGCTCCTGGGGATCATTAAAGATTTGGATATTTTTTTATAACCTAACCCTGACTTGTACTTCTCAACAACATTGTCCCTTACTTGTTTGGAGAGTTCCTTGGTCTTCATGGCAGTGTTTGGTTGGTGGTGCCTCTTGCTTAAGTGTTGCAGCCTCTGGGGCCTTTCAAAAAAGGTGTGTATATGTAATGACAGATCATGTGACACTGAAATTGCATACAGGTGGACATTATTTCACTAATTATGTGACTTCTGGAGGTAACTGGTTGCACCAGAGCTTTTTATGGGCTTCATAACAAACGAGGTGAATACATATGAAGATGCCAATTTTCTGTTTTTGAATGTTTATATTTTTCTCATTTCAGTTCACCAACTTAGGCTATTGTGTTCTGATCCATCACATAAAATTCAGATTAACAAAACATTGAACTTAAGGCTATAATGTAACAAAATTGGTAGAAAGTCAAGGGGGTGAATACTTTGGCAAGGCACTGTATATCTCCAGAGGTTAGTTAGTTAATTGATCAGCTGAAAGAAATGTGTGTGACTCAGTAAATTTAGAGCAAACAGGGGGTGGGGTTTGTTTTGCAGTTCAAGTAGATCAGAGCAGGGAAGGAGTGAGGTCTGCTGAGAGAGGGAAACATTTTAGTAAACAGATTGTTCAAATAGAAACAGGGTGTTATTAGAGTATGGGAGGGGTTGAGGGTAGATTTGAACAAAGAGAGGAGGGGAAGGGGTTAAAACATGTTTGTGTTTGAGTGTAATCCTCCTTAGTCATAGTCACTTCCTCCATGGATTTTGCATGAGTTCTGATGCAATGCATAAAACATTTCAGTTGAAATTGTAGATGTTTTTCTCACCTAAAATCAAAATACTTGAATCACTCGAAGTATGTGCAAATTCAGGGATAAATTAGCAATGAACAATATTTTGTCTATAGAAATCTTTGTACAGGAAGTAATGAGATGACAGCAATGGACCTAGGGTGGGACTCTATGATCTTTGGGGAGAATGGTTATGTGGTTGAGAGAAGTTATGAGGTCTTCCCAGAGAATTCATTGGTCATTGGACATCATTATGGCGTACCATAAAACCAATTTTGGGGTTACAAAATCAACTTTATTTGCGGCCAAAAATGTTTTGTTGGCTAAAGTAGTTTGGGAGAATTTAATTACAGCTATCCTCGTATGTAGTCAATGAGTAGACTGACAGAGCCTCATTGAATTGAGCCCTCGTGAGATGCAGGCTTCCATAATGGAGGCCGTAAGTTATTTTTCTATTCAATTGGCGTCTTTTTGCGGGCTCCGATTCCTTGCGATGGTTAACATTGCAAATTAAAGTCTGTCAAAGCCTTTGATCGTTCACGGCCCGCAAGAGTTACGATTGCTAACATCTCAAAACGCTTTTCAATTGATCCCCCTCGCTAACCTAGCCGCCAAGGCCGCAAAAGTCGGACCACAAGTTACAGGTCCCAAGGAGGACTCGCAAAGGGCTTAAAGACATGTCCGGAGCACTGTAAATGCAATATAAATGCAATACTGCACTGTAAATGATGGGTAACACAATGTAAGCCATTAGAATTAATTGCACAACAGTCTCAAGCCCGTAAATCTGCAATATGACATTTTAATTGTAATGTGTCATTTCAGGGTTAAATCAATCTCGGGAATCAATGAGTTAATACATATCAGACCCCCCACATGGACTCTAACATTGGCTTCATTCAATTTTAATCATTTGTACATTGCAGGTTTGCGGGTCCAATTGCATATTGGACCCCGAAACGCTAGTTGATTGGCGTGTCACCTCCATGTTTTACTAACGTAATGATGACGGGTGTTGGCTGTTTCAAACCCGGGAGTTACGATCTTGCTTAATTGATCATGTTCACACTCGCAAATGCTACATACGATGGCATGGTTTACGATTTACGCTATCGGGCCGGGACTTGCGGTCTTGTCCAATTGAATAGCACCGTAAGTCTAGCATCACAGGAAGCCCACAGACTTACGGCCTACATCCAGCTAATTGTGGCCTCCGAGTTGAATGAGGCTCACTGTTAGCAAGCGATATGCTTTGGTACATTTCAGGAACAGAAATGGGGCAGACGAAAGCAGGTACTGAGGAATTCAAGATCACTCAAGATATAAGCAGGCTACAGAAGGGAGATGAATGACACTGATATCAAGGTAAAATATACTCACCTTTGCAACTTATACATTTTTAATACACTGTCACCCTATCAAGTTTGTTTATTCTTAAGAAACATTAACTGCACTAGCCATTTTTCTGTACAGTGAATAATTTCTGAGATATTCAGGATGGTGTGTGCTGCATAAATATGATAATGTGTGGCTAAGGGGTTCTAACAGCATAATAACTTTTTGGGCAGATTTGCATGCTTGTTTATGTTTACAGAACCAGCGTGACACTGATTAGAAAATCAAAACATCTAATCAGTATCCACAAGCTGTGTATTTGTGTAATAATGTAGCACAAACAATGGTGAATATCTCAGAAAAAACTACTAGTGCGATAAATGGCCCGTTTTTCAGGCTCTTTAAGAAAAACTTTAAATTTCACTTTAAATTTCAATTCTAGACATAGTATTATTATATGCTGGAATTGTGCACATAATAATATGTTGACTTTGCGACAGTTGAGTGAGTTAAATGGCAGACTGGTGGGGTGCAAATTCTTAAAGGTAAATTAGCAAAGCTTTCTGAAATGATTTTAATTACAATATTGTTGAAAAGATATCCCATGTTATGTTTTAAGTGGAAAACAGCATTTCATTATAGGCTTCAATCAATGTTTCTACCAAAAAAAATGTTTTCTAGTTTATTTGTTTTGTGTATAATAACAATACATATTTTTGAAAATATATTCTGGATAAATACAGGCTTACTTTATGTAGTTCATAATAAAGGGTTATTTATTATGTTAGGAAAATAGACATCATAAAAAAATTTAGTTGGATTCATGACAACTTATTAAATGTGCAAAAAAGTCTCCAATTTATTTTTTGGATGGTCGTATAAACTTTCCCTTAGAATAAAAAATATATACAGTTGCATAAAAAGGGCACTGTTAGGTATTGACTGATGTGGTTTTAATCTCTGATCCAATTTGCAAACACTAGAAGCTGGTTCTTAAATGTCTATCAGGTCACATTCCATGATCCAAATAACAGCCAAGCAAATAGTAAGGGGGAAGCAATGTTCATAACATGTGCTGAATCCCCAGATCTGTTTGGATACTAGTACATCATAAAAACAGAATGATCTTTCCCGTTATGAGCACTCCAGCAGTGGGAGCAGCAGTTGCAGCAAGGAGCTGCTAGATGGTGCTGCCAAAATTGTACACAGTTGGTAAGTGCTGCAGAGATGGTACAGAATATCCAAGCTTAAACCATTGCCCTTACCCTAACCCCCTAACCCTTACCCTAAACCCTAACCTTAAAGCTATGACATCGGCAGCAAAATCTTGGCAGCAACATCTAGCGTATGCTCACTGTCACTGCTGCCACTTGTGCTGACGGTGTGTTGGAGTACCCATAAAAGGAAAGGGCCAAAAAAATAAAACCATCCCAATATAAAAATTAGGTATTATTTAACAACTGAAGGTGCAATAAATCTCAATGTGTGTTGTGTACACAACACATTTTAACTACACTGGTTTTTTTTCTGCATAGTGAATCAAAATACATTTCATGAAATGTTCACTCATCTAGTGGTCAAAAGGCTGTTAAAATTTCACAAAGTTCCCGAACATAAAAGATACTCACAAGCCTTCTGAAACATATCAGAACAAACGAAGATGAAAATAGTCCCATCCGCCTGTCTCTCTTTTGTACACAACTGACCACACATTTTTTGTAGAAAAACTTTTAACAACTATAGAAAATTTTGAATTGGTTTGGAAAAAGATTACCAAAAGGTTGATCGTATATATTTTAATTAGAGATTTCTCCCATACTACATTTAATAACAGCGGTAATGATTTGCCACTTTATCAAGAATCTGCACGAATATTAAAGATGACAGCAATTTACAGGATCTCATGGACCGCAACACTCCATGCTGCTTCACTTGATATTCATGGCAGAGATTCTGAGTGGGTTGCCAGTTCCTTCTCCAGTGGGCCACAGCATACATCTCTTGGTATTCCTAAGTGGTCTCCTATCCAAGTACTGACCAGGCCCAACTCTGCATGGCTTCAAGGAGCCCTTGCAGGGCTTAAAGGTTACATAACAACAGGATCCTAATTTATGTTCTAAATACTGATGTTATCATATGGTTTTTGTTCCGCAATATTTGGGCCATATTCAATTCCAAGCCCGCAACTTGATCCTAGACAGCCGAATGTCTTGCGGACTCCCGTTGGTCTCCGATTGCGATGCTATTCTATTGCTCATGGCCACAAGTTATGGGCCCCAAGCCAAAACCTTAAACTATTCACTGGTTTTGGAGCACTTAAGGGCGGGAACATGTTCAATTAAGCAAGCCCGTAGAAAACGAAACTGTCATTATTATAGTAGTAAAACATGAAGGTTACATGTCAATCATTTAGGATCGGGGGTCCTTTATGCAATCAGACTCGCAAATCCCCAAAATAAAAAATTATGAACAGGAATGCCAATACTGTTATAGTCCATGTGGGTGGCATGATATGTATTAACTCATTAATAGCCCAGATCAATTTAACCCCAAAATGACACATACAAGTATTTTTTACTTCCTGACGATTTGCGGGCTTGAGACTGTTGTGCAAAAAATTCTAATGTCTGTCATTACTTTCCCCGTTATTTACAGTACAGTTTTAATTTTGTATTTGCAGTTACAGCGATCCAATTGTTGTTTAACCCCCTTGTGGGTTCTCTCTAGCACTGGCAGGATTTTCTCCTTCATGTGCCGATTACGAGTGTGAAACTATTTGCGGGCTTGGGGAAATTGAGCAATTGAATAGCGATTTGCGATTTTAGTGAAAGATCAAAGGCTTCTGGAGGCTGTAAGTTGCAAGGTTAACATCACCATTTTTTCAAGCCTGTAACTCAGAAGCCGTTCCAAGCCCGCAAAAAGACACCAATTGAATAACAAAGTAGCTCGGGACCTCACTTACGGGCCTCCGGATCTCCCGAAACCTCAATTGAATGGTGCTCTTTGTCTCTTGTTTCTGTGCTTTGCTAACAAAGAAACAGATTTTATGAACGGAAAAGAACAAAAAGGTATACCTAGAATATCCGTTCTGTTTATTTAAGGCCTCTGTTCTATGGCTCATGTGGGAAAAATGTAAAGTAAATTTTACTCACACATCATCTACCAGCCATCACATCACACACCCTAAAAAAACCTATGAAGGACCCCCCTGAATGTTGTTAAAGTACCTAAAATTGTAACCCTTAAGTACCTGTCTCTTTGATTCCTAAAAGCCCATCACATAGTTCCAGTAGGGAAAAGTGGGGTTACTCATAAGTCCTTAGTGCTGTGATTTGTTAAATGGATTTTCAATCACCCGTAGAGGCTCAAAAACTCACTGAGAACCCTAAACGTGTCAAATTGGATGCTATTATCAACCTAACACCTTCATTTTGTCAGATTTGAGGCTTGAATTCCCATATCCAACATAAATAATTGGTTAATACCGCTATCCCGATTAGCTATGGGATCCCCTGGATTTTCATACCTAAGCAATATGAGCCAGGTGATTCCCCCTTCCCACTCACTAGCCTCTTTGACCATGGGGATCCCTCATCTAAATCATAACCATGTGGGTACATATAGACCCCACTGCACCTATAGTTAACCCCTATACCAGTGGTGTCCAAGTTTGGTCCTGGTGGGCCACACACAGGCCTATATTTGAGGATTTCCTTTCTGTGCACAGGTGAGTCAATCAGCATGACTGAAGAAGTGATAGTCTCACCTGGGTGCAGCAAGAATATTCTCAAATTGAGGCCTTAGTGCGACCCATCAGGACTGATCTTCGACACCCCCACCCTATATCATTGGTATATCCACAGACCATGTGCATTGTGGTTCCTCATGGGCCTCAATGGCTCCCTCCAATCCCACAACAGGGTTATATATTGGATGCCCATTTAACCCAACCCTCACATGAGGGTCCTTATGGACATCCATAGACGCTATCACTAAACATTACAAAAAAAAAAAACATTACAAAAAATAAAAAATACATTACACAAAAAAAAAAAAAAAAAGCAGTGAGGATGCCCTCTAGCGATGATCAGTGAAGCCCGGGTCCTCAAAATTCTGCCTTGGATAAGAGCGCTTATCATGCGGCCGCCAAAAAAAAAAAATTGTAACAATTTATAAAATGTAAATGTAGAATTCGATTTTTGTTAATGGAAAGGTTTTGTGTGCTGTCCGATATGTACTACACTAGGTTAGTTTAATGAGTGTTCCTTTCACACTACTGACTGCACAGAACTCCTTCTGCCGAGTTGTGTGGATGGCTTCATCCTCACCCGAGGGCACCCCGACCTTTGCCCGCAGCTGAATAGCGTGCCGTCATCAGGGCGCAGAGAACTGCGCTCTGATGACGATCTGCAAGGCAAGCAGGGTCTGCTTCTCATGTGCATAGGTTGGGGTGCCAGATTAAACACTTCTCCCTGGACTGACCCCTATATCATGCACCCCTTAACTATACCATCCAGGGGCAGCTCACACAGTACCAGACAGGGGCAGATCACACAGCACCAGACAGGGGCCGATCACACAACACCAGGCTGGAGTGCTGTGTGAGCTGCCCCTGTCTGGTGCCCGTAATCTGACTATTTCTCACTGGGCAACTGAGATTCTGTCATTTGTTATATACCCTGGATAGTATAGTTAAGGGGTGCATGATATAGCGGTCCAGGCAGAAGTGTTTAATCTGGCACCCATGAGAAGCAGACCCTGCTTGCCTTGCAGAGCGTCATCAGAGCGCAGTTCTCTGCGCCCTGATGACGGCGCGCTATTCAGCTGCGCGTGAGTTTCGGGGTGCCCTTCAGCTGCGCGCGAAGGACGTGCCACCTCACTAGAGACATCAGCTGTTCTTATTTTGCTGCAAGTTCAGTGAAGCGATTGGCCTAGCAGAAGCATTTAAGATGTATTGGAGTATGGAAATTCTAGCAAGAGGAAAGGTAGTAATTACTTGCAGCAGTCTATGTTGGAAACAAGTGAATTACGATATTGGTTGTTTCTTGTATGACAAATAGACATTTTAGAGATTCTTCATAAGTACATTTGCCAGATTTTTGTAACTGCTTGGATATGCAGAGTAGAAGAGATTGATGATTCCAATGTAATCCCAAGGCATTGGGACTTGGGGTATAGGTGTGCAGGTGTGCAGTTGTCGACGGTAAGGGTAATGTCCGAAGCTGGGGATTGTGAAAAGTGGATGGGATTATTAAAGGGATATCTAAGTTTCCTGATGTTAGCCCTGAAGTCACTGCTTGGATGTGACCCGACCTGCCTGCTTCCTGTTACAGTGTCTGCTTTCTGCTGTGCTGCCGGCCCTGCCGCTCACCAGAGATCAACCCAGACAAAGCTGTTCTGTGTGTGTGTGAGAGAGAGATGAAGGAAAATAAACAACAGCAGCAGTAGTTGATGCAGGGAATGGACAATCTGCAGGGTGGTAATCAAATATGAATGTGCTGCACAGTGAGACTTTTATCTGAAAATACATAGCACCTTCTAACATGGTGCCACACTACATATCCTAGGCTGCTTTACAGCACAGACAAGAGCCCCAGCGATTGATACAAATGTTTCAGCTGTCCAAGCTTCCTCCTGATTGGCCAAAATGAATTATACATTTTATGATAATTTAGCTTGTGTTTCAAGGGGGATTTTTACTCTAGTTTTCAATTGTCAGAAATTACAAGAGATTTTGCTAATTTCAAAGTAAGTTTTTAAATGTTTATTTTGGTATTTTTTATGCAAAAAAAGGTTCGCATACACTACTGTATCTCCTCTATCAGATGCATTCATAATACAGGAAACTTAGATATGTCTTTAAATGCTCAGTCTTTGGTATATTTATTTTTTGATTGTGCGAGGCCATCTAGGAGGAGATGTTGGGCTCATTTGTTACCATTGTCTGTACTTTAGTTTGTGTTTCTCTCACTGTGTGAGTGTCCTGACCATAAATAAATAGAGTATGTTATAATGAGCTCTTAACATTGATGTAAGAGCAGTTTTCAGGTGGATTAAAAGTTAATTATTTCAACAATTGCACATTGGTCTTTTCTGACACTTTCCCCCCCTAATGTTTAAAACCATGAGGTGTCCTTTGCATGCAGGATAAAAGATAGCTGACAAATGCGCCCCCCCCCCCCCTCAATAACTGCACGCCCGACATTTGCACGGCCCACAACTGCGCACCAGACTGCAGGTAAGGTGGACTTAGGAGTCTTAGGGTTAGGCTTACAGGTTTTAGGGTTAGGCTTAGGGGTCTTAGGGTTAGGGGGGTTCAGGGCATTAGGGTATTCACAGATTCTAAGCTTGCACACATTTGTCTGGCATTTTTTAACAGTGCGCAGTTCTCGGCGCTCTGTTGTCAGCGCCATGTTGTCGACGTGCAATTGTTTTGCCCACAAAGGACTGCCGGGGTGCCGTTTAAAACCTTCTTTTTAAGTTCATGACACATTTAATGTATGCTTTTTGTGACCACTAACTAAAAACTAAACCTGATAATGGGCATCTTTTTTTTAAGAAAAAAAAAATAAACAAGGCATTTCACTAGGAGGGTCCAGTTGTATTACTCATTGAATGGATCCCACCAGTTAGGTTTTCTCCTCTGCAGATTTCTGTGTATTGGAGCTAGGGATCTCCTGGAAGGGGGCTAGCTTCAGAATGTGGTGAGAGCAGAAATGCTGTTCTGCAACGTAGATGCACTATTCCTTGGTAACTGGACTGAGGCAAAGTGGAGCACCCCTCAGAAATAAAGCCGACCTGCTTGTATACATTCAAAAGGAGTAATGCCCTTTATCAAAACACACTGGGACTTTTATACATGGGAGAACAAAACGGTCCTTGTAATTGGTCTGGGTGCAGAGTTACAAAAGGTAATGTAATTAAGATAAGAAGGCCATCTAACCCAATCATTCAGCAGGAGGTATACATTGCTGATAGCCCCCATTGTCTTAGTTTCACAATGGGCCATTTGGTCATGTCCTTGCAAACAATTATTGGAGCACAGAAAATAAATTACAAAATTACATAAAAAAATTATATACTACTACCAGGCATTTTAACATGCATATAATCAGTATAACAAGCATATACAGTATAGCACACAGTGTCTAAAACACATAGGCACAAGAAGTGTTCACTGGGGATGATGGTTTCCAGACCCTAGACAGTTCAAATAGGGGAAACCCTGGTTATCACAGGGATAAACCCAGGCTAGAGGGGAAAACTGGACTACACTCCTTTGGGGAGGAAAAAGAAGCAGACACCACCGTACTTTATTATAGGCTTCTTTCCCATCATGGCTGTCATCACACAATCCTTATATTTTAACTTTGATATTCAATTATTCTTTACTGGGAGGGTTCATTTGTGACCTAATTCTATCTGTTGATTTCTTAGGAGTGTGTGTCCTTGTAAACTAATGGGCTTTTCATTAGTCTGGTTAAAAGTGCTGGTAGTTTAACTGCCACATTCCCATTTTATAGCTCCACATTTCCGCTGCATTCAAAGTGTTTTCTCACCTCAGAAAGGCGATCAGCATTAACCAAAATGGTAGATTCCACTGCATCATAAATGCATATAAAAGGTAACAAAGGCTGTACATTAGATGTTTACATTCTAAAAACATTAACATTTTTTTAATATTGCTAGTTCTTCAAAATACTATCTTTTAAATATAGTACTACATTTGTCCTTTTAAAAATAGAAAACATGTGGAGTACTGCATCAGTAATCGGGAACCTGTAAAAGTATAGTTGGAGACTTTATGGATTAATACAGAGTAAAAGTTAGTGACTCTGCCAGAGTTGTTCTCAAAGGACTTGCATTTAAGATAGGGCAGAGATGCAATGTTCTGCAAAGCTCTCTGGAAGAAAAATGACTTCTGGGGTAATCAGCGTGTTTCACTTGCGGGCAATAGATCTTTCTTTAGGGCACATCTCCAGCATGACAGGCAGCCAGGACACTCTAACAGGACCTTTATCGTTAACCTTATCCTTGCTGATACAACCTATCCTACAATATTAATTTCAGCTGCATCCATAATTAACGTTCTGATGGAGCGACCTATTAAACACTAAAGTGCTGATAGAGAGAAATATTACAGAGTCAATTCGCAGCGTGGCGCATGATGAATATGTGAAGGGGAAAGAGAGTGGCTGGTTGGAGGGGAGGAATTTGGTCGGAAGCAGGGATTGATTGTGCAGTCAGGTGGGAAAATGAAAAGTGTGAATAAATTCAAACAATTAGTGCATGACCTGCTATGCTGAGATCTCATGGATAGGCAGTCAGAGCGCCACTGAGCCCCAACCGTCAGGGGGGAAGCCAAGCAGAAGAGAGGAAATGAAAGGATGGGGTTGGCAGGCAGTACATTACTCAGTGTCACAGACAACTTTGCATTTGACATTTGCTGGCAAGGAAGGAGTTAATAGAGCATTGATGAAAATCTCTCAGGCAGGGAAGTGAACAAAGATCTGCACAGTTCCCTGCCAAATAAGTTTTAAAGGGACAGTGCTCTATTATAATGTATTTACTACTGAATTGGCCCTCTTTCGTAGGGACAGTCATTCTTTTCAGGGGAAATCCCTGTCTCGCTGACAGGACAACTGTACAATGAAAGCAACCCCAAGGCCGTACATAGATAAGGAGAGCGGGGATTTGACTGTGTTAGGCATAGGATGGAAATCAGGAATACAGGGGGTTAACTTCGAGTAGGATGGGTGAGAGCGGAGGAGTCAGGGTGTGGTAAAATATTAGCTTTATATAACAAGCTGGTATCCCAGCTTATCTTAGCTGTTCAGCAGATTTAAAATGACTTCCCATTTTGTTAAGGAGTTATTGGCCCATCTACTGAAATAAACTTTGGCCCCTCCTGGCTGGCCTCTATTATCCCCACTACATTGGGGCTGGCAAGCAATAATGACCAGGAACAGCCTGGCCCATCTGGGGCTCCTGGGGTAATGGTCAGGCAAGTTGGGCCTGTGGGTTATTGCCCATTGACCCCCACCATGGCTACCGACTCCTGTGGACCGTCAGGAGAGCAGGGCATCGGGCAGACAGGGGCCTCTCCCGAAGAGGCCTATGAGGAGGTCGCTCCCCCTGCAGCGCTCGACTTCGGCGCAGAGGCAGAGGTCTGTGTCTCCTGCATGGACG
Source organism: Discoglossus pictus (assembly GCA_027410445.1). Taxonomy (NCBI): domain Eukaryota; kingdom Metazoa; phylum Chordata; class Amphibia; order Anura; family Alytidae; genus Discoglossus; species Discoglossus pictus. Next base: position 149,146,797 of record CM050170.1, read on the forward strand.
AGTGCCGCCAGAGGGAGGACCAGAGGAGCACTCTGGCATCCTGGCAGGCATAGGTCGGAGTTAGGCCCAGTCGCATGGCAGCAGAATTTATAGAAATGTTCTCCCTCCTTCCACTTGACAACTACTTTGAGGGCAAGGAAAGGAAGGACAAGATGAAAAAAAGAGGAGGAAGAAAGGAAAAAACATTATAGGAGTTTCCAAAGAATGTTTAATAATTGGCTGCAAAGTTTTGTCATCATGGCCAGCATCATTGGGGAAAAATTGGAAGAAAACTGTTCTGCGCTATTTTGTTATCTCGACAAGATAGAAAATATACACAGTACTTACCCGGGTATGGCCTGGTGGATCTATGACGAACATTTTCGTCAGAAACTAGCATTCAATAATAGCATGTGATGGGATTAACGCCAATTCTGGTAGGAGAGATGGTTTCTTGGCTAAAGCGTTATTCTAGGCGCCTAGGTTATTCACGTAAAGCCAACTTGCTTTTGTGTGGCTTCAGTTCAGGTTTTGTTATCCCATCTAAGTTAAGTTCAAACGGCAGATGTGTGGGTAATTTAATTTCTGCCAGGGAACATATAGGGATGGTCAAGGATAAACTACAAAACAAGGTTTCCATGGGAAGGATGGCTGGTCCTTTCAAGCACTCTCCAATAGTTGACTTTTGTATTTCACCGCTAGGAGTTGTGCCTAAGAAGGAGAAAGGGAAGTTCCGGCTGATACATCATTATCTATTATAGGTAATAATTATTTACAGCCATTGTTCTGTCTCTTTAGCTTCTCTCTCAATAAGTAAAAATACATGGTAGAAAACGTTCTTAACAGCTTGTCATGGAACTGGTTCGGTATTCTGAGACCTTATCCATTGGTCCTCAAGGACAAAGAGGAATCAAACATTAAACACTCCATTAGCATTATTTATAATTATAGACATATTATTGAGGAACTTATCTATCGTTAACATCTAATCTATTCAAATTACTGAGAAACTATATGTGAGATACATGTAATATCACACTGTTCAAAATGTTCTGGATCTAAATGGCGGTTCCCATGTGTATTGGAAGTCATCATCCTGATCTCCAGATCAAAAAAGTTGAGAGCCACTGATTCAGACATTGAGGCTTAGAGCACATCAAAGTTTCTACACCTTGTAAGAGTGATAACATTTATCGGTAAAATATAACATGTAGATGTCGGACAGAGGACTAATGTGGCTGATTCATGAATAAAATAGTAAAGGAATCAACTTTTATATAATAACTTAAAATGTCTAAATAATAGTCAAGTGATCAGACTAGGGTTTAATAATAGTGTTATCCTGATCTGATTGGCAGTTCTAGGAGCTAATCAGAGAAGATAATATAAGCTTATATTCTCTTCTTTGATTAGCACTTACAACAGGGCTATTCTGATTGGTTAATGCAGCAACCAATCAGAATATCGTAAATAGAGCTCTCTGGTTAAAGGACAATTACACAATCAAACAAATAATAATTTATGAGCATAATTAAGCAGGGAAAAAAATCATGCTACTAGAATTTAATTAGAAAAATAAAAAAATGTTGAGCCTGGGAGAGTCTATGATACATAAGTGGAAGATGTGTGTATGAGAGGAGGTTCACATTTTGTGGAGAGATATAGTGGCATTACCTGAAGCAAGGAGTCTGTTTCTGGTTTACTGATGGAGAAGAAGTATGGTGTCAATTTCCAATGTATCAGATCTTCATTTACAAGTGAATCTCATATGTTTGTTTTTTGTGCTTAGGCTATTAAAAAGAATATGCCATTTACAATTAATTACATTACTTTTTTAAAATGCATGTTTTCTCCTTAAGCTGAGCTGCATATTTCCTCCTACCTTTGACATCAAAAATGTGGCTAGTTCTGACCAGCGTATGTTCTGCTTCATACAAAGCATGCTTAGTCAAAGGGGAGGGCTATGATGTCACATGCACTGACACTGGGCAGGACTTATATGGCAGCTGCAAGCAGGTTGCAATAGAGCTGTTCCCTTTGTGAAGGTAGTGAGGGTAGACCAATGACATGAACCCAACCTTATAGTCCAGTACACAGGCAGAGCTGCCCACATCCCTTATAGACACAGGCAGGAGTAGATACACAGCTATGCTTGAGGAGAAAACAGACAGTTTAATAGCTAAGAAAAATGTTAACTTGTATTTCTTTTAAACTGCATACTGTTTTTAATATCCTATGCCCAGGAAGCACACATAGGAGTGTTACTTGTAAATGCACTACAGTGGTCCTTCAACAAAGGCTTTTTGAGGAAGTAATGTAACAAACATAAAATGGAATCCTGTACTGATAAAGAGTCTTCAAAAATTCAGAATTTCCCCAAAAATGTTTTATGTCCATGACTTACACAGCTGCTAATATTGTTAGTTTGGTATATATAACAGTCATTTTTTCTTGAGCTACAGTTGTCCTTTAAAACTGTAACCAGTTAGAATGCATATATTTTAATCTCTGCATTCTTATTGGTTGAGTGTTTAACTAGTCATAAAAGGGGCAGTAGATTTATCTGATTACTGAGTAATCAATCAGATAGGGGATTTTAATTGTTTAAGAGAAACAGTAAAAAAGGGAGTCATCAAAAGCAGTTATCAAAGGTGGAGCTCAATTCATTTTACTAAATGTGTCTTATAGAGTGCCTGTGTTTATTTGTTTTTGGGGTGGGGGCGGTGAACTTTGCCTTGGCACAATGGTGAGGAGCAAGGGTCTTCAATTAAGAAAGAAGAGGCCTTTCCATTGATGGCCTGAAGGGAGGACCAATGGCTTCAAGGTCTGAAGAGTGAGGACCAGGACATAGGGGACTGGTCATCCAAGGAGGGTAATATGTTAATTAAACCCTATTTTCTTTTATTACTTTCTGTAAAATAAATATTGTTAATTGTCATTTACTTTATTATATTAACTGTAATTCCTTTTTATTCTTTGTGCTTTTTTATATTGTACTGATTTTTCATTTTTGTAGTTAGTTTAGGGTAGGTAATTTAGTGGGGGTTAGTGTTGGCAACTATTGTGATCCTTATAGCCCCCCATGGGGGGAAAGGTTTCATGGGGTCCATAATGACCCCTTTGTTAGACATTAGGTTCCATGGGGATCCATAGGGACCCCTACTGTATTATGTTAATATACCATTGGGGTCCATTTGGGCCCCTACGGTGAAGAGTAGGATTTTTTTTTTTGAGAACACATAGGATTAGGTTAGATTCCTTACTGGTGTCGCTTTAGGTTAAACCACACATAGGACAGGGAATATACATATCGATAACTCATTATGGTTTTGTTAAGGGCAGCACAAAATAACTACATAAACTTTTGATTTCTAATATTTCCTATGAGATCCATGTAATTGAGCACTAGTTTTTAAATATGTTTTCCACAGATACCAAACTTGGGTCCACTTCCATAAATCTACATGATGACACCGCAATCCTTGCTGCAATGAAAGTGTATTCAGTGTTGTACACTCAGGTGACATATACCAATTTAGGGTGCTCAGTAGCAGCACAAAATCAACCTGGCATTCTTTTTTATTCCCGAAAACACAAAATAGGATCCCTGCTTTTTTTTTTCAATACACAATTACATCACCTGTCTAGTTTGATTGTCAGCAATAAACTTATATATCTACTTTATATATAAAATACACATATATTTAGGTGAGCACATTGTTTAAACCTTTTCCACTGCTTTCCTGCTGTGTACAAATGCTGCTGAGATGTAAAGATTAAATTGGTTTTACAATGCCTGATCACTGCATTTATTGTATTTTCCATTTATGTAATGGAAGTTTTATGCAATGGAGCAGTTTCTGATTGTTAGACGGTTTCTGGTGTTTCTCTCAGGCGGATATCTGAGTTCAGAGCCAGAATCTCAAAGTGTATTGTTCACAGAGGAGGTTTCTATTGTCTGAATCTTGGAATGTTCAGCTAATTAGAGCGGCCTGGAGATTGATGACATACTTACTGTATATATAAATCACACCTAAGCATAGTTGCTCTGATAAATGCTTTTTATCGCTAAAAATCTATCACAATCCATTATTAGAGTATGTACTGTACAAATACACCCACACACCTATATATATATATATATATATATATATATATATATATATATATATAGTACATATTTTATTTCTTGAGAAGTCAATGTATATTTTATTAGCATCATACTGCCTAAACAAAAAAATAAATCAATATTATGTCTTAGTTCCAAGAAACCAACATTTCCATGAGCAAGATTCACGAATATTCGATTGTGACTGATCACAGTAGAAGCTTTCACTGTATTCATTAAGACTGCATTATTACAATTAATCTTCAGAAGCCTTCTGTAACTCTCCACTAACTGTGAGCTTGTCCAGCTAACGGCAGTGAAGGATAAATGCAAATGTGCAGTGAATAATAAAATTTGGAAACAGTAGTATATTCACCAATTATTCTAAAATAAATCACCTGCAAATTATTATTATTTATTATTAATTTACGTAGGTTTTAATTTACGTAGGAACGCAATCGCGCGTCAATGACGTCATTTCTTAGCGTCTAGACCGTGGTGTGCATGTCAGAGAGTTAGCGTTTTAATATCACGCCCATAGATTAAAGTCCCTGCCATGAACCAGTCAGCTCATGTAGCTTAGAAACTTTAGGCAAAAGAAGGAGGGTTGGACATTACAGAGGGGAATCCTGGTTATAGAACACTATGGAATTGGGACCATATTACATAGGAAAACGGATAATAGTACTGTGGTGCCTGCCACTCTGTTGCTATTTCCTCACTATATAGCAACACAAGTCCCTATGAATTGGCAAAAGCAATTAGAATCTCTTTCACTATCAAGCATATAGCTGTATATAATATTTTTCTGTACCCTTGTAGCAATTTATATATTAGGATTAATTCATATTCAATACAATCATATAGTTATATAACTATATGAGCAATAGCACTTGTCACTTTTTTATTAGCACTTTTGGACCATTAGTACTTTATATACTTTATATATTTAGTGTCACCATTTAATCATTGTAATCTTATTGTCACTCTAGCACTTTAGTATTATTTGTCTATGAAGGGCAGAATATCTGACTTTACATCATTGAGATTCTATATTAGCCAATTCAATATCTCTAACCTTTGCATCCTATGTTCACATATTTTTAATATGGATTTTACCATCTAATAAAAGTTAAGTTTTATCATTTAGTTTATTCTCTTCTCTGAGATTAGGATAATCAGGTGTGCCCTATACAAGGATCTTCTCTCTGTCTAAATATAATATTTAATTTATCCTTAGGAGCACCCTGACCACCAAACTTGGTTCTTATGTGATATACCTGAGCCACCAGTACTCAATATATTTTATTTATTATTAACCTTTAATTCCGTAGCGCTTGACAGGGTAGATACAATCAAAACCATCTGAACAAATTACAAAAGAATGGAGGGCCCTGTTATTGAGTTTAAAGTCAATGAAATTAAATGATTTCTCTAAAGCACTCAACAAGACTGTAAACTCATAAACTTACACTCTCAATGGTATGGGTGAGATATTGAAAGGTGATGTACAATATATTGCATAAATTATGGATGAAGGTGTTTAGCTTTTTAAATAGATGAGTTTTTAGTGAGGTTTTGAAGGATTTGAGACAGGAGGATAATCTCGTGGAGTGAGGCAAGGAGTTCCACAGAATAGGAGCAGGAGGGAGAGGAGGTGATAAGGGAGGAGGATAGAAGAAGGTCATTAGCAGAGGAAGTGCTTTTAAAGCTAATTTTTGTTCTGTCTAAAATCGTAAATAGTTAATAAGGGGCTTATCCCCTCTGCAGCTCACATAGACAGTGTCCTAAGTACAGGGGTTGTAATCAGTGGCAACATACTACTTGAGAGAGGTCACTGACATGCTAATTTGAAACTTCACTGATTCTGTATTCATGAGCTGCATGAGCTACAGAGGTACACATTGTATGAAATTAGCTAGAGTAAAACAGAGCTTTTAAGGACTGCTTAATAAAATAAAGTAAATAAAAGAAAATATATACATCGATAAATTATATTCCTAGTGAAATCCAGAAACCTTTAATTATATTTGTTGTACACCACATGATTTATATTATAATAGAAGTTAAACATATTTTACCTCTATCCTTCGTTTGATCTAAATTTTGCTGATACTTTGTATAATATTTAAGTTTCAGATATACAAATCTACTGTTAGTCACTGTTATGGGAACAGACACTGTGTGGTTCCTAAGAAAAAAACTTTTGAATAACATAAAACAGTGATGTGCAACATATTTCACTTCAAAAATGTTATACTCTGTCCATGACTTCTTATATGGGTCTCACAGTTATTTCAACCTTTTTATTTTATCCTTAGCAAAATGGTAAAATTGCTCAGGGAAGAAATAATAGAGGTATGGAAAATGAAGAGAAGTACCGTATTTAGGAGCACAATTGAGTACAATTTGCTAGCTTTAGAGACATATAACTAAGTGTGTATTGTTGAAGAGGGGCATGCTGTCCAGTTCCAGACAACAGCCTAAGGAACACATGTGAAGTGCCTGAATGTTACTTGGTAACTGTTTTACATACTACACGCCTGCAACACTCAACTATGATAAATGTTTACAAAGGTGATGCTGTAATTTTGTGCAAGCATAAGCAAGATCAGACCGAAAAAAACATGTATTTTGGCAACGGGGAGTCATTCATTTTAATTGACTCATCAATGCATTGAAGGGAAATCCTCAATGTGCATCCTGTATGTGGCTCCCTAGGACTAACATTGCATTTGTTGTTGTTCAGTCTTTCGGTCATGTCCGACTCTTGTTGACCATATGACTGCAGCACCCAGGTATATAAGTCTGTTTTTCTGCTTGTGCTCAGCTATATGATTTTCTTGGCAAAGATACAGGAGTGAGTTGTCAGTTCCTTCTCCAGTGGACCACGGTATGTCTGACTTCTCTGCTATGACCTACCCATCTTGGGTGACCCTACATGGTATAGCTCACAGCTTCACTGAGATACACAAGCCCTTTAACCACAACAAGGTAGTGATCCAAAAGGGGATCCAGAACATTGAATACCCTTGGTTTAGTGCTTACTGAGAAAGCTAAAATGGTGTAAAACTGGATGTTTACATCTGCTATATGTACTAAAAGAAGTTCTGACACTAAAATGACGCCATCTACTTTGCCCTTCTCATGTGCCCTCTGGAATGCAAGGTCTGTTTGCAATAAACTTACCTTCATTCATGATCTCTTTATTTCCAACTCCCTCAATTTACTGGCTATCACAGAAACCTGGCTCACTCCATCTGACTCTGTCTCCCCTGCTGCACTCTCTTATGGTGGTCTGCACTTCAGCCACACTCCTAGACCTGGGAACAAACAAGGTGGAGGTGTGGGCATACTGCTATCCTCTCGCTGCACTTTTCACTGCATACCCCCTGTTCCCTCCCTCCAATTCTCATCTTTTGAAGTCCACACTATTCGCATCTTCTCTCCTATACCTCTGCGAGTAGCTGTGATCTATCGCCCGCCTGGATCACCCTCTCAATTTCTGGACAACTTTGCCGCCTGGCTCCCTCACTTTCTCTCCTCCAATATACCTTCACTCATTCTTGGCGATTTCAACATAGCCACTGACACCCCCACCTCCCCAACAACTGCAAAATTACTTGTACTCACCTCTTCCCTTGGCCTCTCACAATGGACAGATTCAGCAACTCACTGTGGTGGACACTCCATTGACCTTATTTTTACTAATCTCTGCACTATCTCCAACCTCGACATCTCCTCACTTCCCCTATCTGACCACCACCTGCTAACTTGCAACCTCACCTCATCTTCTGCTCACCACCCTTCTTCAAATCCTGCCATCAGAACACGCAGAAACCTGCAAGCACTCAACCCACAACAATTTTCAAATGTACTAACACCCCTTCTCAGCCCCCTCACCACCCTTGCCTGCCCTGACGTCGCCACTTCACAATACAACACTACGCTAACCTCCACTCTTGACTCTCTTGCCCCCATAATCACAAGCAAACGCCCTTGCTCTCAACCACAACCATGGCACACCACACAAACACGCTATCTACAGAGATGCTCACGCACTGCAGAACGATTATGGAGGAAATCTCGCACTTCAGCAGACTTTCTCCACTACAAGTTTACCTTGCGCTCCTACTTCTCTGCCCTCAATCTTGCCAAACAACACTACTTCTCATCACTAATATCAAACCTGTCCTCCAATCCTAAACGTTTATTTGCTACATTCAACACCCTCCTCCGCCCACCCCCACCTCCTGCCCCTTCCTCTCTCACTGCTGATGACTTTGCCAGCCATTTTAAAAATAAAATCGATACCATCCGAAATGAGCTCTCCTCCCAGCTTGGCCCTACCCCACCACCCTCTCCCCAAACCGACAACACCCAGCCCTTACCCTTCCCCAATCCCACCTCCACTATGGACTCCTTTGACCCTGTAACCGAGGATGAAGTATCTACTTTACTATCAACCTCTCACCTTACCACATGTCCTCATGATCCTATTCCATCACAGCTAATCCCTCCCCTATCCACCACACTTATCCCAGCTCTCACACATCTATTCAACCTCTCCCTAAACACTGGCAAGTTTCCATCCTCCTTAAAACATGCAACAGTTACACCCATTCTCAAGAAGCCCTCTTCGGACCCAGCTTCTCCCTCCAACTATCGCCCTATCTCACTACTTC
>CM050170.1:149160568-149350568 GCA_027410445.1 Discoglossus pictus
GAAGTAGTTCAGCATGATGGGGATGTGTATCAGGAAAGAGCTGAGAGAGCAAGGACTGGATGATAGCAAAGTACAGGGGGGATGAGTTCTGTGAGGGGGTAACAAAGGAGATATGGATGGCTGCTATGTGAGGTGGTGCTGAGAGGGGTTTGGGGCTGCATGCTGAGGTGGGATGGCTGCTGACAAGGACTGGGCGCTATGTAGGGATAGATGCTAAGATGAGTGCTTTGTGGGCATGGATGTTGTGAAGGACTGGGTGCTATGTGCAGACGGCTGCTATGCAGAGATAGTATATATATATATATATATATATATATATATATATATATATACTGTATATATATATATATATACTAGCAACTTGCTCGTCAAAAATGACTGGGCAATAAAATGTGAAGCCATGGCAATGCTGTTCTCCTCTGAGCACGTTTTGCACTCATCACAAAGACAGATATATGTATTAATTAGTATTTTTATTCCCTAAGATCCGCCTTCAAGTGCTTGCTGCCTAAGGCGATTGTGTGTTTCCTAAGTGTTTGGAGGCTAAGTTATGCGTTTTTTAATGTCTGATCAGCTCGCCTCACTTTGCGAGGCTCGCAGGAGCGGCTTTGGTGCTCCTTTCTGGCTAAGTCCCACATGTTTTATTGCCTCATCGTTGTCTCTCAGGCCTTTCCTGATTCAGTCTTCCCAAACTTTCACTCGGCTTCCTTGGGTCTTTCAGCACTTGCCGTTGTCTGAGCTCCGGCATCTATGGCCACGAGGGCTTTACATTGCTGGAGAAGGAGCCATGGTTCCAGAAGAAACGGGTATGTGAGCAGATTTGGTCCTAATCCTAATTGTGCAGCCTGCCTTGCCCATTTCCAAGGTACTTTTTTTGGCTTTCAAACCCACACAGTGAGATTTGGCTCAAATCTACTAAATAACAGTCACACATCAGCCTTCACAGGCTACACCCAATCATTCTGGCCGATCGGTGTACTCACCCATGTCCAAGAACACACCCCTTGTCACCTTCACACATGCCCTCTCACACTTATATGTCTTTCTTTTGTAGGTTTTAGCTATCACCTTGCATCGCTAACCATCAGTCCTGAATCAGCTTTCGCTAAGTTTTCCTTGATTATTATCATGCTTTCCTTTACATGGAGCCTCTTGTAGTAGCTGCTGATACGGCCCAAATCAGCTGTCCTAACTCATCTTGGCCCTCTAAACAGGCCGAATGTCTGGTAGTCCCCGCCACACCTCTTGCTACATTATTCCACTTGCCTGAAACGGCATTACATAGATGGAAAGCAATGGCTCCAATCACCACCCCGACTGTTCGACCGTAGAGAGAGGACCCCTCCCACAAACCCAGGTATTCCTACCTGGACACATATACTGTATATGCATCTGTAGTGTATTGTAGGAGCGTCTAAACCTGGCCCCTGGACCGCACCAGGCCCCCCCCCATTACTTCATAGAGGATGCTGCCGGAAAGTGGTGCTGTGCTGCAGGCAGAGGAGATTTACACAGGCAGGAGGTAATGGAAGAGGAGCAGCTATAGAAATCATCTTGGGGAAGTAGCTATGGGACAAAATCTTGTGGAGAGGTGCTGCTAGGGAAGGGCTCTTAGGCAGGAGAGCTGTTATGGAAAGTTGTCTTAGGGAAGGACACTGGGGACCCAGCAGAAAAGAAGATATGTTACTGTGAATATTGAGCTCAATACCCTCTGTCCATACTGTTATAACAGTTATTCCACTTTTCAACGCCTATTTTTACATCTTACAAGCAGTACTGATCCACTATCTTGTGGTTGATTACCACTGACTACAAAAAACAAAATAAAGACACAACTCAAGACAACTTGATTATCCAAAGGAATATTACCCTACAAGAAATACATTTTCCAGGAACTGTCACCATTGGTGGTCGATGTTATTTTTAAGTGGACTCGTTGCACTCATTACTATGTAAAAAGCACTACTCCCTCCCTATGTGAGGGCACTAACTTAAGCAAAGTGACATCTATATGAAGAAACTCAGAACCTGAAGACGTTTTGGTAGTAGGCAATGGCAGGTGTATCAACAAGACGCAACACCAAAGACATACAAACTTATTGTACACCAAGAAAAACTTTACAAACACCTCAACAAGTCTCTACACCGACTAAGAATACCACTGACCTGAAGTAACTGATATCCTCCTTCATAACAGAGAACATTTTGGAAATTCAAAAGGTGGCAACGGAATTCTCTACAGATATATAGGCGGTAGACTCCAAAACAACGCTACTGGAGGACAATTACAATGATCTTCTTCATGCACATAAGCGACTGGAGGAGGAGATGGTCCTAATGAAGGAGGAACAATCTTTTTAACAGTCTGTCCAAGAAGAGATCACGTCGACAAAATAAGGAAACTCCTTGAGTCGGTGAGAGATCTCCTGCAATGTTTGCTAGAATTATGCGAACTTCTTCTGCCAGACATGTGCGAAGAGGAATATAGAGTGGACAGAATCCACAGAGTGCTCGGAGGTCAGTCATCCAACTCAGATCGCCGAAGAGATGTTATAGCGCGGTTCCATTATTTCTCCACTAAAGATAAATTTATGAGAGCAGCTAGAACCAATATCCCTGAAGTAGAAGGCTGCCAACCAAGTATCTACTCATATTTGTCTGCAACAACCCTATTCAAAAGGAATACGCTAAAACTCTTTCTGGAACTTGTACTAGCCAGAGGTTGGAAATACACCTGAGGCTTTCCTTTCTGGCTGAACATCTCCAAGGAGGGGAAATTGTACACTATTCGATCTTTTGAAGAAGGAGTTACACTTCTCTCTTCATGGAACATTCATCTATCAGAAAATTGCAAGGGCGAGGTCCGAGAAGCCAAGCTACTGCACAAACATAAATATGCCTCTCATTATTTGTCTAATGGACATATCAATACTGTCACAACCTACAATGATGATGGAGTATCGAGAATCCTAGTCCTCTTATCTCCTGTAGGTTTTAGACCTAAGATTTGGGTGACTCAGACCAATGGACATTCTTTGCGGATGCAAGAGCATAAGTCCCAGCTTTTGGTAGTGTGCCTGGGAAACCTGGAAGGGAGTCAGAAACGATCTCCTCTACCAGCATATGCCCCAGGGTCAATAATACACCTGCACACAAAGTCTTGATGAAAATTATGAACCACTTTATTTGGAAAACAACATCTTTTAAACAGGCACACAACATTACCAGGAGGGGATACCTTTAGTCAGCCCCTAACTGCCTCTGGCCAATCATGCAGGGTCCCTATGTGGGAACCATGAGACTCCTCCCATGGGCCAACCCCAGGTGTGGCCACCAAGCTCATTCTGACCCAAGCTCTCCCAGTGGAAACTTCCTGTTTGAGCTCCTAGGCCCCCCATTGTTATCTAGGTGCCTGGCTGTCTGCTCTGATGCCATTGTCTTGGGATGCTATCACTTCAAGTGTTTACCTTAAGTGATAGCTGAAAGGCAGATTGTTGATCCACTCAGGTTACTATCTGTAGGCTGTAATATTGCTACCCAAGTACAGATAACAGACACTCTCCTCTCATACACATCTACAAATACAACACCCAATGTTTCACCCACATACAACCAACATATCTCACTAGCTCTCTCACATGACACCCATTACAATGAGCCTAAACATGGAAGGGATGGGAATATGCTAAGGGGTAAACTTATAATACTTTATCACCTAGACCACAAAATAACAATATAACCTTATAACAGTATAACAAGGGGTCTGGGAGCCCCAAACACCCAGGTATCGTCTCTTGTGTCAACAGCCTGTGACAGACATCTGTCCAAGTCCCAGATGACTGCCAAGTGAGCCATGACAATTACCCCCCCAAGTACAGATGTAGGTATCCTGTACTCCAGGATGCCTATCTGGACTGACAGTCAGGGCTCTAGTTGGCGCGACAATCCATCTGCGTTCTGGTGGAATTTCCCTTTGCGGTGTTGTACCGTGAAATTAAAAGTTTGTAGGGCTAAACTCCACCTCAGTAGTCGGCCGGTCCCTCTGTATGCTATGCCAGTTCTTGTCCGTCCCAAGGTGCAGAGTAAAGACCTCCCCCAGCCCTTGGCCTTGCGCCCACTGTATAGAGCAAATTGCTCTTCCCATTCACACCCACCCAAATAGTCCAGGGTCCCTCCCCAATAGTCTGGGATCCCAGAGTACAACAGGTGGGCCACAGTTTCTGTCCCATAGCAACCCTGTTCCCCCCAGCCAGTCCCCACAGCTGGGCTGGGATCTCTAAAACAGTCTCTGGGCCTATGGGACTACAAAGGGACAGCTCCTCTTGGCTTTCTTCCTCTGGTCCAGCTGTTTCTGTTGCAGCTTGGGGAGCTACGCTGATCCCACCTAAGCTGTGCTTACACTCCGCTGACTTGGCTGGGGGGCTCTGCTGCTCCCATCCAGCTGGAGTGCCGGACTCCTCCATTGCCCGGGGTTGAGCAACTTTATCCCAGTCCTTTATGTTGAACTGGATCTTTTGAGTGGTGTCTGTTCCTGTGGGCTCCTGGACACTGGTTATCCAGGGTATCTCCTCACTTGGTACACCCTCTATCATGGTGCCACTCTGCACCGATAACGCTTTTGCCAAGGCTGGCATGCTTGCTGCCCCGGCCTGGCTCTTTGTGCCCCTGGCACTCTCTTGCTGTGTGAGGTCAGGATCCCTGTAGCCAGAAACCAATTCCTTTTCCTCCCCACAGTCTCTTAAAAAACCCTCCTGGGCTCTGTGCTTCACTAGCACCTCTGGGAACAACTCTCCTGGGGTGTCAGGGTACAGACAGTGGTTATCTGATGAAGGCTGGGGAATCTCATCATTCCCACCCAGCCTGGCCTCTAAGGCTCCCTTCCCACCATCCATCACATAATCATACCGAGCCTCTGGATCCATTAGCAGTTCTGGCCAACACACTTTGCCTAGAACTTCTGAGGGCAGACTTAGTTCATCTGGCCCTACCTGTTGAGCAGTTACTGGGGTTTCTGCCAGGATTTGTGCTGGAAGGTTGTCCTCAGGTGAGACCTTTTCCACATCCAGTACCTCAGGCGTGACCTGTTTGGAGAAACTGTGCTCGGCTAGCATTTCCTCTGAGATTAAGTCTCTTGGGGTATCAGGGGACAAACATGGGTTATCTGACCCCACCCAGGGAACATTCCCCTGGGTCTCTTGCTTTTGGAGCTGGTGATTTGGTCCCAAGCTGACTTTACCATCCCTTCTAGGCTCTGACACAGTCTCTGCATTTTTTAGGGGAAAACAGTCTCCATTCCCAGGAGGTGGTACAGGGGCAGGGTTTACCCCCTCCTCCTGATCCTCTGTAACATCCCACTCAGAGAGCTCCTCTAGGCAACTCTGACCTAGTTCTGCTTTCTGGGCCTCAGACAGCCCAGGGCACGGCCTTGTATATGTAGTCGCCTCCATTTTGCTTACCCACATGCGCTCTTTCCATATTCTCTGGAACATCTGGTCAAGCACGCAGCCCACATCTTGTGCTGTTTACTTTTCTGGAAAAAAGTGTCTGGCTTCTTTAAACCGTCTTTTTGCTTCTTTGGTAATATCCGTCTGTTCCATTCTTGGTCTTTCTGTGGAGTCTCTCACCACTTGCCACCAACTGTCACAACCTACAATGAGGATGGAGTATAGAGAATCCTAGTCCTCTTATCTCCTGTAGGTTTTAGACCTAAGATTTGGGTGACTCAGACCAATGGACATTCTTTGCGGATGCAAGAGCATAAGTCCCAGCTTTTGGTAGTGTGCCTGGGAAACCTGGAAGGGAGTCAGAAATGATCTCCTCTACCAGCATATGCCCCTGGGTCAATAATACACCTGCACACAAAGTCTTGATGAAAATTATGAACCACTTTATTTGGAAAACAACATCTTTTAAACAGGCACACAACATTACCAGGAGGGGATACCTTTAGTCAGCCCCTAACTGCCTCTGGCCAATCATGCAGGGTCCCTACGTGGGAACCATGAGACTCCTCCCATGGGCCAACCCCAGGTGTGGCCACCAAGCTCATTCTGACCCAGGCTCTCCCAGTGTAAACTTCCTGTTTGAGCTCCTAGGCCCCCCATTGTTATCTAGGTGCCTGGCAGTCTGCCCTGACGCCATTGTCTTGGGATGCTATCACTTCAAGTGTTTACCTTAAGTGATAGCTGAAAGGCAGATTGTTGATCCACTCAGGTTACTATCTGTAGGCTGTAATATTGCTACCCAAGTACAGATAACAGATACTCTCCTCTCATACACATCTACAAATACAACACCCAATGTTTCACCCACATACAACCAACATATCCCACTAGCTCTCTCACATGACACCCATTACAATGAGCCTAAACATGGAAGGGATGGGAATATGCTAAGGGGTAAACTTATAATACTTTATCCCCATAGACCATAAAATAACAATATAACCTTATAACAGTATAACAGGGGGTCTGGGAGCCCCAAACCCCCAGCTATCGTCTCTTGTGTCAACAGCCTGTGACAGACATCTGTCCAAGTCCCAGATGACTGCCAAGTGAGCCATGTTAAATACTAGTGGACTTCACTTCGGCATATTGGTCTACATATTGGGACGCTGATCTGAAAGAAGTACCCTGAAGTGCTATCGTTTATATCCTTTTTTTGCAGTTATACGCTTGTTTACACATATGTTTTATCTTGCAATGTCACTTATAATGTTACCAAATATTTCAAAAGTGCCCCTTTAGGGCGTAATTATAGTTTAATTGATAGGCGAACCTTCTCAGTATTCATAGTTCTGGATACTAGTTGGCTCACTGATTAAAGTTAAGAGGACAGCTAATGCTCTCCTCTAAGTAATTTAAGTTACTTTTTTCTCTTTTTCTTCCTTTTCTTTCTCTTCCATAGTGTACCATAAAAATATATCTATACTCACTTACGTAGTTACTGAAACAAAATCTCCTTTAAGGTACCAGTAAGCTAGTTAACTATGAAGCTCATTTTATGTCTAAGTCTGGTTTATCGTGCTCTGACTTCTTTTTGTCTTTTTTTCCCATATACATATTTTTTTCAAGGAATCAGCCCTCATCTTGCTTCAGTCTAGTAAAAAGCCCAACTGATTAGTTGATAGCTTCAGTCTCTTTCCTCTATCTCAGCACCAAGTGAATCATGGACATTCAAATAATTTCACATAATGCATAAGGCTTAAATGAGCCTTTGAAAAGGGGGATAGCCATTTAGGATTACCATAGACTGGGAGCAGATATTGGCATGATACAGGAAACTCACAACAAAAAAAAACTCAATACCCAAATACTGGGGACAAACATACTCACAATCATATCATGCATCTGCTACAGATAAAATAAACTAACACTCAAAAAGACATTGAAGGCAGATATATCGCAGTTTATGGAATTATTAACGATAGTTCAGTATCACTTCTCAATGTCTATGCACCAAATTCAGACCAGTCCACTTTCCTTTGCAGAATCTCAAATCTAATTTCCAATTGTCAACACTCTATTTGGGTTGTGGGAGGAGATATGAATGCAGTTCTAGATCCACTCAGAGATAGATCTGGACCCTCTACACCACAAATCACAAATCCCCACCACTACTAAGGATTTAAATCAATCCTGAACCAAAATTGCTTATTTGACACATGGAGTTAGAGGAATCTCACAGAGAAAGACTTTACCTTTTACTCAGCCAGACATAAATCCCAATCATGCATTGACTATATAATGCTACAACAACAAATGGCTTCTAATTTGATTGATGCAACAATTCATCCTATCTCATGGTCTGACCACAACCTTGTAAGTGTGTCACTGTGTGATTTGCTCCCAAAAGGTCGCTCTCCATCTTGCACATTAAACCTGGCACTTCTTAATGACCCTCTGACAAAAGATAAGATTAATAAGGCTTTAGTGGACTACTTTGCACTGAATAGCGGTGGCAAAGTAGATGGGATGGGAGTCTGGGCAGTCCATAAGGCAATATTGCGAGCGGTCTGTGTACAACTTGGCTCAATAGCAAAAAAAAATTAGATCTGTCTCAAATAAACAATTTGAACAAAAAATGTCAGACCTTCATAGACTGGTCACTGTTCAGAATTCACCTCAGATTTTCAAGGAAATTCTTCAATGTAAACAAGAATTGAAAGAGATTGTGCGAAGGAAAATGGTGACTATATTGTAGCGTACACAATCTAATTTTTTTTGATTCTCCAACAAACCAGATACAATGAGCCTCATTCAATTGAGCCTTTCGGGAGATCCGGGCTCAGAAATGGAGCCCGCAAGTTATTTTGCTATTCAATTGGAGTCTTTTTGCAGGCTCCAATCGAGTTACAGGCTATGTCCTCCGATTCAATGTAATGGTTCATATCGCAAGTTAATGCCCCTTCGAACCTCTGATCTTTCATGGCAGCAAGACTTCCAAACGCTAAAATCGCAAATCGATATTCAATTGCTCCGATTCTCCCTCGCTAACAACCCCGTCAAGCCCGCAAATGGCAAAAATCGAACGACAAGTTAATGGCACCAAGAAGGATTCACAAAGGGCTTAATGACATGACTACACAACATGACTACACGACATGACTACAAAAAACGAAATAAGGACACAACTCAAGACAACTTGATTATCCAAACGACTATTACTCTACAACCATAAAAAATACTTTATCCAGGAACTGTCCCCATTTTTGGTCGATGTTATTTTTAAGTGGACTCGCTGCGCTCATTACTATGTAAAAAACACCCCTCCCTCCATATGTGAGGGCCCTCACTTAAGCAAAGTGACATCTATATGAAGAAACTCAGAACCTGAAGACGTTTTGGTAGTAGGAAATGGCAGGTGTATCAACAAGACGCAACTCTAAAGGAGCACTTTAAAAGCAAATAAAAAAGCAATACTGTACTTTTATTAAAAGGGAAAGTGATGTTAGGTCTTAGAATTAATAGCACAACATTCTCAAGCTCGCAAATCGGCCCACAAAAATACTTTATTTCATGTTTAAATTCTGTGTTATTTCGATCATGGCAATCAATGTGTTAATACATATAATGGAACTCGCATGTAATACAATATCATATTTACGGATTTATCAATATTTCACGATATCTGGAATGTCCGATCGTAACTCGTAATTCAAGCCCATAGGACTTTGAAATCCAAATTCCATTTTTCATTGATGTAATGATGACGATCTCTGTTTCCATTGGCTGTTTCTATCTCGGGAGTTACGGCCTAGGTTAACTGATCTGTTCAAGCTTGCAAATGCTACATACGATGGCAGGGTTCCTGAATTTCGCTATCGGCCCATAACTTGTGGTCTTGCCGAATTGAATAGCACTGTAACTCAGGCCTCCTGCGGGCCCGCAACAGGCCCGCAGTCATACGGCCTACAACCCACGACTTGTGGCTTGCAATTGAATGTTAGCTAGGAGACTTAAACAACAGAGAGCATTTTTTTTTATTCCTAAATTACTTACTAAAGAAAATGGCATGGTATACCAACCAGACCAGATTACTAAGGCATTTCAACAATTATATACCAAGCTGTACTCAATGCCTGTCCATTCTGGGTCACAAAGCCATAAATCCCAAATTGAGGCTTTTTTGTTGTCCATTACGATATCCCAATTTGAGAAAAGTAAAGTAAATTCTCTCACATCCCCTATCTCTGTAGAGGAAATTAGAAGTGCAATAGGAGCTACAAAGCCTCATAAAGATTCACTAATTACTATTACAAGCAATTCATGGAAACTTTGTTACCTCACCTCCAACATCTATTTAATGAGTTCCTCTCGGGCAAAACTACAAAAGCTGAATTTCTGGAGGCAAAAATGATGGTAATACATAAAGAAGGCAAAGACCCGACACAGTGCAGCAGTTATAGACCCATATCTTTCCTCAACAATGATATCGAATTTTACTCCAAGATCATAGCAAATATATTGGCCTCTTTGTTGCCAACCATGATTCATCCGAGCCTGGTGGGCTTTATCCTCGGTAGGGAAGCACCTGATAACACTAAGCAAATCTTTAACCTCATGGATATTGCTTCAGACAAAAAATTACCACTAATGCTACTATCTTTAGATGCCAGAGAAAGCGTTTGATAGGATTGATTAGACGTATATGAAAGAAGCATTGCTTAAATTTGGCCTTAGTGAAAACTTCTTAGAAATTACATTATATTCTGCCCCTAGGGTGTATATTTCTTATCAGAGTTTCAAGTCTCAATTATTTAAGATAGATCGGGTAACAAGACAGGGATGTCCTCTATCGCCTCTACTCTTTGCTCTATGTTTAGAACCACTAGCGATAGCATTAAGGGAAGCTCCAGATGTTAGTGGAATCAAGTTAGACAATAAAGAATATAAGCTAAGCCTACTTGGGGATGATATTCTACTCACTGTTACTAACCCATTAAATACCTTACCTATCCTATTTAAAACATTGAGCCATGTTGGCCATATATCAGGGTTTAAAATGAAAGCAAATAAAAGTGAAGCTCTTAATGTCTCATTGCCTAAGCAATTGGAAAATTTGCTGACCTTAAACTAACTATATATATATGATGCCAATTACCCCATTATCTTTAAAGAAATATATTCCCACCTGGTTTTCATTAAATATATCATGGTTTGTTAAAATACATGCCATTAAAATGAACACCCTCCCTAAACTGCTATATCTTTTTAGGACTATACCATCATCGATAAAACTTAAAGACATAACAACATTAGAAAAAGCCATATTTTAATTCATCTGGGGCAATATGAAACATGACAGCATCAAAACAGAAATGAGGCTTAGCAACCCCTGAACTTCTACGATGCTATTAGGCGGCGAGATTAGCCCAAATGGCTAAATGGTATATTAAGGTAGCCACCCAGTTTGGGTGGAGATAGAACGTCAAGTTCTATGGGACCAAATATTCTCCCTAACCAAATACTATGGCTAAGCATCCATCGGGGTATTCATTTAAAATCGCTTCCGATGAGTCACTCCATCGTACTATGGAAGCAAATCAACAAGAAAACTCCTCTACTAAAAAACGGCTCATGGCTAACGCCATTGTGGCTACCCCATACAGACTTATCAATCAATAGCTCAGCATTAGCCTAGATGATAAAAAAATGGGGTATCATTTTCAAAAGTGCAGCAAATAAAAAAAAAGCCTTTGAGGAGGTTCTATGGAAGATTCAGCTTAATCGCTCCATGGGTGTCTTATCTGCTGAGATGGATCCGAGATAAAGGAGATGGGCCTTCTGCTGGGATATGTGGACGCTGAGAGTTGGCCGATGAGGTTGGTGAATGTGGACCTTAAAAGAGGGTAATATCTTTCCTTCTTTTTCTTCTTTCATTCTTCTTTTTATATATTTTTTTATTTTTATTGTTAGAATGCTGCTCAGTATTACACTAGACATACTAGGAGAAGTTAAGTGTACTTCTTTAACAAAAACAAGTGAGAAAGAGTTGCAGTAAATGTGTTTATTATAAGCTGCAAAGGGTCATACTACAATGTTTTGTATCCTTTCATTATGAAGACATGTTGAAATGCATTGTAACCTACTTTTCTCATAAAAAAATGTTTTATAATAAAAAAAAAAAAATATGCTACAACACCCTGTGGGGAGCGGGGCAGGGGCCCAAAATGTTTTCGCCCCAGGGCCTCCATTCTCTAACTCCACTACTGATAAGCAGTATTTTAAGCACACAGATCTGCTCATATTCCCTGGACACCACCTCAACAGGTGTGGAGAAAAGTAGAACTGTATGATGCAATGAAATTGCTCAAAAGTAAGTTTAAAAAAAACTGCACTAACATTTTTCCTCACATGCTGATTTTATTGCTAATTATTTATTAAATGATCAACTGACACTTTTTTGTATAACTGCTCTTGTGCTCCCTTAAGGTAACATTTAAATAAAACAGTCTAAATATTATTCATTTAATTGTTCTGACAAAACCTAGTAACATATTTATTTTTAATGAACCACACTAGTCCTTTATTTATATTATACTGTTTTGAAGAACTGAACTTCATAATATGTAAAATGTGTTTAAGTAATGGGAAAAACATCAGATTTAAACCTTGCTGAGATTGTCCTCTTTCCAAAAGCGGGTAGGGACCCCCTTGAAGCAAAAAACTGTAAGACAATTTCACTATTGAACAGCGATATTACATTTCTGGCCAAAATTATGGCCAACAGGATTGCAGACTTTCTCCCATCCCTAATTCATAACGATCAAGTGGAATTCGTACCGGGAAGGCAGGCGTGGGATAATATCCGCAAGATTTTGAATCTGATGCATCACGTGAGACATAACAAACTTTTGGCCTGTTTGCTCGCGCTGGATGTGGAGAAAGCATTCACTCAGTGGAATTACCCTATCTTTTAGCGTCACTTGCAAAATTTGCCTTTAAAGGCAGATTTATTAATCTGATCCAAACTTATTATAATGCTCCTAAAGCGAATCTAAAAATTCCGGTTCCCCTGTCCCTGCTTCTTTTTTCCCTGGCCATAGAGCCGCTCGCACAGATGATGAGAGCAACATTAGATATTAAAGGTATCCAGAGAGGGCTTCAACAGTTTAAAGTCTCACTATTCGCAGATGATCTGTTGTGTTGTATCTTGGATCCAGTGGGGTCAGTCCCAGTCTCTGATGCAAATTTTGGACAATTTTGGAGTAATTTCTGGCTTAAATATTAACATAGAAAAAACAGAAGCTCTTGCTGTAGATATGACAGCAACTGAGAAGGATATTTTAACACGATCATATATATTCCTATGGGCCACGAAACACATTAAATACTTGGGGATACATTTAACACCCAAAATAGCATATGACTTATATAACGCAAATTATAACCCTTTGTATAGCTTATTTGAAAAAGATCTGATTAGTTGGTCTAAAGCTCACATTTCGTGGTTGGGGCAGGATTAATACAGTAAAGATGAATATCTTACCCAGGCTGATGTACCTTTTTAGAACACTACCTATTTCTATTAACATGAGAGAATTGTCAAGTTTAGAAAGGTTAGCATTTAGTTTTATTTGGCAAGGTGGCTCTGCCAGGGTCCCCAAATCAATCATGTATAGGCACAAAACAAAAGGGGGATTATCATGCCATAACTTCAAACTCTACTATACGGCATCACAACTAGCATTTGTCCCCTTGGCACACTCATTATCTTCTCATCCCGCTTGGATGTTCATTGAGAATTGGGGCAGGCGCCCGTTCTCATGGGACACAGCAGTGTGGATAGCTACCCTACCAGCCTTGTTAAGAAACTCACCAAACCCAATGGTTAAACACACAATATTTTGTGTAATCTGGGCACATCGCCATTCTACGCTTTTCCCCAAATCACCCTATTTAACTTCAATATTTACACATCCACAAGCCCCTCTGGATATTGCAGCCATGGCTCAACATTGGTGGAGATTGAACAAACTAGATAGTTTGGGCTTGTGGGTAAAAGAAGGTTGAATACTCACATTTGAGCAATTAAGGGATAAATATGACCTTCCTAGCTATCAGCATTACAACAATTGCAGATTGAGACACTTTGTTTCCACAACAGGTATGCCCCAACATAATAGGTTCTCAAAGATTTGTGGAGAGGCCCCTCTGAATGATAGGCAAATTATATGACACTTTTAACATTCTCTCAGAGAAAAACAAAGTTAAATATATATGGGAGTGGGAAAGAGCATGGGAAAATCTTGATCCATTAAGTAAGAGTGCTAAATGATGAGAGTTTTCAAGTTGTGTGGATATGACCGGGATGATATTTTAGACAGTTTTTAATTAAATTTGTTTAGGTTAAGTTATTCATTTTGCTTTCCCCCCCGTTATTACGGAGGAACCCCTATAATGTAATAAGTGTACCCTAGGATTATACTTGAAAAACTTAATCGGGTCATAAGACCAGGGAAACTACCGGTAGCTGAAAAGCTGCTACATGTTTCACCCAGACATAATAATTAACACACTTATTTATAATAACAGGATTATAAGGCACTTACTTAACATAACAGGAGTAGGAGGTAGTATGGTTTAGTAATCTCTAACTAATTTAATTAGCTTCTGTGTTCATGTAAGTAGAACCACGACCACAGGAGATGTAAATGGAAACTGACTTTTTCATAACATTATGTATCTGATAATTAAAATAATTGTTATTTTTAACATTAATAGAACAACTTGGCATAATGCTTCAATAACTGATATAAATTGGTATACAACAAATACGCAAGAAGGCTAAACATTAACAACTTAAATTCATTAGACTATACTCTAGTATTTAGTTACTTAAACATACTCTGAAAGCCAACCCATTTTGCCACATACCTTCATAAAAGGACATTGAAAGCATTTTTTTTGCTGTATCTGAAATAGGGTATTTGATATTGTACCACTGTGTGTTTTTTTTTTTAATGATGCTCTAAAAGTAGAAAAAAACTGATTCAAATAATTAACTGATTTGGAGACTTGCCCTGTCATACAATGACCAGTAATATAGATGTCTGAGTCATACTTATCTAAAGACATACATATGCTCTGTGCACTTCATATTAGTTTCAATAAAGTTTAAGAATCTATTTGCACTCCAGCTACAATCAAGCAATGACACATCATAATCCATAAAGTTGTACATCATTGTGTTAATGTGGAATCAGTTGTGAATATACAGTTCATCAAATATATATAATGGCATATAACATGTAGGGCAGCTTAAAATCTGACCATTCTGTGAAACCCACAGCTCTTCTCCACAATCTTGTCCTCTCCTGACCCTACAATTCTTTTTAAATGCTTGTAAAACTACTGCCCCCAATGTTTCACAACTATTGTTTTGGTAAATTTGTAAATACAGCAATTAGGCCTCGATTGAATTGAGCTATTGTTGTTTACGGGATCCCGTAGTGTAGCCCTGTAAACTAATTTGCTATTCAATTGGAAGAGACGTAAACGATCTATGGGTTACAGGCTGAAATTCCCTGTGGTTGTCAAAATCGTATCTTACACCCCATCTAAGCCTTTGACTTTTCAAGCTTCCAAGAGTTACAATCGCTAAAATTGCAAATCGCTATTCAATTGCTACAACTACTCAAGCCCGCAAATGTTTTCACACCCGTAATTGACAAATGTAGAAGAAAATCCTATGGTACTAGATAGGACTCCAGAGGAAGTTAAACGCCTGATTGTAGCACTGTAAAGGCAAATTAAAATCAACACTCTACGTTGAAAGACAGGGAAAGCGATGAAAGACATTAGAATTAATTGCACAACAGTCTCAAGCTCCTAAATCTGCAATATTTTTTTTAATTTTATTTCGGTGTTATATCAATTGTGGAAATCAATGAGTTAAGTTATCTTAGCCCATCCACATGGACTATAACAGTATCACCATTCATTTGTATTATTTTGTACATTGCAGGATTGTGAGTCTGATCACATATCGGACCCCTAAACGCTAATTGATTGACACGTAACCTTCATGTTTAACTGACGTAATGATGACGGTCTCATGTTCTATTGGCTGTTTCTAAATCAGGAGTTACTGCCTTGCTTAATTGATCATGTTCACACTCTGAAATGCTACATATGATTGCATGGTTTACGGTTTTGGCTTTTGGCCCATAAGTTGCAGGCTTGTTCAATTGAACCGCTTGGTAATTGTAGCAAATCTCAAGCCCGCAGACATACGACCTGTATAACGCAATCTGTGGGCTTGCAATTAATTAAGGCCCTTAGTCACACAAACACCTTCTGACAGCCCATGTTTGTGCACAGCAACGCTTATTTTAAATAACATGGGCAGAAATGCCAGACCCACCTGCTGAATGGGATCCAAAATGGTGGTCAGATGGACTAGATGATGAGGAGTGGTTGTATATAGCTATTTTGTCCAGGTAGGTATGGGCAACCTCATAGCAGCTCTGCAGCAACTTGATAACTAGCCTTTGGAAGGTAGATGGGCCATTTTTCATTCCACCGGGCATTACAGTATTATGATATAGCCCAAAAGGAGTGACAACAGCCACATTCTTTTTTGTTTCATCCAAGGGGATCTGCCAATATCCCTTGGATAAGTCAAGGGTAGTCAGGAAAGTAGCTTGCCATAACCAGTCTAGTAAATCATCTACTCGGGGCATGGGATAGGCACCAGTGACTGTGAGATCATTCAGCTTCCTGTAGTCCATGCAGAACTGGGTGTTACCATCCATTTTACTGAGGAGTTAGGGGCCACTTGCTTTGGCTAATAGCCATTAATGATGGCAGATTGCTAGGGGATCCTTTAGGTCTGGGTGTCAGTTTTGGCTTCTACTGAGGGTCTGCCCCATGGCAGGTTGAAGTGCCCTGAAGTGCCCTGTGATACCTCCTTTGATGTATTGTCGGTGGATAGCCACAAACATAACTTTACAGGCCACTTTAGTCCATGTAGACACGGTGGTGTGCTGTAGTAACCAGGGATTCCACTAAAGCGGCAGTGTGGCCATACAATTCCTATTACCGTGAATGTTGAAAATGAAAGATTTCAACTGTGATAACATTGATTGGACTGTCTTGGTAAAGCTTGATTAATATTATTACAGCTGAAATCTTTCAACTGGGGGTTAAGGAATGACGATTAATTATATTTTCTGGCTAAAGATTTGAGTTGCTACTGTTTGCACATGTATTTTTAATTGTATATTTTTTACGTGAAAAGAGCATATACTGGCCTATTAAGGGCTCATGTGGTCACTTCAACAACCCAAAATATTACTTTATTGTTATGGTCTTGAGTATTTTCAGTACACTGCTGTAAGCCTGTTTTTTTTTAAAGAACTCTGTTCATATAACCACAAGATTAGGGTCCTATTAAATTGCATGCCTTCAGTTTATGTTATACAGGCCATAAGTCTGCAGGTTTGACATTTGCTACCGTTACAGATTTAATTGAACAAGCCCACAATTTAAGGGCTGAAAGTCAAAACCGTAAACCATGCAATCGTAAGTAGCATTTCAGAGCGTTATTAATTAAGCAAGGCCGTATCCGTTCCAATTTATAAACAGCCAATAGTAAATGAGAGTCATCATTACGTTATTATAGTAAAACATGGAGGTAAAACGTCAATCAATTAGCGATCAGACTTGCAATCCTGCAATGTACATGCGAACCACGTCATTAGCATATACCGGGTGCCGGCACATGCGCCACTTCAAGACGCAGGAAGGAGCGGAGGCCGGAGCAGGAGCTTCAGATGCAGGTAAGTGAGGGGAAAAGGGGGGGGGGGGGTATTTATAGGGGTAGAATGGGGGGGGTTAGAATGAGGAGGGGGGTTTAGAATGAGGAGGGGGGTTAGAATGAAGAGGGGGTTGAGGATGAGGGGGGGTTGAGGATGAGGAGGGAGGTTGAGGATGAGGAGGGAGGTTGAGGAGGGGATTGAGGATGGGGGGGTTGAGGTTGAGGAGGGGGGTTGAGGAGGGAGGTTGAGGTTGAGGATGAGGAGGGAGGTTGAAGAGGGAGGTTGAGGTTGAGGATGAGGAGGGAGGTTGAGGATGAGGAGGGAGGTTGAGGATGAGGAGGGAGGATGAGGAGGGGGGTTGAGGATGGGGGGTTGAGGTTGAGGAGGGAGGTTGAGGAGGGGGTTGAGGATGAGGAGGGGGTTGAGGATAATGAGGGAGGTTGAGGATGAGGAGGGAGGTTGAGGATGAGGAGGGAGGTTAAGGATGAGGAGGGAGGATGAGGAAGGGGGGTTGAGGATGGGGGGTTGAGGTTGAGGACGGTGGTTGAGGAGGGGGTTGAGGATGGGAGGGGTTGAGGATGAGGATGGGGGGTTGAGGAGGGAGGTTGAGGAGGGGGGTTGAGAAGGGGGTTGAGGAGGAGGGGGTTGAGGATGAGGAGGGATGATGAGGAGGGAGGTTGAGTATGAGGAGTGGGGTTGAGGAGGGAGGTTGAGAATGAGGAGGGGGGAGAGACACAGGGAAGGGAGAGGGGGGGAAGAGACACAGGGAAGGGAGAGGGGGGTAAGAGACACAGGGAAGGGAGAGGTGTGAGGAGACACAGGGAAGAGAGAGGGGAGAAGAGACACGGGAGAGAGAGGGGAACACAAGAGGGGGACACAGAGGGCACAAGAGGGACACAGGGGGCAGCACATTTCCCACCCTCGGCTTATACTCACGTTACTCATTTTACCCAGTATTTTCTGGTAAAATAGGTGCCTCAGCTTATACTCGGGTCGGCTTATACTTGAGTATATACGGTAATTTTAACGTCTTTCATTGCTTTCCCAGTCTTTTAAAGTGCAGTATTGATGGTTTTTTGCATTTACAGTGCTACAAACAGGTGTATAATCCCCATGCGAGTCCTATCTAGTACCTGTAGGATTTTCTTTTACATTTGCCATTTATAGGTGTGAGAATATTTGCGGGCTTGAGGAATTGTATCAATTGATAAGCGATTTGTGATTGTAACATTTGCGGGCTTCAAAGATCAAATTCTTAGATGGTCGTAGTTATGATTTTAACAATCGCATTTATTTTGAGCTTCTAACCCGCAAATCGTTTGCGCCTAGCGAAAAGACTCCAATTGAATACAGGCTCCATTACGAGCTCCGTTAACTTACAATTGCACAATTGACTAGGGGCCTTAGTGGCCTTAGTGTATCAGACTGCTATACAAATTGATAGTATTATCAAATCAAATAATTTGTTTATAAACTGTATCAGTTGATTATTGTTTTTCTTGGAACCTTTATAGCACTATCTTTTTTGTCTTTTACCAAAATAGTTTTTGGTATTTTAACTTGTAAATTCTACAGTTAATCACATTCTGGAGTTGTGGTAAAGGCCTTACCGAAATGTAGGTATTGTGTTATATTGTGCCCCATTAAATTCGAAGCCCGTATCAGCATCGGCACACCCGCAAAGGCTGCGGGCTTGAAATGTGGCTGCGTTACAGAGCTATTAAATTGAACGATGCCGCGAGTTACGGGCTGCAGACTCAAACCCGTAAACCATTCTTGCACACATTGGATGTGCGGCCGTGAACATGATCAATTAGTCAAACCCGTAGTTACCGGTTTAGACGAAGCCAATGGCAAATGAGATAGTCATCTTACGTCACTGAAAAATGGAGGTTATATTTCAAAATCTTACGAGTTTCAATTACGAGTTGTGAACGGACCAGCATTCCAGAAATAATGCAATATTATTAAATCAGTAAATATGATATTATAGTCCATGCAAGTTCAATTATATGTATTAACACATTGATTACCGGGATCGAAATAACACAGAAATAAAACATTAAAAAAATATTTTATATTGCAGATTTGCTGGTTTGAGAATGTCGTGCTATTAATTTTAATACCCAACATCACTTTCCCGTTCATGATTAGTACAGTAGTGTGTTGATATTTGCATTTACAGTGTTACAAATAGGACTTTAACCCGCTTGCCGGACCTCTCTAGTACCTGTTGGCTTTTTGCCTCCATTTGCGGGTCACGGGGTTGAACGCCAGTGGATTCGTAGCAATTTAATAACGATTTTCTAACGTAACAGTTACAGGCTTGACAGATCAAAGGATTTGCGGCCATAGAGTTAAAATTTCGACGTCCCATAGGGTTTTTCCGCCTGTAACCCACAGATCGTTAGCTGGTTATTTTACGGGGCCAATTTAAT
Source organism: Discoglossus pictus (assembly GCA_027410445.1). Lineage (NCBI taxonomy): Eukaryota > Metazoa > Chordata > Amphibia > Anura > Alytidae > Discoglossus > Discoglossus pictus. The sequence goes on from CM050170.1 coordinate 149,180,270, forward strand.
AGACGTAAGTCTTGCTGGCTACGTTACGGGCTACGGTTTTACACGTTGAGGGAATTTAATAGGGCTGTAAGACTTAGGCCTCCTTTCAATTGCAACAGTTACAGATCAATTCGATCGAACTAGCCCGCAGCTACCTAGCCGAAAGCCAAAACCATAAATCATGCATCAGTTTAGTAGCATTTCAGGCCATGATCAATTAAGCAAGGCCGTAACTAACGATTTAAAAACAACCAATAGTAAATGAGACAGTCATCATGATGTCAGTAAAACATGGCTTTCAAACGTCACTCAATTAGCGTTTAGCAGTCCCATATGCGATCAGACTCGCAATCCGGCAATGTAAAAAATTATAAAAATGAATGACGATACTGTTCTAGTCCATGTAGGTGTCTTGATATGTATTAACTCCTTGATTACAGAGATTGATATAACATGTAAATATAACTTAAAATAATATTGTTTTATGGCAGATTTGCAAGCTTGAGACTGTTGTGCTATTAATTTGAACGTCTTACATCACTTTCCCCATCTTTTAAAGTGCAGTATTGATGTTTTATTTGCTTTTACAGTGCTACGAACAGGTGTTTAACTGCATTGTGAGTCCTATCTGGTACTTGTAGCATTTTTGGCTACATTTGCCATTTACGGGTTTGAAAGCAAATGCGGGCTTGAAGAATTGTAGCAATTGAATAGCGATTCGTGATTGTCGTATTTACGGGCTTGACAGATCAAAAGCTTAGACAGATCGGAGATACAGTTTTGACAACCGCAGGGTTTTTGACCTTCTAAACCAGTTGCTGGTAGCTAAAATACGCCAATTGAATAGGAAAGGATGTTTCATCAGTCAGTATTTTTATAGTTTTTATATTTTACAATATTGGGACTGAAAATACCAGAATTTTAGTAATGTAATAAATTTCAAATCTTTATTTTTGCATATGCTGTAGGGACCACAAACAACCTAAAATAACAAAAGCTGTGCAGGTTTCAATATTCAGTTAAAAATGTTCATAGCATTATAAACACTATAAGAAAGGAATGCATTTCCTTAATTAATCACCTTCTTCAAGTGATATTAAAATAGATGCCCCTCAGTCGTACATTAAAGTGACCCTCCAGCTGCGATTTTTAAATCAATGCTATCACAGATGAAATCGTTCACTTCCTTTCAGTAGTGCTCTGGACAATGAGAGAGGTGGGGAAGGGTTCCAGCACATATATTTTTTTTACTAAAGCTTTGATTTGCTGCTGTTTGCACATGTTTTTTTTTTGTTAATTAATGGCAAACTAAAAAATATTTTTAACATGAAAAGTGCTTAAACTGTCCCTTTTATCAGCCAGCCAAATGAAAACAGTCCCTAATTTTTTTACTATTTAACTGTTAAATAAATTAGTAACACACTTTTTTGAAGTGAAAGTTACATAAAAGTTGACCTGTTGTCAAAATAGATTTGTTTCAATTACTTGATATTAAAATAAATGAAATAATTTAGCCTGTATAATTAACAAGAAGAATGTCCTGTAGACAAAAGTCATTAGCCACCCTCAAGTGCACAAGTTCATGTGCATCTCTGTTTCCCTACCACCATGTTGCTTTACCAGCAGCTGTACATCTAACAAATCATTACTGCACTAATTCTAATAAATAAACAATTATATATGGAATCTGCTCTGTCTTGTTCATTCGGTCCTCCATGATTAACTCCAGCTGCTCAGCTAAACTTTTTGCCAAATACTGGGTAATCTGGGTTGTTTTCCCAGAGCCAGCCTCCGCAAAAACAATGATGATCTGGTTGTCTCGCTGTACAAGTTGCTTTATCAGTTTGTAAATGGGAAGACTCACCCTCTGCTCCAGTATTGATATCGTTGTCTTCTTCTTGTAAGGTGCCTTGTTGCCCCATAACGCATGGTTCTTCCACTCAGGATTTCATTACCTCTCATATTAGCAGCAATTTGCCTGCTGTCCGTGTCAATCAGAAGGTCCATCCAGTGCTTGTGCAGCCTCATTAGGATGGAGTCCGACTCTGCTTCTTGTTGAGCTTGTTTCACCTCTTGCCTCTCCTTGGCCAGAGAGCTCTGCAGCATGGCCTCCTGGTGGGTATCATGCTCTGCTTCATATGTCCTCTCAGGAATAGTGGTTCCTCAATCTCCAGATCCTCATCTTCCTCATCATCCACTTTAGGAAGGATTATTCTTCCTTTGAAAGGACATTGGCTGCAATCATCTGCTTGATCTCTCATTTTTATGGGCCAGACATTTAATTTCTATGATATTACTCAGAGGAGTTCAGACAGGTCGCTGGGTCTGTCTCATTGAGGCTTCTTTATTGGTCTCACCCATATGTTTCCAGTGTTGATTTGGGTTCAAATCTTGCCCAGTGTCTTGATCAACATGCTTCATACTGAGGCTGTTTTGGCTTTGTAGTTTAACAATCACTGGCCGTATTTTTTTTAGATTTCTAGGTCTCCAATCTGTCCTAAATGATCATAAGCTGTAGAGTGCCGTCTGTGTGTCTCTTTCTTCAGTTCAGACTAATTGCATCTTTTTTGTATAAAATATGTTTTTAATCATTTTATCCCAAACAAAGAACTTGTTCAAGGCACTTCGCTAGTGTCAGGGTCTATGTGTGAAATATAAACAAAATGAAATGTAAATGTATTGTTATGCAAATGAGTCACCCATCCTGGAGTTGGGGGCACCACTAGGCAGCTGTCTTGTTTGCCTAGTTATAAATCCTGCCATGATGAGATGGAAAGAAAATGTTTCTATCATGGGTTTAAAAGATCATGTTTTAAACATGAAAAAAATATTTAGCAGAACTTGATTAAACTTATTGGAAACTAACAGGAAATTCAGCAGAAAATACCACTGTGTGAGCAGAGAGTATGCATGACTCCAGATCTCATTGGCAGAAACTTATGACTTACACAGCTATAACACTGCACATTGGCTGACAAGGACAAACCCCCAAATACAGTTATACTGTAGACTCTTAGTTATCCTGCACTCATGGAGATTGTAAGATGCCAGATAAATCTAGTTTCTGGTTGCTTGAGAGTTACTATTTAAAGAGGCTTAGGTTAACTGCACATAGATTGCTCTGCTAGGTATATTTGTCAGTGAGGGCTGTACTAGCAGCAGCAGCTTTCACTCCTCACTTACACACAGATAGGTTCAGAGGGAGGGTGTGGTGCTGAGCCCGGGCAATGTAACGCCAACACTGCACTGGCTCAGTCACTCATGCCTGTCTGCTTACAGGTGCAATTTATTGCAGAGACGTCCAGTGGGTGACAGCCTGGCTCCTGACATTTGTTGAGACCTTAAAAAGGTAAAGTATTCAGTTTTTTTTCTGGTTGCTTGAGTTCTGATTAACTGTTAGTCTACTATACATTTAAAGCTCCATATTCTGCTCGAGGAGCTTAATTTTCAAAAAAGAAACACACTGTTCAATATCATCAAATGTCCTCTTTCAGAAAACAAAGAATAATGCCTTAAATTGCCCTTTATGTATATAGGAAGTTTCCATCTCATGTGGACTATGCACCAAGCAAGCTGAAAGGGCTGTGATATGACTGCAGCTAAATCTGAAACCCGCATTACATTACTTTAATTTGCTATCTAAATGGGCCTTTTGGTACTTGGATATCACAGAAATATTGATTTGAGAGCAAATACATATTTAATAAATCAGTTAACCTAGCCTGCTTTATTTTAGGCAGGGGTATATTAAAATTGACGTATTAATGTCTTATGAGGATGGAGATTAAGAAATTATGATTACTGTATTTGGTACATTTGACTACTATATTTTGTGCATTATTACCAACATTTGTCTGAAATTATCATAGTTTGCTACCAACTTTATTATTCTTTCATCTGTTCAATATATACAATTTCATGAGGTCTATGTCCAATGTGCTAAAACACTGTACACTGAACATATTTATTGTTCCAAAGCTCTGGTAAAGGAGTAAATTACATTCTTAATGTGAGAAACAATTTAGCCAACCCACTTTGTAACCTGCATTAAATACAGTAAATGTCTATGAATTAGTAAATACCAAACATATTCATGTCTTGTTCTCATTCTAAACAACTTTTATGAAGGATTTGCTATTATTTTTTATTTCCTCCCACTTTTCAAAGGGACAGACAAGTTAATTTAGCCAATATAAGTGAACACCGTTTATAATTGTAGATCCAACCTTCATAAAACTTACCAGATAATAGGTAATTTATAAGAGCCTGGAGGATAAAACATTGTTACCTTTCATGAACATATGGAGAATGGGCTGCTCCAAATCATCTATATACAGTAAACTCCCCAGTTATCCGGCACCTATGGGTACTCCCTTTTGCCGGATAACTGTAGTTGCCGGTTAATCAGGAGTCCATGAATTTAAGGGTCTAAACGACCCTTAAACCGCCCAAAATGCATTTAAAAAGACATTAGCAATTAAACTGGGCCATTTAGGGCCCCAAAAAAGATTTTTTTTGCAGTCTCGACCCGCCGGATACTTCCGGTTTAATGGGAGTTTTTTGAAAATGGGGAATTGATGCCGGTGCCGGTTGCTTGAGAGTGACGGTTGGTTAGGTGCCGGGTAAACCGTGAGTATACTGTACTGTGGTTTTACACCCCTTTCCTTACATAGCCAGGTTTTTACAGTACAAACATGGAAGCCGAGTGGTTATGTTAAAGAACCATAAGTTTTAAAACAAGATTATAAACTAATAGACCAGTGCTATCCTTTAACAGAAAATATATATATTTAAGTGGAACTCTAGTTCCATATTCACAGTATGTGTAAAGCTTACATTTTATTTCTACAAAATCTTTTAACTAAATAATTTATTAGAAAGCAAAGAAAAAAAACACCAACGTCAAATTTATCATTTTGTCTATGTAAGTTTTCTTTGCTGCTTGCTTCCATCTTGGTTTCTTGTGCCTGGTATTGTGCCAGGTGGATGTGTCCATTTAAACTAGTGAGTACATCTTTAGTGCTGCTGAGACTTCTGTCTGACCTCAAGTCTTCTTTGAATAGAAATTAATGAAGGAAGCTGACCTAATGAAGGAAGGTGACCTAATGAAGACAAAATGGTAGGTGCTAAAACAGTATAACTGAATATAAAACATAATAACTTTGAGAATGTGGTATTAAAATAAAACATTACATATTTTCAGGTGTAGTTCTTAAAAATAATGAATTCTAAAAATACGACCATATTGTTGCTGATGTATTTTTAGGCAAATGAGTGTCTCATGCATATTAATTAGCTGCCGTGATGTGCTAATTAGGATTATAGGATGCTTGGAACCAAGAGGCCATGCATGGTTGGGCCTGGTCAGTGCCTTGGAATAAGAGGAGATGTAAGCTCTGGCCCACTGGAAAAAGAACTGGTAACCCACTCCAGTATATCTGCCATCAAGCCAAGTGGGTAAGCACGGACATAAAGATGTGGTCCATGTGGTCATGGAGAGTCGGACACTATACTGCTAAACATTTTTGGGCAATGCATTGCACTGGTATCACACTGTTTCTGGGAAGCCTCTGCACTTCATATTTTTATTGAGAATAGATCTTTTTTATCACAAAAGAGTAAAGTTTCAAATTGTTTCTCCCTGATGAAGAAGTGTCACCTTGTAATAAATAGTTAAATAAAAAGATCTAAGCAAGACAATACTTACAACTGTCTCTGCAGAGCCTATTCTGTTCACTTGTTTTGTACCCTCCAAATATAGTTATAAACCCATAGAGAATTCCAAGAATAATGTTTTATCAAATGAAATATTTAATGAAGTCCATGGTCCAAAAAAAAAAAGGTGGCAAGAATTTCCAAAGATGGTGGTGCTCGTGTACCTTTAATCTCACCCACTCTTGAGATATGTCTATAAGAAAAGCTATGTTCTGCTCCACCAAAGAAGAAGCCCAGCCAAGAATGATTTTGTAGAGGACAGAACATTGATTTTTTTGTAAAATACAGATCTGATATGTGCTTAATGTTTAAACAACTGTGTTTTTTATACGTAAACTCTGAAGGCAGCTGTAGATTAGAATAGTGCCTCTAACAACAATTATGAAAAAGTGCAGAATTGAGGGTTATATGGTTCAAAATAATGAAAAAGAAGAACGGTTAAATAAAATCTGCAAGTTTTAGTTTAATGTAGAGATCTTCTTGGAGCAGGCTGTTCTCTGCCATGCCTCAGGCAGACTCCAAGCTCCACCAGGCATCATTAGGTAGGTAACGTTATCTGGCAAATTTACAGCCAGGAACTCAGTCAATAAATTTAAATGTTCTCATTATAGTTTGGCTAAAGTTGTATTATTCTCTTTCCAATCTCTTGGTCCACAGAGGAAATGAGTATGAGAAGATCCTAAAGCTACCTTTATCTTTCTGTAACTACAACCACCCATAATAAATCCTTTACTTTTGTGATGTGGTAATAGAAAATAGATTTTTTTTATAGCGCAATATTCCCTTTTTTCTTAGCCTATGCCCCTTGTAAGAAAGCACAGCAGATTTGATATGTCCCGAATGTAAGAAAAAAATTAAAATCCTCAGGTCTTGTAAATGCAGTTTCTTAAATGTCACAATAAACGTATCTTAAGATAATTCGGTATTTACTCCTTCTTTAGCTCTCTGTTTTAGTTCTTGTTTTATTTTATTTAATGCAGATTACCATATAAACTTGTTCTTGATCCATAGAATATTCGTGGAAATTATATAAATCTAATAGACTACAATTTTTCTTAAGGAATTGTGATTTGGAAAGAATGTGGGCTACATTAAATTAAAGGACTTATTCCTAATGATTGATAAAGGATATTTTTGAAAGCTGGTATACTGCATTATTCGTAAAATACAAGTTTAAAATAATTTAACTGGCCTACATTTTGTCATCAGTACAGTATTTATTTGTCTTTTGTCACAATAAATCTACCTCTGCATAGAAATTCCTAGCACAACAGATAACTTGCAACTTATTAAAGGATATTTTTAAAATGGGAATTATCCAAGTAAGCTATCCAGGTTGGATGAACTGTTGCTGATGGAATGTAATTGATCTAAAATAGACTTAATCCCAATCCTTGAGTGTAAGAACCAAGTTAGATTTTCAGAATATATGTAAGTAAATTAAAATGAGAGAATCACTTAACCGGAAAAATCACTGTAACGGAACCCATCACTGTTTTACCCTGTTTTATGGTTATTTAATTCTTGGTTAAAATATGATCCTACTATTATACTGTATGTATGTTGGTTTATGCTCTGCAGAATATTAGCCCAGACTATTGCAGACCTTGGCATAATAGATAATCCTATTACAGAGACTCCTCATAAGATAAGGAAGTCTATTGTATAAAGTGTTTTCATTCTCAGACATAAGAACAAAGAAGGATGATCTAATCATTGTCTGATTGTATCAAAGTTGCCAGGTAGCCTCAGGGAGGTGTGACCCACCTATTGTCCCTCTATGTGTATTGTGTGGCCAAATATGGGCATGTGTATTACCTGTGGCCAAAGAGATGTGCATATATATTTCTGCATATAACAAAATAAAGTCAGTATTTATTTGACTCCCAATTGAGTATCGTCCAATATGGGAGGTCGAGGATGGTGAGACTGTAGTGCTTCTTGGATATTTTACTGTATACCAGCGGAGATATTGGATTCGTGTTCCAACTCCGTTACAATCACTAACCCTCAAGAACTAGATTTGGAGAACCCTAACATAAAGGATATCAAAAAGACACCAAAAAGGCTGTGCACCAGGTAAGGAGATACCTGTGCTGCAGGTGGCTCAATGCACCAGGGTCATCTTTTTCATTTCATTTTTTTTCTGTAGTGTAGCCCCCAACCCCTGCCCAACCTGCAATGTCCCTCCCTGTCCGAACACCTCCCTCAGATGGAAATTGGTGTGTGCCTGTTTAAAAAAGATATTTTTTACTGAAGGCCCAAGACGAGGCAGTGTGGAGCCAGTCAACCCGATGGGGGTGTACGGGAAGAGGTGAGAGAGCCAGAGCTGGATGACAGCAAAGCATGTGTGGGGGAAAGGAGATATGGATGGGTTCTATGTGAGATGGGTCCCGAGAGAGGCTAAGTGCTGAGAGGGGATGGCTGCTGACAAAGACTGGGTGCTATGTAGGAATGGATGCTAAGAGGAGTGGGTGGTGGATGCTTAGAGGCACTGGCTGCTTTATATATTATATATATTTCTGTAGTTTATCACAGGTCCTCCCACCCTGGCCCCCTTCTTCCTCACCAGTCCACCCTGTAGTGAATGTTGCAGGAAAGTGGAGTACGCAAGTCCTGGAGCTTTGCTGCAGGCAGAGGAGTTTTGCACAGCTATGGGAAGAGGAGCAGCTATGGAGAGGGTGCTTGCGGGGGAGCAACTATGGGAAATGGGCTTGGGGAGGGGATCTACTAAGAAAAGAGGTATTGGGGAAGGGTACTCAGTGAGTTGGTACTGGGGGGGCAGCACAAAAGTATTTTTACAACCCTCCATTCTCTAGCTCCACCACTACCATGCACCACCAGTAAGCTATTAGACAGGAAAGCTGTTTTCATTTTTAAAATTGATGAAGAATAAAAGGCTGTATTATGAATGCATCTGATAGAGGAGCATTAGTGGTGTATGCAAACATTTTTTGCATGAAAAATCCCAAAATAAACATTTAAACACTTACCTTGAAGTTTGCAAAATATCTTGTCATTTCTGACAGTTGTAAACCAGGGTTAACACCCTCCAAACCCAGGCTAAATTAGCATAAAATGTAAAATAATTTAAATAATTTTGGCCAATCAGGTTAGCTGAAACTATTGAATTAACTCTGGGTTCCTGTTTGTGCTGAAAGGCAGCCTGGGATATGCACTTTGTCTGTGGTGAAATGCATGGGCTGAATAGACAGAGAGCAGACTGCAGCAGGAGGCACATCCCAAGCAGTGACATCAGTGCTCTCCTATTGGCTGAGGAGGGGACACAGGGTATGTAATGCTTTAAAAACTGCTCCCCTAATGCTGATTGGGTGGCGATCAGGGGCTTGTGTAGACACCCCTGAGGGGGTCCACATAATCATTAAAGGGATTTTTATATATTAATAAAAATAAAATGTTTTATGAAATGTTCAGTATACATAACTTAAGCTTTTTGCATAAAGAGTTCAAAAATGTAATAAGCCCGGAAACTTGGATATGCCTTTGACTTAATTACAGTTATTGTAGCTACTACCTGTATGGTCCTTGGAATACTTCCTCAAGCAGCTGCATATATAATGAGGTGGGAACTTTATTTGGACAATCAATAAAATGAATGAAGACGGGATGAGTCAGTGCTTAAGAAAGACATCCAGTGCCACCGCTGATACCATCAGATCAATAGTGGAATAATATTTATCCTGTGCCACCTCTGCGGAGGAAAATTGATGCTCTGGAAGTGTTGACAAGAGTAATACTCAAATGGTCTGTAGCAGGGGAATGTGTTACTGTTTGGCTGTCAATGATCTGCAGAGGTCATATTTGCCTTATACTCAGCCATTATGACGTGCTATATGTCTTTTTTATCCTGTGAACTCGATAAGTTCTTAAAAAAGAGATAGCACCTGAATTTTAACCAAGTATTTGAATACTAGCCAAATATGAGACCACGGAGCCATCTCCACATGACTGTGTGGGCAGAAAGACATACATCACAATGCTCTAACGCAGCCAGGTAGGTATAGGCTTGTTCTATATATACCAGTTTAAGAAGGCGAAACAAGATTTTACAAACCCTAACTCAACATGCTTCTAACTTAATCAATGTAATGGCAATGTTTACATTGGAGAGGCTTTTCAACCCTCTGTCTAATGGTGTAGAGCACAACTTGTCCCTTTAACCTTTGTTATGTTTCAATTACATAGCTACATGATCATGCTCTTTCCCATATATTTGTAGAGAGCTATAAAATCCCTTAAATGTTGGTATTGCCATGGTCGGACATGTTGACAATTAGATTTTCAATATCTTACTTGCCACAACATTTTTAAGACATCTTACCCCATCCCATTTCTTTATTTACTGTTGTGTCATATCATAAATAATAAACGTGAAGCACGAAATACAAAAGCAAGATAAGGTGTGAATACCATTACATCTCAATTAAATGTATTGCTTGTAGGTGCCTTATGGCACAGACAGGGATGAATTTAAAGCTTTGACACCCCATAGGCGCTTGTCCCCCAGGCACTCCTCTTCCTTTTCAATACATTTCTGTCTGGGGATGATATATGTGGTCTCTCAAATACCCACACAAGATTGTATAAAAGAGGATATAGATGTCACTGTACGCAATATAGAATAAAGATGCATCGCATGATCTGCCAAGCAGGCACCCCTGAGACTGATGAGCTATTAGGCGGCTACATACTGTACATTGATTATATAAAAACCTTTCTCTGGTCATCTGCATCCTACAAAGAATACCTACTAGTATTCATCTAAAAAGTGTATTTTGTGCTAACACCAGCTTCAAATGACCTTGGAAAAGTCACTTTATCTATGCTCTGAGCTTACAAATACTTATTTCAACATAGGCTTCAATCTCATTCAGACACTCAATGGGCCTCTGTTCCACTGGCACAGATCTGCATTCATTACCAGGGTTATATACAAATTAAATATCACTAAATTGCATGTGGGACTACAATGCTCCCTTCATGTGTTGTCTTAAGCTCAAGCACACAAAACCCTGCATATTCATAATCACACACTAAACCTTGTGTCCACATAGACACACTCACAATGTGTACTTATTCAAAACACGCACACGCAATGGTCACTGTAAAGTCTTGTATTTTCTTGTGCTTTTTATCAGTTTTTGCAATATAAGGACATTTTATAACCAACGACTGAGCTCCATAAACCTTTTTGTACCAAATGTAGCTTCCCTTGTAACAGGTGGCGATTGTAAGGCTTTTCAGGAGTTAGGTTATCATTAGATTATAGTTACTGGGTTACTGATAGAAAACAAGGTAATTGTGTTCTGATTGCTGGATGCTTCATAAAAGTTCAAATTCCATTATAATATCCATTAATAATATTTGTACTACAAATGTATATTGTTTTGGTCAGCTTGACATACTGTAAGGAGTCTATGATATTGTTGGTGGCTCTCGATAGATATGGCTTAAGCTGTGAAGATTCTTTGAGTTGAATTCTCTCAATGGAATCTCCACAGCTGTTTCCCTCAGTTGGGTAAGCTCCATTTATCAGCAACATCTGCATACAACATTGTATTCATAAATGCACAACTATACAATGTGGATAGCTTCACCCTGCTTATACAGTTATAATTAAGATAATATGTAATGGTTTCCTTTGTTTTTGCTGAACCAATGTAGTGCTGGAAAAGTATGCAACCATTATTACCAACATTGCAAACCCAAGGGCACTGGAATGGTGAAATAGTTAATATGCCACTTTGCACAAAGGAAGGACAATCTTTTGATTAACTTTCTTCTCTGGATTTCTAGTGCGTTATTGGAGTTGAGGAACTAATTGGTAAGAAACCTTTAGCTGCACAACTTGGTTGCTTCATATGTGGAGAAATTAGGAATCTGGTTGCTCACTGAGTTCAGTTGTCCCTGTACTCTTCCTAACTCGTTGCTGCTCATCTTCAATCTGTGCCTTATCAAGCAGCTGAAGAGGTCCAATTTGCGAGATCCAGGAGGAGACAGAAAATTCACCCTCTTCCTCAGCTCCTGCATTTCCAGTAGAGAGTTCTCTCTAGACCCCGGCTGCTCTAGTTGAAGAGCTAAGCCCCTGATGGCTTCAGGATCAAAGGGCACACTATAGCCAAATGCTTGAAGACCCTCAATGCGGACAAACCCAGGATCTTCTGATTTGTCATCAACAGTCTGAGTCCATTCTGTTGAATCCTCATCTCCTTCTTCCTCAAGAGGGCTGCTTCTCAAATAAAAGTGGACTGTCTCAAAAAATGACCTCCAGCGATGGCCTAGGATCAGTGTCCAGTTCTGACACTGGTCTCCCCCTTCAATATCCCAAGTTTTCTCCCAACTTGGATAGCCTGGTTCACCCACAGGAAGTAACCAGCTTTCTGAGTGGCTCCCCCCAAAAGGATTGACATAAACTGTAACCTGAGGGTCTCTTGTCCCATTCCCAGCCAGGCATAATCGCATTGAAAGACCAAGGAGAATGTGAAGCTGCCTTGGCCAATGTTTGTTGCTCTTGCAGGTAAGTAACATGCGTTTCCTCCCACCCATCTGAAACCACACTCCTAGTCTCAGATCACCTGAGATAAAGAAAGCTGGAGCTCTCATACGCCCATCACGTTTAAGGAGCAAGTACTTAACCTCTAGGTCTTGAAGACTACCTTCTGTCATCAGGTAAGGTTCTGAAGACTCAGGCACTGAAGGCAAGCATATGCCTCGATCTGACAAAGTGTATCCTATGTTGCAGCTGGCACACTTGGCAGGATGCGATGTGGAGCAGAGGGAACAAAATGATCCGGATCCTTGAATGCAGGGAATAGGTCCTTGGCAGGTGGGATGCTGAAGAGTGCATGTGCAACTGTGGGAGGCCTCCAGGAATGATCCTGGTATAAGTGTTGCACTGCAGTAGAGAAGAGACTGGGCTCGGTGCCACCAGTAAGAAATTGATCTGCATGGAAGGAAGAAAACAAAGATTGAGGATCTTATATCACTTTGTTTGCAAAATTGTCCTTATAAAAATACATTTGTTGCCTCTTAGCAGAGCTTGTATCTAAGGGTACATTTGGCTGCATATTGTCATTAAGTGTCCAGTGCAATGCTCTAACGAGGAGCTAGTAGTTTTAATTAGGTTTTGACTATTAATAACATTTCTATTTAATGATTTATAATAGCAATATTCAATATTAAAATCACTTTCAAAGATTAGAATATCAGTCTCTAGCTGAGCTAATTGTCAAGACCCTGATAAGGTCGTGCGGGGGAACAGGGAATGGAAGGCTGAGAGACAGGTGTAAATGATTTTAAGAACAAACTGATTAAATAAGAGACCGATCATTCATAAACTGCCCCACATCAAAAGTTGCTGCCATGGGAAAACCACTTTAACACAGCAAGTCTCCAGCCAAGCACTGCCTGCTACACAATGCGGCCTTCCATCATTGACCGCACAGTGGACAGAAACCAGCAGGAGCTGAGTCTGATCTTTGACAGCAAGTTTAATATTGAATAGTGTTTTGAATATGAAGTTTATTAATGATTAATCCCTAAAATAAATAACATTATGCCTTAAAACATCTTGCTCCTATTGTTGGGTGGAGGGGCAATTAGCGAATAATTCTCAACGATAAATGGTTCAATTACAACATTTAATGAAAAGTCCATTGTCTAGGCACTGTGTCAAGAATGATACACTGATATAATACAGTATATGGAGATAAAGCAAATAGAAATATGTAATTTTAGTAAGAATTTGCAAAATATATCAGTTTTTAAAAAAATGTATGCCATAAACACGTAAAAGCCAATTCAATATTGCAAGTAATGAAGTTGTTTAAAGGGTGAGAATGCAAATCTATTGTGACCCAGAATACTGATTAAACAAGAACCTAAAAAGAATGGAAGTTGTAAAAATGTAATCGACTACTTTGGTCATATATTTATATACTAACGGGATCTTGTCCAATTTGTATCAGCAGATATCTGGTGTCTATGATCAGATCTCAACACCCTACTGTATATGGTGTTAAACAATTAAATAAAATATTAATTGACGGTTAATATAAACAAAAACCCTTTGAATTAGTTGAATAATGTTGTTAAATTAAGTTTATAAACCCAAATAAAAAATGATAACATTGATTCAATATCTGCAAAAACTCTTCACTATATAAGGTTATTAACTTGGCTGTTCTGCTTTCTGTTAGAGGACTCCTTTGGTCATATTTTTAATATATACTATTTTAAAGAATGAAAAAATATAATACAGCCTCTAATTTATTAGAGGCTCTTTCCCCCCTCCTCCTTCTCTTTGTCTCTTTCCCCCTCTGTCTCTTTTTCCCCTTTCCCACTCTCTGTCCCTTTCCCCCTCTGTTCCTTGCTGGTGCTGCACTGTGCGCAAGCGCGTCGCGGCGGCATGTACGGAATCCGTACAAATAATGTCTGTAGTGCACTTGCTCTCCCACTGGAGCGTTGCGCACTTTTCAGAAACTATATTAGTGACTAGCGACTTGCCCGTCAAAAATGACTTTGGCGCTCATTGCGAGCCTCTCCTCTTGTGTACTTTTGCTCCTCTGAGCACCTTCGTCACTCATCAGAAAGAGAGATATATATTTATCTATATTTAGTTAACTAATAATGAGTTAATTAGTTCTTGAATAAATTAATATACTTTACCTATTTGTAATTAATATATCCAGCAATCAGTAGCCTGAAGAGCTAACAATCTGTTTGTATTTTCCGGCAGTTTGAGTGTTGATGCCCTGAGGCTAAAATGTAATGAATTTAGTCGATTTTCGAGTGGCGAAACTTTTGTATTTCAAAAAGAATTTTTGGTTGTTTTTTGGTTTTCACGGTTCAGCTGTTAATTTCATATTTTTCATATCTTGTAATTTTTTTTTACTGTGCAATAGTGTATTTTGTACCTCATACGTTCGTGTGTGAAAGTGGCAGTGTTTTGCGCAGTCTGGGGTCGTGTAGCCTCATTTTAAGTTTTTTTTTCGCTTAGGCGATTTTCGAGTGCCTAAACTCGTCAAAATCGACTTAAATTCATGTTCCGCCTCACTCCCGGACGCCCTGGCTGTTCCCCTATGCTTTGTGAGATGTGTTTGTAGTATTTTTTTGTGTATTTAGTGTGTTTTTATTGTTTTTTGGTTTTCGCGGTTTGGCCGTTAACCTTATATTTTTCCTATCTAGTATTTTTTTTTCTTTCAAAGTCCCGCGTTTGTCAGCTGCTTGCAGGCTGGCGATCCCGCGTTTACTAAGTGTTTGGTAAGAAAGTCCTGTGTGTTTCATTGCCTTCACTGCATTGCCTTTGGCACTCATCCCTTTGTGCTGGGAGTTTTAGTGCCTTAACGGCTCGCAGGCGCTCATCGCGAGGCTCGCAAGCGATGAGCACCTTTAATAAGCACCACGCAAAGCATGACGACGTCTCATAGTTTGACAACTATTATAAGTGATTATGCTGCTGTGGAATCTGCCGTGTTGGCAGATAAACTTCCAGAGGTGGAAGGAGACTTTAAATGCACAGGAGGTGTCTCTCTGCACAATGGGAATGTGGCAGTTACATTCGCCAATGCTTTCATTGGGACTAAAACAGAGTTAATTGGGCACCCACTTACGCAAGTAATTGTTGTCAGAATATACAGGTTATGTTTATTTATTTGTTTATACCTTGGTTAGTTATACAAAGTACAATACAGCGACATTCTGACTACAGTAGTCTTTAAACATTGGCTCAGTATAATAAACTGTCTTTACATAACAGGAGACCTGATGGTGGCCCCCTCATCTAGTAAGTAATGTTGAGCCATTAACGTATATAAGCAAAACACAAAAGTTTGCATTCTATGGATTTATTAAAGGAATTTATCATGTCTCCTAATATAGAGTTTGTACTTGTGGGACAGTTTGGAGCCAAAAAGAATATGAAACTAATGAAAAAACATACATTTTATTATAACACCACTAAAACTGGAAATCATAAAGATATGAGCTTCCAAGAGGATTACCTGACTTAACTATGTCATTGCTGAGACATTTTGAGAACATTTTAAAATACCCCTGTAAGATACTGGTCACTATTTCTACCCGCTGTAACCTGCAGAAGATATGATTGCATGTTATTATTATTATACTGACATAATAACACGTCATATGACTGCATGAAAGAAATATAAAAGTGATTCAGAAAGAATATTGTAGCATGTCTATTTGTTATTGACATAATTGGTTAATAGTGTGACACTGCTGCATCTTAAGGAGTGACACTGCTGTGCTGTATGAAGTGATGTTGTTGCATTATATTTCATTCAGCAGATTAACTATCCAACTGTCATTTTCTCAGCTGCATTTACCATCAGGACTGAGCAATCATCTCTGCAGAGACTCAACCAAAGACACTGGGCCTGATACCATCCTTTCACAGATTCACTTTCCAGCTGTCATTTTGTCAGTTGCATTTACCTGTCAGGACTGAGCAATCATTTCTGCAGAGACTCAACCAAAGACACTGGACCTGTAACCATCCATTCATCAGATTCACTTTCTAGTTGCATTTACTAACGGGACTGATCAACCATTTCTGCAGAAACTCAACCAAGGACACTGGGCCTGATACCATCCATTCAGCAGATCCATTTTCTAACTGTCATTTTCTCAGTTGCATTTACCACAAGGACTGACCAACCATTTCTGCAGAGACTCAACCAAAGACACAGGACCTGTTACCATCCATTCAGCAGATTCACTTTCTAACTGTCATTTTCTCAGTTGCATTTACTACCAGGACTGACCACTCATTTCTGCAGAAACTCAACCAAAGACACTGGGCCTGATATTATCCTTTTGGCAGATTCACTTTCCAGCTGCCATTTTCACAGTTGCATTTACCACCAGGACTGACCAACCATTTATGCAGAAACTCAACTAAGGACACTGGACATGTTACCATCCATTCAGCAGATTCACTTTCTAACTATCATTTTCCCTGTTGCATTTACCACAAGGACTGACCAACCATTTCTGCAGAGACTCAACCAAAGACACAGGACCTGTTACCATCCATTCAGCAGATTCACTTTCTAACTGTCATTTTCTCAGT
This sequence comes from Discoglossus pictus, assembly GCA_027410445.1. Classification (NCBI taxonomy): domain Eukaryota; kingdom Metazoa; phylum Chordata; class Amphibia; order Anura; family Alytidae; genus Discoglossus; species Discoglossus pictus. The sequence continues at coordinate 149,197,077 of CM050170.1, forward strand.
TGCATTTACTACCAGGACTGACCACTCATTTCTGCAGAAACTCAACCAAAGACACTGGGCCTGATATTATCCTTTTGGCAGATTCACTTTCCAGCTGCCATTTTCACAGTTGCATTTACCACCAGGACTGACCAACCATTTATGCAGAAACTCAACTAAGGACACTGGACATGTTACCATCCATTCAGCAGATTCACTTTCTAACTATCATTTTCCCTGTTGCATTTACCAACAGGACTGAGCAACCATTTCTGCAGAGACTCAACCAAAGACACAGGGACTGTTACCATGCATTCAGCAGATTCACTTTCCAACTGCCATTTTCTCAGTTGCATTTATTTTGCCTCCAGAACTTTACACACCACCACCTCTCTTCAGCCTCTAAACTCATATGAGTTGTATTCATTTACAGTAAAGGTTTTACACAGCTGATAAGCCCAAAACCTAATAACTAATCAACCCTCTACTCTATTTTCAATTACTTGCCAAGCTCTTGTTTCTTCCTTTTAATTACTTCCTCTTTTGTTTTATTTATCCCGTACGATTGTACGTTTACGAGTTTTCAATCGTATAAGCTGCTTTGAAAAAATAACCACATATGTAAGATTATAAACTCAAAGATTAACCCAAATCGGCAATCAAAAATCATTTTATTTTATGTTTCATTTTGGGGTTATATCGATCTTGGGAATCAATAAGTTAATACATATCAGGCCACTCATATGGACTAGAACAGTATTGGCATTAAGTCTTATCATTTTGGGGTTATATCGATCTCGGGAATCAGTGAGTTAATACATATCAGGCCACCCATATGGACTAGAATCGTATTGGCATTAAGTCTTATCATTTTGTATTTTGCGGTTTTGCGAGTCTGATCGCATATCGGACCCCTAAACGCTAATTGATTGACATGTAACCTCCATTGTAGACTGACGTAATGATGACGGTCTCATTTTCCATTGGCTGTTTGATCATGTTACATACGAGTGCATGGTTTCCGGTTTCTGCTTTCGGCCCGTAACTTGCGGGCTTGTTTAATTGAATAGCACCGGAAGGGAGACTGCGAGCCCGCAGCATGCCCGCAGACATACGCCCTATATACCACAAGATGCAGGCTTCTAATTAAATGAGACTCTATGTTGGCACTTTACAAAAACAGTATTAATAATAATAAAAAATCTATAGAGTGAAACTGATCCATTCTGTTGAATGTTACTATTGCATTCTATTGACTGACCCTGCCCCTTTATATAGAGAGCTGTGTTCTATAGTGTGCCCCATCCATTATATAGTGGTGCCACTTCTATAGAGTGATACAGCTAATGCATTCCATAGAGTGATATCTTTTCACTATCTCTTCTTAAAGGACCACTATGATATTTAAACGATACTCTTTGGAAGAACTGCACTTGATAAAAGTAAAACTGATAAATAAGAAAAATAAATAAAGTGTTAGGTTCTACACCAGCATAACTTTATGTAAAAGTAATAAATTAAAGGCTTTATACTTTTTTTTACATTCCAAAAACACGTTGCCTATTTTCAAGTGTAGTTCTGCAAAATACATTTTGTTTTTAATGGTTCTTTAAGCCAAACCACCCTGCCTTTTGGATCGCTATCTTGTTGGGGGTGAAACGACTTGTGTACCTCAATGAAGCTGTGAGCTAAACTATGTAGGGTCCCCCAAGATGGGCATGTCATAGCAGAGAGGTCAGATAAATTGCAGTCCACTGAAGACGGAACTGGCAACACAATCCAGTGTCTTTGCCAAGAAAACCTTGTGAATAAGTACAACCAGAGACATACAGATGTGCCTGACAAGCTGCTGTCCATAGGGTCAGGGAGAGTCGGACACGACCGAACAACTAAACCACAACAAACTAAAACCAAGTCAAGTGCTTCTTATCTGTTGTCAGAATCTATGTTTCTTATTAGAGTGTCAGTCCTATATTTTTCCTAACTTTTCCCTTATAATGGTCTCCTCTTTTTCCTAACACTTCTCTCTCTCTACAACATAAACCCACCTGTCTGGCGCCGCCTGTAAGGCACATGGGAGATATTCAGTTCACTGAACAGTGTCGATTTCAATTAATTACAGTGCCTGAAAACACAGAAAACTGCAGCATCTTTTTCGGCAAAATGTTAATCAGATGCTAAATTGTAAATTCTGTTCTGTCTATCAGTTCTGTCGTAAATTAAAAGCAGTAAATAAGCTTGTGTACATCTATTTATACAGATGTAGTTCTATTTATCACACTTTTCTAGGTGTAATAGCATGATCCAAATCGTGCTATGTTATGCACGTTCAATTGATTTTCAGTAGCTATTCAAGGGGCCAGTGCATTTTACTAGTCCACACAGCCATCTGGCTTCAGGCCGCAACAATGGCATCTGTGTGTGATTGCGCAGGTACAAACATATCCCTGGAAATACACAATAAAAAGGGCAAGTTCTACCTCTTTCTAATATATTTGCTAATAAGTAGACTTTGTAAAAACCGGGACCCTCGTTCAACTGAGCCGTTCTGAAGATCTGGGCTCGCCAGTGCTTGTCGTAAATTATTTTGCTATTCAATTGGCTTCCGTTTGCGGGCTCCGGTCCAGTTACGTGCTCTGAGCTGCGATTCATTGCGATTTGTCATATTGCAAGTTAATGCCCTCCAAGACTTTGATATTTTATAGCCGCAAGAGTCCCGAACGCTAAAATCAGAAATCGCTATTCAATTGCTCCGATTCCCCCTCGCTAACCACTCCGTCAAGCCCGCAAATGGCAAATATCTAACAACAAGTTACTGGTACCAAGGAGGTCTCGCAAAGGGCTTACTGACAAATCGGAGCACTTTAAAAGCAAATAAAAAAGCAATAATGTACTGTTATGAAGAGTGAGAGTGATGTTAGGTCATAGAATTAGTAGCACAAGATTCTCCAATACATTATTTTATGTTCAATATTTGTTATATTGAGCACGGCAATCAAATGTGAAGTCCTAGGACTTTGAAATCCAACCTCCATTTTTTCAAAGTCCTACGGGCTTGGAGGTTGAAGCTCGTAGGACTTCGACAAATGGAGGTTGGATTTCAAAGCCCTACGGCCTTTACCTACGATTTACGGGCTTGGAGGTTGGTCATGATGACGATCTCTGTTTTCATTGGCTGTTTCTGCATCGGGAGTTACGGGCTTGCTCCCATGACATGTTCAAGCCTGCTAATGCTACAATGGTTTCTGATTTTCATTTTTGGCCCCTGACCTGCGGGCCCTGCCAATTGAATAGCAGGAGCACGCAACTCAATCGCAGGCGTATGGCTGTCTGCAATGGAGCTCGAGCCCCAAATTGAATGAGGCTCCAGGAGAATTTGTGTATTTTATTGCATTCGATAATCGTAAATAATCTGTTTTTATTCCAGAATCTAGAATATCACTAACAGCTCAAAACTGTGAGTAATCAAAGAGATTGTGCGCAAGTATATATTATGATATGAAACAATATTTAATAATAATAATATATTTTTGATTAGGGTTTTGTTTTTATATGTAAAACAATAAAGACATCAAAGTGGCACTTTTTTAAACTATTTTGGCACCAAAACATACTTGAAGAAACTCTATTGATGAATGTGATTGGTGTAATGTTATTGCATACAGAAGAATGAGACGTTTTGTCACGTAGCTTAGAGCTGTATTTATATTTAATTGTAAATTCCATGTTACTACCCCCTCATTCACCTTCTGGATCACCAACTTGTTGTGGTGAAGGGGCTTGTGCACCTAAATGAAGCTGTGAGCTATACAATATAGGGTCACCCAAGATGGGTGCAGAGAAGTCAGACAAATCTCGGTCCACTTGAGAAGGAACTGGCACCCCACTCCAGTATCCAGTGCAATACCTTATGGATGAGCAGATACAGACACAAGATGTGCCTGGTGTGATGATGACCATAGGGTCACAAAGAGTTGGACAAGCCTGAATGATACCAACCCCCTCATTAGCAGTACCACTGTGTGTAAAATTGCTAGAACATAGTTTTCATTTGCAATTTGGATATCACATTGAACTGAGAGGAAGAAGACCTGCTGTCTGGGTGAAAATATTTGTTGAATGTTTCAAAATCTTCTATCTTTGTGGGTAAGTAATTCCTTCTAATAAATGGTGTTATTTTAATACTACACAACAAAGATCTTTAGAGTCCCTTCTTTAGTTCAAGACCAGGGCCACATTTACACCTGAACAGCTTCTAGGCAAAGACTCCTCAGGTTCCCTCGATCACACAATATTCACGTACATAACATTGCAGTTTGTGGGCCTCATTCAAATGCGATTTGGCCAATTGAATAGGGCTCTATATAAGCACAGAGCATATTTTTTTACAGAAGTTTTTAGTTAGTGAACTTCTATCCCAAAGCAAGGTCTTCACTAACTAAACAAATATGCTATGTGCTTATATAGAGCACTATTCAATTGGCCAAATCGCATTTAAATAGCCCAGGTAAGTGCTGACAATATGTGTATGTGCCATAAAATAAGTTTATGTAGGTCATAGTGCTTGTTTGTGCATAATTATATTGTTGCATAATTATATTGTTGTTCTAAACTCCCAAGCTGCAGAGAAAACACAGGCCCCTATTCAATTGAGCAAATGTTAGTTACTGGAGCCCGTAAACTAATTTTCTATTCAACTGGGCGTCTTTTAACTACCTGCAAACAATTTGTGGGTTATAAGCTGAAAATCTCTGCGGTTGTTAAAATTGTAACTCTGACAGGCCTTTACATTGTAACTGACAGACCTGTAAATCTTTCAGGCCGTAAATGTTACAATTGTAAATCGCTATTCAATAGCTACCATTCCTCAAGCCCGCAAATGTTTTCACACCTGTATAATGCACCTTCATTAAGGGCTTCCTTCAAGGCGCCTAGAGACAGCTTGTCTTGTCTGTCTCCTGGAAAATCTTTCTTGCTCCTAAGATTGATATTTTTCCACCCACTGCTTCCTAGCGTTTTATGGTATTTGGCATTTTTGGGGGTAATATAGTACATAAACATTACTAATTATTGGTAAATATTTAGTCACAACTATTATTATGGCACTCAGTTGTCCAAAGTGGTTATACACTGGACTAATCCCGCTGTATATGGATAATATTTGTCATACTAAGTAAAATACTATTTTTTGGAAATAGGTTTACCAGTAGTTTGTTTTAAGTGACGTTCAATAGTTTTAAGAAGTTTGATAAAAGTTATATTGTAATCGTACTATCTCTAGGCCCGAGTGTTCCACAGTATCTAAAGGTGTTTTTCTATTTTTCTTTTTTCTGCAAAATTGTGCTATAGTAATTACAACATTTTTTTAATCGCATGCCTTGTGACTTTTTAAGTAGCACAATCCAGCCAAACAGAGAGCAGCTTTGTTATTCCCAGACCTAAGTCATAGTACTTCCTTCAAGGAGCTGTGTGTAAAGCACAATGTATGCTCCAAGTCTGTTCTAATACAGTTTTAAGTGTAAAAACATGGTGCCATCTGCAGGCAGGTACCCATAGGCAATTGTCTACTCTGTCTAGTGGTAAATCAGGGCCTGCTCAAGACATTCCCTATAAAGTTCCAACAAATATTGTTAGTGTAATCGAACCAATGAATGAACTAGTTGAGGTTATTGAGATATTGCTATGTAATGAAAGTCCCGAGGGCCACACCACGCCTAGAGACAGCTTGTCTTGTCTGTCTCCTGGAAAATCTTTCTTGCTCCTAAGATTGATATTTTGCCACCCACTGCTTCCTACGTTTTATGGTATTTGGCATTTTTGGGGGTAATATAGTACATAAACATTACTAATTATTGGTAAATATTTAGTCACAACTATTATTATGGCACTCAGTTGTCCAAAGTGGTTATACACTGGACTAATCCCGCTGTATATGGATAATATTTGGCATACTAAGTAAAATACTATTTTTTGGAAATAGGTTTACCAGTAGTTTGTTTTAAGTGACGTTCAATAATTTTAAGAAGTTTAATAAAAGATATATATTGTAATCGTACTATATCTAGGCCCGAGTGTTCCACAGTATCTAAAGGTCTTTTTCTATTTTTCTTTTTTCTGCGAAATTGTGCTATAGTAATTACAACATTTTTTTAATCGCATGCCTTGTGACTTTTTAAGTAGCACAATCCAGCCAAACAGAGAGCAGCTTTGTAATTCCCAGACCTAAGTCATAGTACTTCCTTCAAGGAGCTGTGTGTAAAGCACAACGTATGCTCCAAGTCTGTTCTAATACAGTTTTAAGTGTAAAAACATGGCGCCATCTGCTGGCAGGTACCCCTAGGCAATTATCTACTCTGTCTAGTGGTAAATCAGCGCCTGCTCAATACATTCCCTATAAAGTTCCACCAAATATTGTTAGTGTAATCGAACCAATGAATGAACCAGTTGAGGTAGATATTGCTATGTAATGTTATAGCAACTGGTATTGTATATTTATGGCTAGAAGATTCATGTGGAGCACTTTTACTCTAAGGGCTTGGTTTGTGGTGATTACAATAGTTTTAAACAGCAAGATACACTAATATTTTATAAAAAGTCCATTAATCCACTGATTATCCTGTATTGTTTTATTTGCCCGTTTCTCTTGAGTCACATAGTTGTTGGTATCTGTCTTGACTTATAATAATATGCTCTTCAGCTTCCTTTATGCTGGCAGTCTGGTTTGGTGATATTTTCATTCAAGATCACAGAGCATCAGAGAGGTTCAACCTTGTAAGGATGTTAGATAATCAGCACTCTCAGACTGGTGGATACAAGGGATCTATTGCATGCATGGCCAGTTCAAGCCGATTCACATGCCCGGATCCCATAAAAGTACAGAAAAAGGCAACACCTGCTTGGATTGCTAGGAAAGTGTCAAAAACTAGAATTTCAGTATGATTAAAATCAATGTAAAATTTTATACACATCTGTATTATTCAGAGCTTATAAAAGACAACAAATATGAGTGGAAGGTTGGAAACATGAATATATAAGCACATACATGGTTGCTCCAGGCTTTAAAACTTCCCAGCTCTTATTTCTCCACTAAGTTGGTGCCATATACAGTGCCTTGCAAAAGTATCCGCCCCCGCCCCACACCTTGGCATTTTTCGTGTTTTGTTGCTTCACAACCTGGAATTAACATGGATTGTTTGAGGATTTGCTTTATTTAATTTACAGAACATGCCCACAACTTTGAAAATAACAGAAAAAGTAATTGTGCATAACTATTCACCCCCTAAAGTCAATATTTTGTAGAGCCACCTTTTGCGGCAATCACAGCTTCAAGACACTTTGGATAACACCTTCCTCCATACCTTTTGGGAGTCTCAGCTATGCCTTTTCGCTAACTCAAAACGTGCCATTTTGTTTTTTGCTGAATGTAATGGCTTTCTTCTGGCCACTCTGCCATAATGCCCAACTCTATGGAGCGTACGGCTTATTGTTGTCCCATGTACAGATACTCCAGTCTCTGCTGTGGATCTCTGCAGCTCATCCAGGGTTACCTTAGGTCTCTGTGCTGCCTGCCTGATTAATGCCCTCCTTGCCCAGTTTGTGAGTTCTGGCGGGCGGCCGTCTCTTGGCAGGTTTGCTGTTGTGCCATGTTCTTTCCATTTGGTTATGATAGATTTGATGGTGCTCCTAGGGATCATCAAAGATTTGGATATTTTTTTATAATGTAACCCTGACTTGTACTTCAACAACATTGTTCCTTCCTTGTTTGGAGAGTTCCTTGGTCTTCATGGCAGTGTTTGGTTAGTGGTGCCTCTTGCTTAGGTGTTGCAGCCTCTGGGGCCTTTCAAACAAGGTGTGTATATGTAATGACAGATCATGTGACACTTAGATTGCACACAGGTGGACATCATTTCACTAATTACGTGACTTCTGAAGGTAATTGGTTGCACCAGAGCTTTTTATGGGCTTCATAACAAAGGGGGTGAATACCCTTGCACATTCCAATTTTCTGTTTTCTATTTCTAAAAAATAGTTTTTTCTATATATTTTTCTCATTTCACTTCGCCAGCTAGACTGTTGTGTTCTGACCCATCACATGAAAGTCAGATTAACAAAACATTAAGGCTGTAATGTAACAAAATAGGTAAAAAGTCAAGGGGGGTGAATACTTTTGCAAGGCACTGTACACCTGTTCACTTTCCCATAGCTCATATAACCATATGGGGCTTGGTGATTTTCATCTTCACAAACAAATTTGAATCCACACTAAGGATAATAGATATGACACAGGGTGACTTACAAAACCTGACCAATAATATGTTATACTGAATTCCAATTACATTAACATTATTTATTGTCTGCACACATTGCAGCATCTCGTTGGGTGCCCTTATGGCTACGATCCCAAAGCAACTGGCATAAACACAACTACCACACAAGGCACCCACATCACACATTATTATTTACTCACATGTTAAAGGTATATGAACGTTTCCTTTTTTTCTTATATAAACCTAAACTACATAAAAGTTTGTTTGCATACCTAAACATAATTTTATTAACAAATGCTTAAAAGCTCGGTTTTACTCATTAATGCCTTCCAAATAGTCCCTACAAAGGTCCACCCCAGCAGCTCATGCACACAGTATCTCTATTGGTACTAGCCAAATGTTTTAAAATGCTGCTGAGAGACAGTCTGTGATTGGTTAGTATAGCTCATACTACAGAAACACTGTGTGCATGAGTTACGAGGAGGAGACCTTTGCAGGGACTATTTTGTAGGTTTCCGTAACTAAAACAGCTTTTACGCACTGGTAATAAAATGAGATTAATATATGCAAACAAAAACATTTATTTTAATATTGAAAACAGCTAACCTTCCATATCCCTTTGGGTAACACCATCTCCAACCTCATGTTAGCTTTCACATATTCATATCTGCACATGTCTCTAACACAGACCACACACATTGATCCTGCTCCTACTATGTACATGTTCCTCCTAGTACAAATATACGTTTTTGGCTTCTGTACAGAATTTGATGGGTGCAGTGCCTGAAACATACTACTTAAGACTTACAAAGAGGAGCTGACTTTGCTGCAAAGCTGCATTTCTACCATTTTAACTTTTTTCAAATGTCTACAATGTTTAAATCCTTCTGTTTTAAATGCATAACACATAAGTGACTTCACTTTCCCTTTACATCTTGATGTGTTAAAATATCCTAAGCATTCAAGCTTAGAAACACTGTTTATAAAGGATCACTGTAGTCACAAAAACAAAATAGCCCCGTTAAAAAACTACACTTGAAAATAAGCAACATGTTTTTAGAATGCTAAATAAGTAAATACATACAGCCTGTAATTTATTACTTTTATATGCAAACATACTGCTTTGGAATCTGCCATTTTAGGTTTCAGCAATCCACTTCCTGAGATGGGTGGAGACTTTGAATACGCAGGACTTTTGATAGATCTGGCTGTTCATTCATTAGCTCATTTGATAATATGGCACTCCACATTGAGCAGAAATTGCAAGATGCAGGTTTAGTAAAGAAAATAGAAGTGTCTGCAATTAAAAAATAACTAATAGCATATAAAAAGTGAAAAAGGCTGTGAATATTTTATTTTCTTACTTTCTAATAATATTTTGCACATTATCAAAAAATAAATTGACCACATTGTCTCGTGCAGTGAACTAGTTAAAGGTATATGCAAATGAGCTGGATTATGAACACATCTGATAGAGGATAATTAGTAGTGTATGAAAAAAATTGTTTCCATGAAAAAATACCGAAATAAAAATTTAAACTGTTACCATAAAGTTTGTTGAATTTCTTGCATTTGCAAACTGTTTTCTATCAATGTTGACACCCCCTGAAAATCCCAGGGAAAATTAGCATACATTATTCATTGTATCTTTTTGGTCTATGAATTGAGCTGCTTCTTTACTTTAGATTTCTGTAATAACCAGAACAAGCCCTGTGTCCCTTAATTCACTGATTGTTTTATCTACATCCCAGGTGAAACTTCCCCCAGCCCAATGCTTTGCCCCTGTAACCCCCCCCCCCCCCCAATGAATTACAACATCACCTCCCACACTCCCAGTGAATTGCCCTTGTGATCTCTCCCAGCCCAAGTGAAATACCCCATTACCTCCCCAGCCCAAGTGAATTGCCCCATTACCTCCCCAGCCCCAGTGAATTGCCCCTGTGATCTGTCCCAGCCCCAGTGATTTGCCCCATTACCTCACCCAGCCCCTGAGATCTCTCCCAGCCCCAGTAAATTGCATGCACTCACTCATACAGAAGCACATGCACAGACCTCAAACGTTGCAGGTCACTGCAGAACCATAAATCAACCATAAATGCTCATTCACCTAAAAGACAAATTAGAATAGGAAGAAGAAGTTGAAATGTTTGGTTTCAGTACAATTATAATTTGTCAGAATGTATCAAGGAGCGGGCTTATGTCTAAAGAACAACAGTGTAACCGCTCAAGCATTTTTACTTGAATGTTGATTTATCGTCTTTTAAGGACCCAGTGTAGTAGTCATCTATGCTGGCTGCATAAAGCATTGCTGATTGGCTGCAAAGCTGACATGCTCACATGGACAGGGTACACTTTTACAAAAATGAACCCTCTCAGGAGCCATGCTCAATCCTGGGGGTGTAAACATCACCTGCAACAGTTTTTTTTAATGAAAAGCTAAAAAAACATAGTGCATGCAAATAAATGTCATCATACACTACTAATTCCCCTCAACAGGATGCATTCATAACCCACCTCACTTTAATATGCCTTTAAGTATTTCCCTATGGTTGCACACAGAAGGAAGAGCTGATTTATAAATGTACATATTTAAAATAGTTCTAGGTGAAGTATATTTATTTTTACAAATATATTTAGGATGTTTGTGAGGTTCTGAAAATGGGAAATATTTACTAAGTTTTGCAAGGTGAACCATGTGCTTCACTGTGTACAATGTACTCTATTTCCTAAGGGAATAATTACCTTTACAGACCCTGTGATATCTTAGTAAATATTCTCCTATCTTTATTTCATTGTTTTAATTGATCTGCTCATCCTCTTTGTAGTCTAGTATTTAATCTTCCATCCTGCAGGTTGGATGGCCATGAAAATATTAATAAAAAAGGCAATATTTCTCAAACAGCTATAAAGGGTGTAAATTTACCTTTTTATCACGGGCCACAGAACACAGGGAATTAGTGACCTCCCTGGTGTCAGCACTTTCCACAAAAGCTCTGAGTTTAAAATTATGCTCTTCAACTCAACCCGTGACTTTTACTGTCAAAATGGAATGGACAGCCACAAATATAGCTGAGCTCCCATATCCACAACAACAGGCATCTGAATACAAAATCTTATAGATGGTACCGGAGTGTTTCTAAAGGGTTCAACACACATGTTTTCATGTATTATTTACTTAAAGGACCTCTGTAGACTTAAAGGACATCTGTAGGGTTCATAAATAAGATTCACATTGCTTATTTATTTACACATTAAGATCCCTATTCCCATTGTTTATTATTTACACCAAAAAAAATCCCTATTTGGAAAAAAATCTGAGTAACTTTTTCATTTGATATCTGAAGTTTGGTGTTTGGACTCTATAACTATAAGTTATTTAGGAGCTGGTGTTGGTGGTGTTGATGGTACCCTAGCTATCTGTTGTGATTTACGATATGACTCAAGCCTAAAATCTACTTTATCTACGTTTTAGGTCAAAGTTATTTTAGACTGATTTTACCTTTTTTCCCATTCATTTTCTGGTTTGGAGAGAGACTGAGCAAAAGTTGTATTCAGTTAGACATTTTTAATGCGTCCTGACTTGGGATATGAACCTGCATCTCCCCATTCAACCATGAATATGGCAGATCAAGTGGATAAATGATCAACTAGGCCAGGATACATCAGGGTACACTTTTGAACTTCTTTGTTTAACCCAAAACTTCTTTGGTGGGGAGTTCGCAGTTTGAATGGCAAATAATTCTAACTGCAAAACATAGCAAAAACGTTTGAGGCCACCCTTTAAATACATCTTATGAGATGGTGGACAATGATGAAGGGAGGTTTTTCCTGACCATTTTACATTGACATACTAAATAATGTTATTATCCAGATCTAATAAACATACAGAAGAGTTAATGCTTACTCTCCAAAGACCTGAATGGAAAGGATCCACAAAATCTGCGGCATGATTTAGGACCCCACCCCCCCCACACTTATAATATCCAAAAGATTGAAACAGTACTGTCTGTTGGTAGGTTTCCTGACTGATAAGCTGTGTAACAACAGCAGACATATGCTGTTAAGGACTTATTCTTATAATGACATTGGATTAATGAGTGAAATTGCAATTTTAGGCTCATTTGCATGCCCTGCCCAGTTTCCCAAAGTGCAGTTCAAACACTATTTCTTGAAAATCTGAGCAGGAAATACGTTTATTAACTTATTTTTAAGCATTAAAATGTACACACATTTGCATTATTATATTTACAGCATCTGAAAAAGGGAATTTGAAAATGTTTTAAGTTCCAGGTATGTTTAAAATGCACCCTCAGGTTCAACAATAATTCCTACATCTGTACTATATAGATTGCACTTGCCATATTTTTATTATAGAAAATAAAAATTGTGCTTATTTACTGGCAGCAGTTTTAGTTTTAGGAATTGCTGTTGTAAGAAGAATAATTATTGCTAATGATTTCCTCTGCAAGCATCAGACTTCTTGACTTGTCCTCACTGTTTATTAGCTTGTCCTTCCAAGTGAAGACAATTACATCAACAAACTGGAATTAAACCTATATTTGATTCTAGCTGCAGTTTTGATGCATCACACGTATCATACACCTCTCAGAAGATGATTTAGTTCAGAAATAAATACGTTTTACGTTGATTATTTAAAGAAAAAAGTAAAAAAATGTTTTCTATAATGTTATGAGACCTTTATTTCACTCTAAAGATGTGATAGTCAATTATTGTTTCCAAAATCAAATAACGTTGTAATTTATTTTTGAAAATGGAATAAGGCCGGAGTCCATATTTTTTACACTGACACACTTTGATTTAATGGTATTAAAAATGGCACAGATCAATTACTAAGTTACAAATACATAGAGAAAGGATCCCAACTAGCTGGTTATTTATGCATATGGAAGGGATATATATAGAAAATGTAGTGATGATGTGCAGGTCAGGACCAAATAAGACAGAGATCCTGATTTTAACCCAGGTTCGTCTATTGACAACCCCTGCTCTAAAACTCAATCAACTGGTAAAAAACAAACAAAAAAACAGCTAAGCAGTCTTCACCTTCTACAATATCTATCCAGTGACTGTTTATCAGGTAGTCTACTGGTAGATATCCTCATATAGATATTTTACATTTTGTAGCTATCAACTTCAGGTTGGCCGTGATATACTTTGCTCTAATTTACAGCCGATTAATGTCCATGGATCTTTATTACTGGATAAATGATTAAAACTTTGAAAACTGCAGTTACCTAACCATGGTTGATATTGAAATGCTTATTTCTTCTTATTGTGTATTAGTTTATAAAAAGCTTAAATGAAACTAAGCTTCTAATGCAATGTAATGCAATGACAGGCAACCTAATGCACTTGTAGGGTCTCATTTGTAGTCTCTGAGCCACAGCGCCATGCAACTTTTTATTTTATCCAAAGTAAGATGGTAAAATCAATGTAAGAGATTAACTAATTGGTAACAATGGTATAGATAATGATGAAATGTATTTGCTAGAGAGATAAAATGGACTGTATATTTTTTTGGAAGAGCATGCGCTCCCACTCAAGATAAGAGATTGGGAAGAGGGTTGCCTACTGCCCACCAGTGTTCTAATGTAATCAACCCCTAAACACACAAATTCTGTATAGATATCTTCATATTGTAGGCTCATATTTTTGTATCCACATTATACTGTATTAACCCTTGTGCCAGTTACCTCTTTTTGGACCTTTATTTGGCCCAAATAATCCATAACTGACTTATGTCACCATGTGCAATATAATATACTTTGCCTACTTTTACGTCCACTAAATTTGTTATTGTTAAAGATATACTATCTTCATCTAGTCAGTTATTTTGCATTATAAATGATATTTATGCATAAAGTATAACCTCTCCTACTTCAACTCCTGCTGTATTGTTATTTTAATAAAAGTGGAATATAGCACCCATAGTATAATTTATATAAAAGGCACACAGAGTGTGTCCTGTGTAAGTATTAAAAAATATGTGAGAGTGTGCAAGTATACATATGCCAAGACACAAAGGGTTAAATTCATACCCATAAAAAGTGTAGATTACTGGTTGGCAAAGGCCTGGCTATCTGCCAGTTGGGGCTGGGAATGAAAGCAAAGCTTTTGCCTGGAATACTAATTCACCTATGACCAGTAGTTCTGCTACATACAGGGTAAGAAGGTTTTTTTTGTAGAATAAATCTAACCAGAAAAATTGGAAAAACACCAAGAACGAAATTCTAAATAATACTCAAGCATAAAAATTATACAAATTTTAGATTCCACCCCAAAACAATTACATACAATAACATAGCGAAGATGAGTAATTACAAAACAAAAAATATTTTAAAAGATAAAATAACTGCTCACATTCTGATAAGAAAAAAACCTTTATTACACTTTTACTGTGCATTTAAACAATTAATCACTATTGTTTAACTCATGTCTCTATGGAGCGCCATCTCTCCACCTGCCGAATGTTGTCTCTGGAGTGGGTGCCACCCAAAGGAGAAAGCTCTCCAAATAGGCATACTTTCTTTGCAGTATGATAGTTGTATTGTATTTGTGTACATTGCCAGCAGCTCATCATACACCACTGCCTTCTACTAAAGTGTGTTTTACAGAGTGGTCTCAAAAGGATTTATATTTGGTAAGTGAATAAGATAATAACATGGATTTATTATGGATAGGCCATGTCAGACAAATCTAATTAGTCTCGAAAATAAGTAAGAACTTGGACTAAGGCAACTCAGTAGATGTTATATTTTTAGATTTTGCTAAGGCTTCTGATACAGTGTCACATGGGAAACTATTATGCATGGATGGATAACTGGCTAACAAAACAAAGGGCTATTGTAAGATTGGACAAATGTGGTAAGTGGGGTTGCTCAGGGTTCAGTATTATGTCCTTTTTTACATATTTATTAGTTATTTAGAAATGAAAAATAGAAAGCAGTACCTTCATATTTTCTGATGATACAAAGCTGAGCAAGATAATTAAAGCAGAGAATCATGTACTTACACTGCAGAGGGACTTAGTCATGCATTTGTGGAAGTAAAAATAAGCATGCAATTTATAATCTATATAGAGGTATCAGAGATTTAAAAAAAATGATTTAGGAGTAACAGTGCTCAATGCCAAGCAGCATCTACAAAGGCAAGTAAAGTATTAGAATGTATTAAGAAGGGTATAGAAGCAAGGAAAGCAATATAATTTTGCCACAATATAAATCCATAGAAGACCCTTATCTTGAAAATGGAGTACAATAATTTATGCCACTTAAAAAAGACCATTTTAGCATTGGAAAAGGTACAGAGAAGGGCAACAAAATTAACAAAGAGAAGGGGCTAAGCTATGAAGGAACACTAATCAAATTAATTTTATTTATCTCGAAAAAAAGGCTCTTAAGAAGGGAAAATAATCACTTTTTTTAGTTGTACAGTCATGTCCAACTCTTTGTGACCTTATAGACTGCAGCACCAGGTAAATCTCTCACCCAATGTTCCTCTGAACGCCATCAATTTCATGTTCATTGCTTCAGTGACCTAATCTATGCATCTCAGCCTGTGTCATCCCCTTCTTGTACATTCAAACTTCCCCAGCATCAGAGTCTTCTCTAGGGAATCCTGTCTTCTCATGATATGGCCAAAATGCTTGAGCTTCAGCCTCATGATCATACCTTCTAGTGAACAGTTTGTCTTGATTTCCTGAAGTACTGATTTATTGGATCTTCTTGTAGCCCAAGGGACTCTAAGTAGTTTTCACCAACATAATTTCATCAATTCAGTCATCAATTCAAAGGTGTCAATTCTATGGCGCTCAGACTTCCTTATGGTCCAGCTTGCACATCCATATGCTAAAACTGGTAATACCATAGTTCTAACAATGCATACTTTGTTGATAGTTTAATATCTTTACTTTTTACTAGCCTGTCCACGCTTGCCATAGCTTTCCTCCCCCAGAAGCAAACATCTTTTAATTTCATTGCTACAGTCACCCTCTGAAGAGATCTTGGATCCCAGGAAAAAACAATATTTCACTGCTTCCACTTCCCTGTTTATTTGCCAGTAACTGAAACTGCAGTTTGCCATGATCTTCATCTTTTTAACATTAAGCAGTAGGTCAGCTTTTGCACTCTCCTTTTTACCCTTAACAGTAAGTCCTTTAGTTCCCCCTCACTCAGCCATCAAAGTAGTATCATATCTGAGGTTGTTGATATTTCTTCCAACAACATTGATTCTGGCTTTGGATTCATCCAGCCCAGCTTTACGCATGATGTACTCTGTGTATAAGTTGGATAAATAAGGTGACAATATACAACCGTGTCGCAAACCTTTTCGCATCTTAAACCATTCTATTGTCCCATGTTCGGTTCTGACCGTGGCTTTTTAGTCCACATACAGATTCTTCAGGGAGAGGATGAGATGATCTGGTACTCCCATCTCTTTAAGAACATGCTACATTTTGTTGTGATCCACACAGTCAAAGGCTTTAGAATAGTCTATGAAGCAGAAATAAATGCTTTTCTGGAACTCTCTTGCTTTCTCTATTGTCCATCTGGCATTGGCTATTTGAACTCTTGTGCCTCTACCTCTGCAGAACCCGGCTTGCACATCTGGTTGTTTCTGGTTCATATATTGTTGGAGTCGAGCTTGTAGAAACGTAAGCATTACCCTGCTGGCATGTGAAATCAGAACAATTGTTGAATAATTGTAGCACTCTTTGGCTCTTTGTAGACTGACCTTTTCTAATCTATTGGCCATTGTTGTGTTTTCAAAATGTGTTGGCAAGCAACACTTTCACAGCATCATCTTGTAGAATTTTGAATACAGTAGTTCAATTGGAATTCCATCAACTCCTGCAGCCATGTTAGCAGCAAGGCATCCTAGGGCCATCTCACTTTGCTCTCCAAGATGTCTGGTTCCAGCTCATTGGACAAACTATTAAGGTCACCACTACAGTTAAGAGCCTTTCTGTATAGATCTTCAGTGTATTTCTGTCACCTCTTCTTTATCGGATCTTGTTCTCTTAAGCCCTACCGTTTTTGTCTTTTATCAAATTGATCACCACTACAGTTAAGAGCCTTTTGTCTTTTATCACGACCACTTTAGCATGAAAGGTGCCTTTGAGATCCCTAATTTTCTTGAAGAGATCTCTTGACATACCCATTCTGTTATCTTCTTCGATCTCTTTACATCGCTCATTGTAGAATATCTCCTTATCTCTTCTTGATATCCTCTGGAATTCTGCATGCAGTTGGACAAATATTTTTCTATCTCCATTACCGATCGCTTTCCTTCTTTGCTGGGCTACTTTCAAAGCCTCACCAGTATGCCTTCTTAGTTTTATTTCTTTTAGGGATATTCTTTGTTGCTGTGTCCTGGATAATATTGAAACTTCAGCTTAAAGTTCTTCAGACATTCTATCTCCCATGTCTAGCCCCTTAAATCTATTCTTTACTTCCACTGCATATTCACAAGGGACCTTTTTTTATTTTGTCTGCTGGGTCTGATGATTTTCACTCTTTTGTTCAGTTTAATTCTCAACTTTGCAAAAAGAGGCTCATGGTCTGAGCCACAGTCAGCTCAAGGTCATGTTATTGCTGATTGTTTAGAGCTCCTCCATCTTTGGCTGCAAAGTATAAAGTCAAGCTGATTTCTATATTGTCCATCTGATGATGTCCATGTGTAGAGTCATCTCGGATGCTGTTGGAAGAAGGTGTTTGCTATGACCAGAGAATTATCTTGACAGAATTGTACTAATCTCTGATCTAGTCCATTTTGTATTACAAGGCCAAACTTGCCAGTTTTTCCAGGTGTCTTTTGGTTCCAATCTCCTAAAATGATAGTAACATCTTTTCTTGGTGTTATATCTATGATGTGTTGAATATCTTTGCAGAACTGGACAACTTCGGCTTCTTCAGCACCCATGGTTGGAGCACAGACTTGGATCACTGTGATGTTAAATGGCTTGACTTGAATTGAAATTGAAATCATTCTGATATTTATTGGGTTTTAAACTGAGCACTGTTTGTGCCACCCTTGACTATGATGGCTACTCCATTTCTTATGTGGAATTCTTGATCACAGTACAATATCTGGTGGTTGTCCGATGTGAAATGACCAATTCCAGTCCATTTAAGTTCACAAATTCCTAGTATATCAATGTTTAACCTTGTCATCTCATTCTTGACCACGTCTAGTTTGCGTTGGTTCATAGTTACATTACAGGTTCCAATGCTGAATTGGTCTTTGCAGCATCGGACTTTCCTTTTCCCTCTAGACACATCCGCAGCTGGGTGTCCTTTCTGCTTTGGCTAAACCACTTCATTAGATCTAGTACTACTTGTACTTACCATCTGCTCTTCCCCAGTAATGGGGTAGGCACCTTCTGACCTGTGGGGCTCATCTTCCGGTGCCATATCCTTATATCTCTGCTTGTGCCAGTCCATAAAGTTATCTAAGCAATGTTAATGAGTGGCTTGCAGTTACCCTCTCCAGTGGACCGTGATTTGACTGACCTCTCTGCCGTGACCTGCCCATCCTGGGTGACTCTACAAGGTATATCTCACTGCTTCATCAAAGTACACAAGTCCCTTCACCAGAAAAAGGTAATGATCCAGAAGGGCCCATGCATACAGGGTCAATATAAGGCTTTGTCAAGGTAACTTATTGTGCCAAGATGATTTAATGACAAGAAGTGATCCCTTGAGGTTAGAAGAAACAATATTTTGCCTTAAAGGAACCTAACACATGCTGCTTATATCAGAAACACACTAAATCACTTTGAGTCATTCTAAACATATATAGATTTTTTTTAAATAAAAATAAAACATGTTTTCCACACCCCCAGAGCTGCTTACATAGGAATAGTGAACCTTCCAATAGAAAAACTGCATTTGGGTATGGATTTTAACCTTTTACTAGCCTTCAAGCCAGCAGCAGCACAATGCAGGGATCTACAAAGCAGTGTCTAACTCCTGTTCTGGGGTGAAAACATGACTACACATCCCATGATTCTTTGGAGCACAAGCTGGGTTTGCAGGTTTATACAATGTATTATTATGGCAATTTTAGCAGGGATTTCAAGGGGTGTTAACTCTACAGTTTTAGCAGAGTGCTTTTTTTAATGTTTATTTTTAGATTTTTTCATGCAAAAAATGTTTTCATACACTACTGATTCTTCTCTATCAGATGCATTTATAATCCAGGACACTTACATAAGTAAAAAGGTTTGACTTGATGGACTAAAAGTCTTTTTTTTTCAACCTCAATTACTATGTAATGACTATGTTACTTCCCCTCCTAACACAATACATCACTCGGAGGGTGGAAAGTTTATACAACCTGAAACATGGTATTTGAAAAAAAACAATCAATTGTTTAAAGATTATTTAAGATTTTTTTTCCTTATCAAACCCTAACTATTCTCTAGAGATCCATTAGTGATAATACTACTACAGTGATCTTGACATCTCTGTGAAGCTTCAAATCTCATTCTGAAAGATATATTATCCCTCATATTTCACCTGTATAACCTGCTCACCTGTATAACCTGATTTCGCCAGTGTTACAGTAACAGACATTACCATCAGAGGACATCGGGAGAGTATATCTAGTGATGTCTTCCACTTTGAGACTCAATGTTCCAAACCATACAACGCTCCCTTCTCATGGACTTGGGCTTGATTATGCTGTGTACACTGTGCTTCTTTGCAGCTTACCATAGACAAGAATAATTATACCCATGCAAGCATATGAGTCATTTGTTTAGTGACCATGCGTTAATAGGCGTTCTATCTTTTGCTAAATGACTCATCTGTTATATGTTTTGTCTTTCTTTTGTTTGCTTTCATGTTTTTCTGTAATTTGGCACAAATGATATAGAAGACTGAGAGCCACATTAAAAAAACGTAGCTCGTAACGTAGCCTGCAAGACTTACGGCTATTAAATTGGCCTTGTAAAACAACCTGTCGACGACTTGCGGAGTAAGGGCAAGAAAAACCTATGGGACGTGAGAATTTGACTTGTGAGCCCGCAAATGCTTTGTTCTTTCAAGCCCGTAACTATTACGTTCCAATTGTGCTATTAAATTGCATCAAAATCAAGCCCGTAACCCACAAATGTAGCCAATGGAGGTGCTAGAGAGGACCTGCAAGTGGCTAAAAGTCCAACCCGTAGCACTGTAAATGAATATATACACACACTACTGTACATATAATAAAAGGGAAAGTGATGTTAGGTATTAGAATTAGTAGCACAACATTCTCAGAATCGCAAATCGGCTATATAAAATACCTTATTTTGTGTTTAATTTCTGTGTTATATTGATCCCGGCAATCAATGGGTTAATACATATAATGTAACTTGCATGTAATAGAATATCATAATTACGGCTTTATCAATATTGCATTATTTCTGGAATGCGGGTCCTATCGTAACTTGTAATTGAAATCCGTAAGACTTTGAAATCCCACCTTAATTTTTCAGTGACGTAATTATGACAATCTCTGTTGCCATTGGCTCCATCGAAACAGATAACTACGGGTTTGACTAATCGATCATGTTCACAGCCGCACATCCAACATGCGAAAAATGGTTTATGGATTTGCGGAACTCGTAGCATGTTCTAATTTAATAGCTCCGTAAATCAGCCAAATCTCACGTTGCACATACGGGCTTGGAATTTAATGTGCTCTGAGTTTGGACTTCCAAAGGAGGATGTCTGATCACGAATTAAGTCAGCTAATTATAACATTCCCATTTAAAAACTCAAAGGGCATCAGCCATCTAGTCGGATTGGGGAAATTCCTGGACATGGTGAATAAATACCAGGATTATTGTGGATTATTGTGGAGTCTTGGAGTTAGATATTTTCCAGCAATATACTGCAAAATATTTTAATATAAAAGTAATTAATTATGTCACATATTAGCACTAGTTTTGTTACTTTGCACCTAAGCTACCAGTAGGCTTTCTAGATGATCTGTCTTTTATAATCATCACAAGTGACCATTAGAAGCCAGTTTGGTGAATAGCAGATATACTTTTAAATATGTTGCTCTCAGAAATGCCTTGAAAGAGTTAAAATGCACACAATTTAAGTATCCATCTCTTGAGAACAAGGCGCGACCATTAGAAACACAGCTGGAAAAATATTCTGTAACTCGACCAGGGTATTAATGGTCAGATTTCCCTCTGAAAGGTATATTACTAATTACTAGGCTAATTTGGATTTAATTGTTTTTTTTATCTCAATGTTAACATTTATTTTAATATTAGCAGTTGTTCTGGTCCATATTTATGGGCATCGCTAGACCACTAATGTTCAGAATTTTAATCAGCAAGCTGGTTTCTAAGAGTTCAAAAGCAGCGGCCAAAAATGTACTGAAAGAAATAAGACAAAAATACTATTACTAGCAAATTAAAGCTGTCAAATTAAAATATTTATATCTCAAGAAAAAAAAAAAAAAACATTAATAAACAAGATTTAATCCACTAATTATTTGAATACTCATGAAATGGATATGTACGGGTCACCAGACCTCTGTCTCTGGTTTGTCTACGTACCTCTCGCGGAGCAGCGTGAATTGAGGCTGGCGCCGGCAGTGCTTGCTCAGGTTGATCAACCTGCGCATTTGACGCTGGGATCTGCTCAGGAGCTGTTTGAATCCGGCCCGTAGCTGCTCATAGCGTCGGACAATGGGGACATCGGAGTTCCAGAGTTTTGAGATAGCTGTATTATTTAAGAAACGGTCTGTGGGCAGGTTCTTCAGAAAGGAACGGAACTCCACTGCAAGGAAGACACAAGATATAGAATGAAATGCGGATCGGGTGGTGTATTTAATTTTATGGATTCCTGTCCAGTCACAAGTGGACAAGCTAGGAAAAATAACATAGATATTTACATTTTATAGAAGAACAAATAAGTCTATTGAGGTGTCCATTCTAACTACCTAAGACATAGCTTAAAGGGGTATGGAAGTTTAAAATAAACTATATATTTGAATATCGAAACATCATTTGATTAACAAGTGCTTAAAAGCTCACTAAAAACTTCCAAACAGTCCCTGCAAAGGTCTTCTCCAGAAGTTCATACAATGTCTCTATTGGTACTATATATACTAGCCACTTGCAGACTTTTTTAAAATGCTTAGTCCTGAATATACTTTCTTTATATGGACATACAAATCACGTGCACCTAGGTTGAAACGCCTGCTAACAAATACCTAATCATAGATTGTCATAGATTGTCATCAGCCCACCCATGATACCGAAATGGTTAATTTTTGACCTGTTCCCATTATTTCTCCCCATGACCATACCATAGTCTTTGGCTCTTTGCATTAACTCAGCAACAAACTTCGGATAACTTTTCCACCAACACAATGACAAATTGTACTGTTTTGGAAAGTTTTAAAGAGCTTTGGTTAAAAGTGTGTTCTAATTATACACAAATAAAATCACTAAAAATAAAAAGGAAACTTACAAATCTTTTTACAAATAATTTCCACACTAAAGCACTATAAATGCTTTTAAATATATTAAACCTCTGCAACCTTATTAAATTGCGATTCGGCCAATTGAATAGGGCTCTATATAAGCACAAAGCATATTTTTTTACAGAAGTTTTTACTTAGTGAAGACCTTGCTTTTGGATAGAAGATCACTAACTAAAAACTTCTGTAAAATAAATATGGTGTGGGTTTAAATAGAGCCTTTTTAAATTTAATAAGGCTTCTGGTATATACTAATGGCCTTGTACACCTACAATGTTAGCTAATATATTCATATGGAATGATGTGGAATCAGGGGTGATTATTCCACATGTTATCTGCTTGACAGCACAGGAGATTTAGAAGGTTTTTAAAAAAAAAATATTCTAGAGAAACTTTTTGTAACCATTATAAGTACTGACCATCAATTTCCTTAACCTATACATACAGGACTACATCTCACTGATCTAACATGTATTTTTGCATGATTTCCTTAATGTACCAGCAATCTACTATGCGTACAAGACATAAAATAATAGCAAGGATAAATTACATACCAGATATGAAAATAAAAAAAACAGTAGGCT
The DNA here is from genome assembly GCA_027410445.1 of Discoglossus pictus. Classification (NCBI taxonomy): domain Eukaryota; kingdom Metazoa; phylum Chordata; class Amphibia; order Anura; family Alytidae; genus Discoglossus; species Discoglossus pictus. Next base: position 149,220,418 of record CM050170.1, read on the forward strand.
GCATAAGAACAAAGATAAATATTCGGATAATCTGTAACAGATCATTATAACTGTCTATTTAATAAAGAAGAAAAGAAGCAGGTAAAATATATAATAACACAGAAAAATATGAAAATAATAGACATGGAGACTAATACACTTCCAGCATACCTGTAATGCCAGATGATGCCTATTTTGTATATATATATAAAATATATATATATATATACAGTATATATATATATATATATATATATATATATATATATATATATATATATAATGTATATGTTCTTTGTAAATGTTAATACTTAATGGTTTTAAAAAAGCAAATATAGTTGTATTTCAAAAAAGAATAGATCATTCTTTAAAGGTTATTTGGGGGAGTAATAACTTGCAGAAACTGTAGTCAGTATTAAAAGTGCAATTCTAATCTGCTGGAACTTGGGAATGCATTAGGCTGTCCTGAGGATTAGCTGAGTTTGGGAATATAAATCAGTAGTGGGTAACAGCCGGCCCAGGGGCCACGTGCTGATTTCAGGTTCTTTACAAGTGGCCCAGGCTGTTCTCTGGAGAGGGAGAGCATGACCCTCTTCAATAATACATAGAGTATTATATATTTCTAAAACTATCAAATAATACTGAATTCTACTAAATATTTCTCCTCATTGTTTTTTATTTTTTGCATGGTGCATCGTTACTGACTTCTCGTGACCTCATGGACCGTAACACAACATGCACATTTATATGTCCATGTTCATGCTGATCCACTTGGTTTCCATGGCAAAGATAATGGAGTGGGTTGCCAGTTCCTTCTCCAGGGGGCCACAGTATACGGCTCCTAGTATTCCTAGGTGGTCTCCAGTCCAAGTACTGACCAGGCTGCTTGGCTTCAAGGTGGTGTGACCTCTTGATTCCCTGACTGGAATTGAACCCAGTTTACAGTGATGACAGTACCGAATCCTAACCACTGGACCACCAGGGAACCCTCATTATGTATACATTATTCCAAACCAAGTTAAGGTCTTTTTAGAACCCTAAAAACTTTATATATATTGGGCTAGTCATTTTACTCCAGCTTAATCATCCTTGTCATATTCATAATTGTCCACATAGCTAAGCTATGCTAATTTGTGACTCTGTGTGGTTGGCAAGTATATGGGGCCTTGCTGCATTAAAACATAGGGTAGGTTATTTTACCACAACAAATAGCAGAATGTTCCACAACAGGGCATAGTGGAACAGCACATTAGCACACTACAGCCACAAATGCAATACTGTTTACATCAAGAATGATTTACTTTATATAGTATAATGCAGAAGTCTGCAAACTCTTATATAATGGAAGAGCCAATCTACTTCAAAGCCTTAGAGCAATGGAGCAAAAACACAAACAAATAAAATAATTAAATATTATGTATAAGACTGCCTAACTTAGATACTCAAACGATCTTAGCAATACTGACTTTTTTGATAATTAAAGCACACTAAAACTCATATGAATTAACAGAAAACAATAACTTGATAAATTTGGATTTCTCAGAAGAGTCCCCTATTGATCTATATTCAACAAATTTGCCTCTAAAAACAGGTGTTGCTGCCACTGGTATAATATATACTATGAACCTTTTTCTATTTGAGACAAGTAAACTAGTTACAAACATAGGACGCTACTCCTACTCCCCTATTAGTTGCTCCGAACACATAAATTTGGCTGTGGGTATTTTTTTTGATGTATTCTATTGACTCCTTATTTTAAGTCTAATCTCAATGGGCATGATCATATGATCCTACAATATTTAAGCAAGGCCGTCTTTACTTCTTAGACACAGCCAATAGTAAATGAGAACATCATCATGGTATATGTAAAACATGGAAATTACAAGTTGTCATGCCCAGGACCCAACTGGACTGTTGGGGACTGTAACCTGGGCCTGGGCTGGCAAGAGTTACCCTGTTTATTACTATGGTTATGATATTTTTGTTGCTTATGGTTTTAAAATGACATCTGTACAGTGTGGATATAGGTTCCTCAGGGACAAGAGAGCTATGGGGTACCATAATAACTTACATGCATAGTAATGCACCACTCTAAACACTGAGCCAAGGAGCTGACACTTCATAACAGCAAGGTCATACACTGTAGTTACCTTGTGATGACTCATCCGGCCCCACCTGAGCAAGCGCAGGGAGGCAGCACATATGCACTACACAAAGATCAAGTGGACTTAAGTGCCGACAATTGCTATTGTCTGGTGGGTCCTTGAGAGCTAGTTTAGTCTTCAGAAGATCCTTGTATACATACACATCTCTGGGCTATTACAAAGTATGACCAGAAGTAAACTGTGACAACACAGGATCTGAGTTAGGTCATACAGGCACTGAGCCAGATGGCCCCTACGCAAAGGAGAAATGATCATAAGTTATTTACCAGATATGGACCCTTGAGGAGTTACATAACCCAATGCAGAGAGAACATGACATAATTTGATATTATATTACTGAGCACAAACACACTGACATTAATGGGACTCCCATGGCTTTCAGGTCCCATATGGACCCCTATGACACTGGGTTAATACTTTAAGTGCCATGGGGTCTCAGTTGACCTCATGGTTATGTAGATGGGTGATAGGAGGTTATCGGGAATGGGGAGACAGGGTTTTGAGAGGGGAAGGGGGTGATAGCTTTTGAGCATGGAGGGGGAAATAAGTCCCTGGAGTGCTCTGGAAATCAGGAAGTTTAGGAGTTTTGAGTACCAATTTTAAGTAATTAGGAATTTAATAGCTTTTTGGAGCTCAAGCAACTCGTAATATTCATGATGTTTGGAAATCAATAGAAAAGTTTGCCGTATTTTCAGCATCTTGGCGTTGTCCTCAGGGGTAGATCTCTCTCACAACTATGCCAAGAGGAATAGAAAAGCTATGGAGAGTTACTTGGCACTATTCGCCTGTGTAACTTAGCGATAGGGTGAATTGAATGAGGTCCTATGTTTTTGTGTTCCATTTAAAGTGACATGGAACACATTTTTTTATTCCTTGCATTTAAAAAGAGCATCCTGTAAAAAGTACCCCAGTTATGTTTTGCATGCAAAAATAAGTAAACCCTGATTAAACTTAATTGAAGCTCTTGTATATCACTGCTCATTGCCCGCCAGGATTTTTTTCTGCTTCAAGAGCAGAATAATGTACCCTCTTCCAGATGCAACAAGGAAAAAAAAAAAGAATGTCAATGTCCCTTTAAAATTCATATCTCCTCAATCTCCCACAGGAAAGACTAGCTTTTGCAACATTGTTTCAGTGAATCTCTGGAGAAGTAATTGTCAGATATTTCAATGTGATCAGGATCGTTAGTTCCCCATAGCAAAGAAAGATCCTATTAGGTACTTCCCTGCTGTGCTTTCTTGCAACTGACAGACTCTTTGCCTTACATTTTTCAGAAAATAAACTTTATTTTAAAGCACAGGAACACATTTTGTTCATACAATGTAATGTTCATTTTAAAGAACATTAAAAACTACTTGCTTTTGAGGTGAGTCATTTTAAAGGTTGCAGTAAACAATACTTTCAAATATTAAAATGAGCATCCAAAAAGTAAAAAGAAGAGAAATTATTTATTAATACAAAATATTGTAAAGGGCAATTTACGTAACTGTCTTCAGCAGGCGCTCGGCTATCTGTTATTAGTCATGCAACAGCCAGTAAGCATGATATACTTTTGAATGTAAACATACTTAAAACTTTAGAATTTTTTTTAGCTGTTATTAGCGTAATTATAAAAAATAGATATTTTTTGTGCTTTTCGTGGTGTGAAAGAGCACAAGATTGTATGTTATTTTTTTTTAGAATTACAGTAATAACAGCTAAATAAATCTAACGTTTTAAGTCTGTTTTCATGCAAAGTCTATCCTGCCTACTGGCTGTTGCATGACTAATAACAGATAGCCAAGCGCCTGGTGATGGATAGCAGTTTTTCCATGGACTCTGGACTGCATTGACCAGTTAACCCATTATTGACTTGTTTAGGTGATTCCAGCATTCCATGCTCTGCACTGATATATTTCTTAAGAGATAACCTTTTTTTTTGCTTTTGCTCTCTAGCAGCGGGTTGGCAGTGGGCAGACACTGACACATAAACACAGATTTTATTTTAATTGATTTCTCTGTGAAAAATACATGTACTTCGAAAATTCTATACTTTTTTCAACATGCTTTTAGGAGATCGTTACTGTGATGTGGTCCAAATTTTGCTGAATTAAGTAGTCCTTTAAGTACTGCAAAAATTGTGTTGACCATATCCTGTTAAACATTTTTCAAATATCAAACTAGCCTAAAGCTAAATTAAAGAAAGAATGTATAGCAACTACTAAATTCTGTTACAATTTATTAAAACGGACAAGAAGGAAAGATTTCACTATGTGGAGAATATATAATACTTTTCACTGAACGAAAAGAGCTACATATGATTCATTGTGAAGTCCGATCTCAATAAATCTTCCCCATAGGATAACAGGAACTGAAGAAGGTCTCCAGGAATCACCCAAGCTTTTGTTCTTAGTACACCAATGTCTTTACATTATCTGTATCATCAAATGTAATAATTAATACTTCACGTCTGTAAAATATCACCTCTACAACAGAATTCACTGTTCAGCCTGATCAGTCATCTCTGACAGATCCTCTTACCCATCAGTCCCAGCTCTACCTCCCTGTAATGCACTCAACCAAGAGTTAGGAAACATTAAACTGACTAGACATACTAATGAAAATGTATTATACAAAAAATAAATCTTTATTTTATCTAAGAGGGTCCTTAAAACTACCCTCTTAATGTACTGTGCAGAAAAATATATTCTAGGCCTTGCTGTAAATGTATATTTAAACTAGAAATGGCCTGTCAAGGCACACAAATACATATGTATTAGTGTTTATTGGCTGACAAGAGCCCAGTGGTGCACAGACGTGCATTTTCTTTTTATGTAAACAGCTTCTAACCCACCTGGCGGTATGATTATGTTAGTATTTAGAATGTTAAAGCGGTACATTAAAAAATACTGACATAATCATACCGCCTTCTTCCGCCCCCTCGCAGTGAAGGGATTATATATATATATATATATATATATATATATATATATATATATATATATATATATATATATATATACAGTGGATATAAAAAGTCTACACTCCCCTATTAAAATGTCAGGTTTCTGTGCTGTAAAAAAATGAGACAAAGATAAATCATTTCAGAACTTTTTCCACTTTCAATGTGACCTATAAACTGTACAACTCAATTGAAAAACAAACTGAAATCTTTTAGGTAGAGGGAAGAAAAAATATAAGTATGCCCACCCTTAAACTAATACTTTGTTGAAGCACCTTTTGATTTTATTACAGCAATCAGTCTTTTTGAGAATGGGTCTATCAGCATGGCACATTTTGACTTGGCAAGATTTGCCCACTCTTCTTTGCAAAAACACTCCAAATCTGTCAGATTGCGAGGGCATTTCCTGTGCACAGCCCTTTTCAGATCACCCCACAGATTTTCAATCGGATCCAGGTCTGGGCTCTGGCTGGGCCATTCCAAAACTTTAATCTTCTTCTGGTGAAGCCATTCCATGCTGAAAGATGAAGTTCCTCTTCATGTTCAGCTTTCTAGCAGAAGCCTGAAGGTTTTGTGCCAATATTGACTGGTATTTGGAACTGTTCATAATTCCCTCTATCTTAACTAATGCCCCAGTTCCAGCAGGAGAAAAACAGCCCCAAAGCATGATGCTGCCACCACCATGCTTCACTGTGGGTATGGTGTGCTTTTGGTGATGTGCAGTGTTGTTTTTGCGCCAAACATATCTTTTGGAATTATGGCCAAAAAGTTCAACCTTGCTTTCATCAGACCATAACACCTTTTCCCACATGCTTTTGGGAGACTTCAGATGTTTTTTTGCAAAATTTGGCCTGGCTTGTTTTTTTTTCTTCGTAAGAAAAGGCTTTCGTCTTGCCACTCTACCCCATAGCCCAGACATATAAAGAATACTGGAGATTGTTGTCACATGTACCACACAGCCAGTACTTGCCAGATATTCCTGCAGCTCATTTAATGTTGCTGTAGGCCTCTTGGTAGCCTCCCAGACCAGATTCCTTCTCATCTTTTCATCAATTTTGGAGGAAGCTCCAGTTCTTGGTAATGTCACTGTTGTGCCATATTTTCTCCACTTGATGATGACTGTCTTCACTGTGTTCCATGGTATATCTAATGCCTTGGAAATTCTTTTGTACCCTTCTCCTGACTGATACCTTTTAACAATGAGATCCCTCTGATGCTTTGGAAGCTCTCTGTGGAACATGGCTTTTGCTGTGGGATGCGACTAAGACAATTTCAGGAAAGACCAACTAGAGCAGCTGAACTTTACTTGGGGTTAATCAGAGGCACTGTAAATGATGGCAGGTGTATGCTGACTCCTATTTAACACAATTTGGAATGTGATTGCTTAATTCTGAACACAGCTACATCCCCAGTTATAAGAGGGTGGACAGACTTATGCAACGACATTATTTTTCTTTTTTTTTCTTCCCTCCACCTAAAAGATTTCAGTTTGTTTTTCAATTGAGTTGTACAGTTTATAAGTCACATTAAAGGTGGAAAAAGTTCTGAAATGATTTATCTTTGTCTCATTTTTTTACAGCACAGAAACCTGACATTTCAACAGGGGTGTGTACACCTTTTATATCCACTGTATATATATATATATATATATATATATATATATATATATATATATATATATATATATATATATATATATATATAAAGAATATATATATTTATATAAAATATGCACTTAAACTTTTTCCATATTTTGGCCCCCGGAGAGCACCATTACCCCTTCTTCCCTCCTCCTTCTCCCTTTCCCCCCTTCCCCCTTATGCTCCTCCTCCTCCCTGTCCCACCTTCCCCCTTATCCTCCTCCTCCTCCCTTTCCCCCTCTCCATTCACCTCCTTTTACTCTTTCCCCTCTCTCCTAACTAACGCTAATGACGTGATGGGCATCTCGAGTGACGTCACATGCACGTAATGTCATTAGAGTTTGCCGGTCCAGGTCACAGCCAGATGAGGTGCCGCAGGGGAAGCATAATCATTGCATCATCAGATCATAATAAGGGGAGTGGGATAAGGGGGGTGAATGGAGAGGGGGGAAGTGAGGAGGAGGATAAGGGGGAAGGGAGGAAGAGGAACGGTGTGCTGAAGAGGCCCAGGCAAATTAGGCAGCACTGGGACCCCTCCAGATCCGCCCATGCACGCCCCAATGTAATCCCAAGCATGGCTCGGGTTACTGCTTTAGGTACTAAAAATTAGCCCCGAGCCACGCTCGGGATTACCGCTAAGAGGGTTAAATAATCTTGTTTGATTCAAAATACATTTAAACATACTATAGTAATCTGAATATGCAGTAGTGTAATGATAGCGGGAAAAATAAAGCCACATCCTCAATTCCCCAAAAAGTTTTAAAGGGCATATGGAAAGATTTGTTTTCTTTGTTGCATCAGAAAGAGGGTATTTGGTAATGTGTCAGAGCTCATATAGCATATTCCGATTTTTTTAATTTTAACTGCCCTCTGCCAGCCAATGAGAGCTAAAGAGTAAAGTATGATCTCTGTGTTTTCTGATAGTTTCACTTAAGTTTAAACAGGTTTTGCTGAATATTTTTTCATAGAATAAACAACTTTTGTAATCTTTAAAATGTGATCTTTTAACTTAATGAAAAATGTTGTATTCCAAGGGCCTCATTCAATTGTGATTTGGCCAATTGAATAGGGCTCTATATAAGCACAGAGCATATTTTTTTACAGACATTTTATGTTAGTGAACTGCTATCCAAAAGCAAGGTTTTCACTAACTAATCACTTCTGTAAAAAAAAAAAATGCTCTGTGTTTATACAGAGCCCTATTCAATTGGCCAAATCACAATTGAATGAGGCCCCATGTCTCTAAATATGTTTAATTATCTTTTATTTGTTTACTTGCTTACATCTAGGGGTAATCCATTATTGTTACCTCTGCCCATTTCATAATTATCTCATGATTATGTCATTATCTGCTAATGTGCTGCATTGTTTACTTGTGGGGATGGGCAGCATTAGTTTGCTCTATTACAGTACAATAGCAAAGTCATGTAGCCCACCTCTAAAAGTAAACAATACAGCAGACTATAACACACATTCCGAATCGCTACCTTTTCGTGGTGAACGGGCTTGTGTACCTCAATGAAGCTGTGAGCTAGACACCATGTAGGGCTACTCAAGATGGGCAGAGAGGTCATACCACTGGAGAAAGAAATGGCAACCCACTTCAGTATCTTTGCCATGCAAACCAAATAAATGAACACAACCAGACACAAAATGTGCCTGGCGTGATGCGGTCCACAGAGTCATGGAGAATCAGACATGACTGAAAGACCGAACAACAACAATAACATACAAGAAGGGAGATGAATGAAACAGTTAGAGACACTGAAATGGATTACCAATGGATGAGAGCAAATACGCAATAAAAAAAGAGCAAAATATGTAAAACATTTGGGGGGCAAACATGACTTTACTAATTTACTATTATTATTCTAATTAACTAGGTTGTAAGTTGTTTAAAAAATGTGTATTATCAGATGTTAGTTGTGCTTCTCAGCACGGCTTGTGGTGTCAGGCATGTCGGCACTCCTCTTCAGTAATAAGACTAGCGCTACTTTTCTGGTGCTGTTATAACCCTGGGAGATGTCAAGATAAATTGCCCTCCCTTGACTGCTTAAATAAGCATTCCCCAAGAAACAGGCAAGTCACCTTCACCATCACTTAGGACGGGCAGGAGATATGCTAAGTGATAGTTTTAGCCACTTATAACATTTTATTCATAACTTTCATAACGGCATCTACACATCTATTAGTCTGAGGCCTCTCTCGGATTCTTTCTGTCAGTTGTCTCTTCAGCATCCCTGCAATTTGTGGCAGATCAGCATGCCATAGCGCTACTTCCACATCATGGACATTATTGCCAGGACAGCTGCCACATGTATATCCTAGGTTTTTAGAGAGCTGAACCATTTTTGTTATTCCTAATGAGTCCTACATATGCAAACAAATGCAACCGCACATCTCTCCTTTTTTCTATAAGCACTGTTACACTCATAGGGCCTCATTCTAATCCGAGAAAAATGGCCGCAACTCTGATTCCTTGCGATGGACTTATGGCCCTGTGTAGCGCTACGTTAACGTTGGTATTTGCATGCACGGCGCCGTAAGGAAGTCCCTCTACCATGCAATCGGCCCTAAGCATTTGCTGCAAGCCCGTAACTCGTGCTTCAAGGCCACAAACTCAGAAAAGTGTAAACGGAAATCTAATTTCAAGACAGCACCGTAAAGCACTGTAAATGATGGGGAACACAATGGGGGATATGAGGATCAGTAGCGAAACCTTCTCAAGCTTGCACATCGCCCAAATCCAATATTTCCTTTCAGCTTCAATTACCGTCCAAAGTCCCACGGGCTTGAATTATCTCCAAGCCAGTAAATCGGTGTTCAAACCCCTACGGGCTTGGAGGTTGAAGGCCGCAAACTCAAAGCATTGTAAATGCAAATATATATTCAATCCAGCACTATAAAGCACTGTAAATGATGGGGAACATAATGGGGGACATGAGGATTAATAGCAAAACATTCCCAAGCTTGCACATCGGCAAAATCAAATCTTTCATTTCAGGTTTATTTTCCGTCCAAATTCCCACGGGCTTGAATGACCTCCAAGCCCGTAGCTTGGAGGGTGAATGACCTCCAAGCCCGTGGGACTTGCATGATGGATAGAACACGAAAATTGAACATGTAATTAATTATTTGTATTTCCAGATTTGAGAGTAGGGGAATGTTGAGCTATTAATTCTAAGACCAAACATCACTTTCACTTTTAATAAAGTACAGGATGGATTTTCTATTTGCTCAAATAGTGCTACGACACCTCCTTTCCGACACCTCCGTGGCCCAAGTAACCTGTGGGTTGATTTTAGCCATTTACGGACTTGACAGAGGCTAATCCCGCAGCCGTTGCGGGGCTGACAAGCTCCAAGCCCATGGGGCTCTCATGATGGATCGAACACGAAAATTGAGCATGAAATAAAAAAAAAGTTATTTGACGATTTGAGCGCGTGCTATGAATTCTATCACCTAAAATCACTTTCACTTCTCATCAACGTGCAGGATGGCTTTTTTTATGTGGTAAATTGGTGCTACGATTTGTAAGTAAGAGCCTTGTGGGACCTTTTGGGTGTAAGTAAGCTGTGGCTCGGTTTTAGTGATTTACGAGCTTGACGGAAGGTGAGTATAGCATTTGAGTAACGAATTGGGCTTTCTTGCAACCGCAACTCTTGCGGCCGCATAAGATCAAAGGCTTTGACGGAAGTAGGCTGCGATTGCGAAAATCGCAAGGGGTCGCAGCTTGATGGCCGTAACCCGCCGGAGGCCGCAAATAGAATAGCTAAGTAGCTTGCCGCCTCCCCTTGTCGCTACTTATTTAGAAATCGTAGGATTAGAATGAGGCCCAAAGTAGTGAAGACCCATCTATAACTAACACATGGCTCTTCCTTATATCTACTGGGCAAATCAGCAATAAATCTGGTACATTTGAAGTGAACATATACACTGTCAGATTCTAAAAGTATTCCATATCTTCTTGGTGGCTAAATAAACTGTGAAAAAAAATGATGGCATCTAAAAACCTATTGTATCATCTCACATGCCATAAAAGCTTAGGGTTAATTAAGCACACTGTAACACCCTAGCAAGAGGAGCAATTCATTTTAAATATGTATTGATTGTTTGTTAATAACATTTATTTTTATACATTTTGAAAGTAATAATCAATAGTAAATCCATTATTAAAGACCTACCTCCAGCTAAGAGTTAGCCCCAACCTGATAGGGTCAATAAAGGACCATTGTAGAGTATTTTTTTTAAAGTATTAATAATAATAATAATAATAATAATATATATATATATATATATATATATATATACTGTATACAGTAGACTCTCAGTTATCCGCCACCCATGAGAACTGGTAGATGCCGGATAAATGTAGTTTCTGGTTGCCTGAGATTTACTATTAAAAGAGGACTAGATTAGCTGCACATAGGATGCTCTGCTAAGTATATTTGTCAGTGAAGGGTGTTCTAGCAGCAGCAGCTTTCACCCCTCACTTACACACAGGTACATTGGCCTATAGGGTGCGGTGCTGAACCCAGGGAATGTAACGCCAACACTGCACTGGCTCAGTCACTCATGCCTGTCTGCTTCCAGGTAACATTGAATTGCAGAGAAAACTAAAATAAACAACACATTTCTTATTTTAAACAAACAAAATGACGATAGACATACAAATAATGAAGTTGGAGTCCATAATGAAGTTGGAGTCCATATTGTCAGGGATCATGTGGCTGTATAATGAAACTGGTGATCACCCACTCCTTCCTAAAGGAGATATGGATGCTGTGGCAAGGGAGGGGACTGGCAATCAGTTAATCAGCTATGAGCCACAAGGTAGCCTATGACCACAGCTCGAAAATAAAGAACCAAACCATGCAGACAGGGTTGTTGGCACATAGTCATGGCTACCCCCTGAGGTTATTGTTGTGGTTGTTCATTCTTCCCCAGCTTGGAGCCCAGACGAGATGGAGCTGGCCCTGAGAACCTACAAGCCTGGGTAGACTCCCCAGTGACTGGTGCCTTCATGCCTCCCAGCAGAATAGTACATAACAAAAAAACAAACAAGTGGAAGGCATACAAATTGAACCAATGACTTACCAATTAAAAAAATATACCACTACACTTACCGCTACACCATCAAACTCTGCTTTGGAAGCAAGTGCAAAAGCTAATATATCTAACATAAAATGACAGAGTCCAACCGTGTGGGACGGCTTCAAGGGCTAAACTAAAATGACAATATCAAAGTCAACTCTTGATCAATTCTAAAAATGTAAACAACTTTTGCACATAATTTTCCACCAGGTAACTTATGGTGCAGACATATATTAAGTATTTTGTGGTCCTTTAGTTTCTAAATATTTTTGTCCGTTATGAAACCTAATTCTTCAAAATGGCATACTGCGAATACTGGACTGCAATTTCCTTTGTTTTCTTAGATTTTTATAATATCATAAATAATAAAAAAAAAAAGCTCAATAGAGAGTGAAAAATATGGCTCAGTAAGCTCCTCACCTGATTCCTCAAACTCTTTATTCTGATTGGCTGCCTGGTCTTGTGCCTGTGCCAGGCCCTGCTCCAGGAGATGGATGTCCTCAGCAGGACAGTTGCATCGTGGGTAGGCCGGATCACAGCGACACCAGCAATCACCACCCCGGCACTCCAGTTCTCCCTGGGAGTTACATGAAATATAGGACAGCGCTGCCCTCACAAATCTTGAACGCAGGTATTGTGGCAGCAACGCCTGTAGTCCTGGATGTGAAGAGACAGATTATATATTACAAATTAATACTTCTGAGTCCTTGTATACAGGATGGTGTATCAATTAGTCTCTATATATGTGTAATAATATCTATCTCCATAGAGATAGTTGTTTGCTTTATTCAAAAACCTGTCATAGTCACACTTTAATTGGATATTCCCTTCAAGATTATTAAATTACCAAGCAATATTTTACACTGCAACTATTAAAACCAAATATATATATATATATTCTTTTTATATGAGAGTGCTCCCATTGGCTGCAACTCAGCATCCTCAGTTAATTACAGCAGCTTGAAATAAAATGCATGATTTAATAAAGGATCACAGGGATTTTACCATTGCTTTATTGTATGTATAAATTATTAATGCAAAAAATACAAGTATATTTTATTGGTAAACTGATCTTTGCATACAATAAAGCAATAAACTGTGTGTGATTATACATTCATCTCAGGTGCTCCTTTGGCTGTGAGCATCACACTTAGAGAGGAATCATTTCCACGCTGTCTATTTTTAAATGCCTGGTATTGGAGGGTATTTAGCTGTTCTGTAAACTCAATGATGTGAACAGGTATATAGGGTGTTATATACACACAGTATCAGGATTTCATGTTTTAGGCCTCATGTGTACTTTTATAGCCCTGGGTGAGTACATGATCGGATAGTAAAGATGAGTAACGAGTGCCAGTCGACTTCACTAACACGAAATGTTGTATTTTTGTTCATATTTTATTTTAAGAAAGATGTAAATGTTCACGGATGTGTGCAAAAATATCTGTATGTCAGCTAAATACCTTTAAACAGGATATTAAAAAAATAATGCAATCAAACTGGATATGAATTTCAGTGCATTATGATTGCTGGGTGAGAATTGACATAGAAACATGTATACTGCACATTATAACAATATGTATGAATTTGTATGAACTATAGATATGTGAACAACTGTATAAGCCAGTACAAGGCTGAGCCTAGGGGTCTTGCCACCCAGGTACGAAAACTAGTAGCCACTTGCTAAGCTTCACATTGTATTAGCGATATACTTGGAGAGACATGGAGGAACAGTGTTCCTTTGCATTCCCCTCCTTGAGCACTTCTGAGAATTCAGACGGTAGGGGAATTTATTCAAGGCACACTTGGATAGTTCTCTGGGCATGCAGTTCAGGGACACAGTGCTGGGAGGAAGAGAGACAAAGAAGATAGTCTGAATGTATCTACTTCACTGCTGATTTCCTCTTCAGAGTAATGTAATAGATCAAATGGCTCGACAACCGGCTATTAGAATGGATTAACTATAATAGAACAGTCTAGGGCCACCCCAATAGCCACGCCGCCACGATGCATTACTTCCCAAGCAAATTCATAGGGTCACCCCTGGGCCAGTGATTCTCAACCTTTGTTATCTCACCTTTCCATTGTAAGTTTGTGAGTTTTCAATCTTGCTAAGTGCTTTGGGGCAAGCACTATGTACATTGATTTTAAGCTCAAACACATGGCCCTCCATTGTTTTTGTTTGTTTTTGCGTTGTTTTCATTTGAACTTACCCCTCTATAGCAATATAGAATATGTTGGAGAGTTACAAATAAAGGGAATAAAAAAAAAAATAATAATAATAATATGGGGATCAGTTTGTTACCTTTGAATACTCATGGGGACCACCTTTGGGTAATAGTGCATATGGCATATATATGTATACAGTATATAGTGCATATGGCATATATATATGTATATATAGTGCATATTGCATACATGCATATGAACATCATTTAGTTTGGCAACAATTTGAGTAAAGTATATTTTAACTGCGCATACATTTATAATCTATCTATAAAGATGAGTAATGTCAATTAAATCTTTAAAGTGATAGAGTTTCCCTCATCCTTCCTTGTCATTGCAGACTGCATTCAATTGAGGTTTCGGGAGATCCGGTAGCCCGTAAGTGAGGTCGCAAGCTAATTTGCTATTCAATTGGCGTCTTTTTGTGGGCTCCGATCGGCTTCCGAGTTACGGGCTTAAAAACTTTGCGATGGTTACACTCGTAACTTACAGCCTCCAGAAGCCTTTAATCTTTCACGGCCGCAAGGCTAAAATTGCAAATTGCTATTCAATTGCTCAATTCCCCCAAGCTCGCAAATGTTTTCACACCCGTAAACGGCAAATGAAGGAGAAAATCCTACGAGTGCTAGAGAGGACCCACAAGGGGTTAAACACCTATTATATATGCAAATAAAAAATCACTACTGCACTGTAAATAACGGGGAAAGCGATGTAGGACATTAGAATTAATTGCACAACAGTCCCAAGCCCGCAAATCGACAGGAAATATATTTTATTTTTATGTTTTGTTTTGGGGTTAAATCGATCTCAGGTATCAATGAGTTAATACATATTAGGCCACCCATATGGACTAGAACAGTATTGGCATTATTTTTCATAATTCTGTATTTTGAGGGTTTGCAAGTCTGATCGCATATCGGACCCCCCAACCTAATTGATTGACATGTACCCTCCATGTTTTACTGCCATAATAATGACAGTCTCCTTTTCTATTGGCTGAATTCAAATGGGAGGTTACGGGCTTGCTTGATTGATCATGTTCCCGCCCTGAACTGCTCCATACCAGTGCATGGTTTACGGTTTTGGCTTTGGGACAGTAATTTGTGGCCTTGAGCTATTGAATAGCATCGTAATCGGAGACGAACGGGAGCCCGCAACACACTCGCAGACATT
The DNA here is from genome assembly GCA_027410445.1 of Discoglossus pictus. Lineage (NCBI taxonomy): Eukaryota > Metazoa > Chordata > Amphibia > Anura > Alytidae > Discoglossus > Discoglossus pictus. The sequence goes on from CM050170.1 coordinate 149,235,636, forward strand.
CGGCCTACTACGATCAAGTTGCGGGCTCCGAATTGAATATGGCCCAAAGTCTCAGGGCCAGGCTAAGAATTGCTGCTATAGGGAACTCTAGTTTAAAGTAACAATTTAGGAGCAGGTACCTAATACTCTGTGTTTTCACTGCCCAATGACTTGGTAAATAACCCATTATTCTCTAATGATTAGTTCATTATAACCATGCCAGAGCTTCTCTTTAGGGGGTTCAGGGTGCTGTAATCTACCATTAGACTACTGACATTTTATTTATAGAACCATATAATCACATGGGATGAAGCCTTTGACTTCCATTTCCCTCCTCTATACATAAACACTGGTTCACAGTAAATTCTATATTTTGTAACAATTTAAGGAACAATTAGCTTTGTTTGAAATTCGACAACCGTGTCTTTGTGTATGTGTGTATATGAGGTTGTGCATATGCATTAACCTACATAGAGTAACCTACAACACAGTAATGTACATGTGGATGTGATTGCAGTTATAGCATGTCATTATAATGATTGCTCAGCTCAGTTTTAATGGAATACCATATGCATTACTAGAAATGTCTGTGTTTGTTCTCTACACATCTGTTCATTTGGTTTTCAGAACAAGTCATCTTAACAATGATTAACCACCTTTTTATATCAGTAGAAAAGCATGTGATTTGGTGGTTTTTAATTAATAATTACTACTGGTGTCTGTTCAAGATATCATGTGAAAATAAAGCACATCTGCTATTCACCCATTATAGAATAAGATCCTAAGGGATATAAAGTTCTAACAATTTATCTCTTGCAAGAAAAAGACATTTTGTTGTTGTTCAGTCCTTCAGTCATGTCCAGCTCTCGGTGACCGTATGGACACAGCATGCCAGCCATATCTGGTTATGCTTGTCCATTTCTTGGCAAAGATACTGGAGTGGGTTGTTAGTTCCTTCTTCCATGAACCACGATTAGACTCTTCTCTCTGCTACGACCTGCTCATCACAGCTTCGTTGAAGTACAAAAGCCCCTTCACCACAACAAGGTAGCGATGTAGAAGGTACAGCTAAAATATCAGCTAAATGATCAGATGGCTTAACTGGCAATTTGGCTTGTTTCTGTATCAATACCAAGTAGGTCACAGAAGTTCTCTGAATTTACTCAACATAAATGATCCAGTAACAGATATTTATAGTCATTAAGAGCTGCCACTTTGAGCTTTCTATGAATAATAATGGTTAAAGACAGGTAACAAACACCTGTTAAAGACTTTCAGTGGAAATGTGAAGCTGGTAGCCATTAACTCGTTTGACCTGATTTAAGAAATTCTAAGAATATATTGTGGTTCAATGTGCTTACTGTACCAATTTGAAGAATTAGATAAGTAATATTACACTTAAGGGGCATCTGTCACCCAAAAATCAAGTTACATAGTTATAAAGTAATTGAGGTTGAATAAAGAAGTTCAGTCCATCAAGTTCAACCTTTTTAGATCTCTTCTGATCATTATAATATGTGGATTATTTATTACCCGGTAATAATTGTTAATAGCTAATTATTCATTATTAATTGAAAGTTATCTTTTACATTATTCTTAAAAAGCATGATAAACTGTCTATATATTATACTAGTGATTTGTGTAATGTAAAGCATTCCTGAGCTATGAGGGCCTCCCAGATACTAAATAGCTGATTTGATGTGTTAATTAGTACCGTAGGATGTTTGTTTATTTCTGTGGTGCCTAAAACAATGTTCCCCAATGTTATCATGCAGCTAGATCCTCTCTCTCTGACCCCTGTGAAGCACTCTGAGCTACAAATTAACATATGGAATTATTTACTGTAAAGACAAACAGCTAGTACAATGTATGGCAACTTTTATTGCTCTTTATGACGAAGCCAATTTGTTAAGGTGGCAGAGACCTTTTACCAGGTGTGTGTTTTCTATGGTGTATTTAGTAAAGACTTATACTCAGTAGAGACAAACAGAAGAAACGGCAGCCTCTTCATCATAAACTGTGAATGGCATTGTGTACACGTTGGTAAGCTCTATAGTTTCAGTTGGAAGCTGTTGTTTATTTCTGATTTGTATTTATAACATTGTTGTTGAATGGTCTACACTAAGTCCATTCCATTTGCAAAATACAGGCTCAAAATCACTGCGGTTGTCAAAAACGTAACTCCGTCCTATCTCCTCCTTTGATGTTTCAAGCCCGAAATGTTACCAGTACTAAAGACGCTAAATCCATATTCAATTACAACAATTCTACATGCCTGCAATTGTCTTCTAACTCGTAAATGGCAAATGTATCTAAAACTTCTATGAGTACTAGATAGGACTCAAAAGTGGGTTAAACACCTGTTCATAACACTGTAAAAGCAAATATAATCACACTACTGTACTTTAAAATACTGGGAAAGCAATGAAAGGCATTAGAATTAATTGCACAGCAGTCTCAAGCTCGCAAATCTGCAATAAAAAATATATTTTCTTCACGTTTTATTTCTGTGTTATATCGGTTTCTGGAATCAAGGATATTTATTTATTTGTATTGATTTCTACATTTCTAGATTGCAAGTCCGATTGCAGATCGGACTTCTAAACACTTATTAATTGTAGTCTAAACTCCATGTTTTACTGACATCATGATGACGGTCTCATTTACTATTGGCTCTGTTGTAACTTAGGGACTTGCTTAATTGAGCATGATCATGCCCTGAAATGCTACGTACTGGTTCATGGTTTTCGCATTTGGACCTGTAATTGCAGGCATCTGTAACTGTTGCAAATTTCTAACCTGCAGACATACGGGCAGTGTGAAGTTAATTACGGCCTTTGAATTGAATGGGGGCCCAAGTTTGCTACTCACCAAGAAGTTGCACTCTGCTTTCTGGACCCATCACCAACACAGAGCTGACAGAGTCCAGGTTATCATAGTTACTGCATCCCAAGGGACCGGTTCTGGTTTCGGTTACCTAAATAAAAAAGAAGGTAAAATCAGATGACAATCACAACAATATTATTATTATCATCAATGGAGACCCAAGTCACTAAAACATTCTCCTGATTTGTGGCAGTGGTTGACATTGGCTTGACCTTAACATAAATAAAGAATGCTATTCCCAGTTTATAAATCAAAGCTGTGGAAAAACAAGATTAATATACTTTAAATTCACAGATAATTATGCTGGCAGGGATGCAATTTAAGAGACTAATTAGAAAATATTAAAGGGATAGAAGAAATTGTTAACAAAAATGTAAATTGCATGTATTTAGCATAATAAATGAATCTCTCACTCCACTAGCCCTCTTCCTCATTTACCCCCATGAGAATTGAGGCTATTAGAACTCTGATTCGAAACGGCATCCTTGTTCTAACATCATATTCTATATGCTGTAAAAAGGGAGTCCTTTGCATGGAGTCTACTTGTTAAGTTGTTCAAATAAAAGAGCAGCTAAAGAGCTGTTTCTGTATATCCAAGGTTGTTGTTGTTCAGTCCTATAGTCGTGTCTCACTCTCAGAGACCATATGAACGCAGTACAACAGGCACATCTGTCTGTGTTTTTGGTTGTGTTTACCCATATGGTTTTCTTAGCAAAGATACTAAAGTGGGTTGCCAGTTCCTTCTCCAGTGGACTGTGATTTATCTGACCTCTCTGCTCTGACCTACCCATCTTGGGTGACCCTACATGGTATAGCTCACAGCTTCATTGAAGTATATAAGCCTCTCCACCACGACAAGGTAGCGATTCAGAAGGGGCTATCCAAGGTATTTGCTCTTAAAGCAGTAATATGAGACAATACATAAGGGAGAAAATCATTTTTTAAAGCAAAATTGTATATATTAACTAGTGATTATAAGAAGTTTGGATAATTATCACTGGTGCTGGATAATGTCAGAAGTATATATATATATATATATATATATATATATATATATATATACATACATATATATATATATATATATATATATATATATATATAGGTATACTTCATTATATGAGCAACTATAATACAAGTTTGACATTTTAAATATATTTCTCCATTATACAAGCACATTTTCTCTGTTACGAGAAACAGCGGCAGATTATAGTATAATATGGGAACCAATAGTATTTTTTTCCATTATACACGGTTTTGCTTTACAAGCAATGGCGGCGTTAAACCAGTAACTTTTTTCAAGCCCGTAAGACTTCAAGCCCGGCCTTGAAAAAGGTTACAGGTATCACAAAGCCAAGCATGCAAATGAGAGAGGGGAGGGGGAGGGGGGAGGAGACATGGAGGAGAGAGAGATGGGGAAGAGACAAAGAAAGGCAGAGAGGTGAAAGAGAAAAGAGACACAGGAGAGGGAGAGAGGGGGGAAAGAGACACAGGGCAGGGAAATAGGCGGAAAGAGACACAGGGGTGGCCCGTGATGAGTGGCAAAGTTACAGATTGCTCACTGTGATGAGCGTTGAAGGCGCTCATCGTGAGGACCGTAAAGTAGAGGGGGGGAGAGGCTCACCAAATGAGCCCCACATTGTCTGGCAAACAGCATTGCCAGGATTCAAATTTTACTGCCGTCAAGTTGCTAGTATACATATAATATGCACACATAAATATATACTTGTGTATGTATATATATATATATATATATATATATATATATATACACACACACACATATACTTAGAGGTATAAATGTACGTACATATATTTATGCCTGTTTGGGGACGGTTCAGCTATATATATACAGTTATTCTCTCACTTATCATTGGACTCTGCGACCAATAGCCACAGAGGAGTATAAACCAACCCCTTAATTGCAAAATAATCTATTTTTCTTGTGCCAGACTTTAAAACAGATAACATTATGATTAATAAAGACCACACTAGGTTATCTGTTCTGCCTCCCTAGGTACCTCATAAAGACTTCCAAGACAATAAGTAAAAAAAAAATGCTGTAGCAATTTATTTTTTACCAATTTATAAGGGCTTAAAAAATAAACACAAACCCCAGCTCCCACCGGACTCATATTGCTTTGGCACCTAATTCTTTATGACCCACTGCCACTGTCTCCTGTAATTCAGGCAGAGATCAAACATATAAGGGCAATCTCTATAGCTATGTGTCTAGCTATGATCAAATTAGCCCACTCAGACTTCAGTGTACTCGCACGGCAGTATCTCTATAAGGCCTGCATGCTTTTATTGATGAGCCCCAACTGGAGTTCATTAGCCTGGGGCTTCGTAAGTTTAACTGTTCTCTTCCAAGGAGTCTTAATCAGCACAGAGCTAATGTAAACTACTTCAATCATTGTATCAGCCAGAGCTCAATCACTAATGACTGCCACTCATTCTCCAATACGTCTCTTCGAACTTGAATGAGAACGCTCGGCTTTGTAGCCCTTGTTCCTGGTGTACATCAGTGGGGCTCAGACCACCCAAGGACTTCATGCTCTGTTCTCTCTGTATAGCACTGCTTCAAGGTATGGATGTATATTTATAAAGCGCCACTGGGTATTTCATATTTTATACACTTTAGGATAAAAGAATATAATCACTTACATTAACAAAAGTAATGATTTGGGAAATAGAGGGCTTTTTCAACCTTGACCATACTATTTAAAGGGATGGTATAAAGTCCCTCATTTTTTTCGGAGAGAGAATTTGTTAAACATTACAATTTCTTTCGAAAAATGAATGATCTGCAAACCAGCAGGCTTATCTTTCATGCTGTAACAAAGAATATCTGCAGACTTGAGAAATGTTCTATACTTCGAATTGGTAAAAAAAAAAAATAGTTTCATCTAAACAAGATGGCTCACAAAAAAACAAAACTAACTATATTATCAAAATGAGGAAGAGTGGAGCTGTGCAGAAGGATACAATCACTTGATTTCCATGCAGAATGTATTTCTTATGTTTACTAAATGTATTACAGAACATTTTGAATATTTCTGCCCTTTTAAATAAAGCCACCATGATGATGTTATACCGCATCCCACTGGCTTTTCCTGCACCCTTGGTGCATCGCTTGCCTTATTTTAAATCATTTTAGGAAATTAAAACTACATTATGGATACATGATACATGAGTCAGTGCCCCTTTAATTACATTTAAGCTCTGCTGGACCGAGACCCCTGCCTCCCAATTGATTTATTTATATGTAGTCTTACAATGCCATTTGTCAATGTCTCTTTAACTTTATCAATAAATCCTGCATTATTTCAAGAAAGAATTGTGCTTTTTTTTACACACTATATCGTCGAATTTCCCTGCATTACTTCACTTAAGAACACTTTAAAACATCTTGTACTTTTATCATTTTTGATGGAAATCATTTTATTTAACGCACTTAAAATGTAAGGCACATGGGGTATAATTTGCTAAATCGCCAAAGTGATAGTCAAGGGTCTTCCACTTAAGTGGATGAAAAGCCCACACAGTTTCTATTAGTTTTTATCGTTCGCTCCTTACATCTGAACCATTACTCCCCATTTGAATTCCCATCTGAGCTAAACAAGACGTGATTGTACACTAATGGTAGTAGATGCTGTTTGCTTCAAGCTGCTAAAGATCTTTATGTATAATGGTATAAGTTTTTTGGAGTCTAAATGCAGCCCATCTTATTGTATGCTAGCCCTCGTTTACTAAATTACGCCCAGTATGAAGAATGGCCCTTCCAGTTTGTCCCATTTAGTCATTCAGAACTTGTATCTAATTTCACTATTTAAAATAGGGAGAGGGAATGCAATCAGAACATTCTCAAATCCTTGTTCAACAAAGACATGCAATTACATCTGCATTAATGTTCAGTAAGTTGAGTACTCTAATTTGGGTCTATTTATATCTGTTTGCAACAAGCATGCAAAAGTATGTTTCCTTGCTGAGAGGGGTTATTATTTTGCAGCATATTTTGGGAGATGCTTAAGTTTAAAACATCATTTTACGGATATTGACTATGAAAAGCTAAGATTTTATATTGTTGTTTAGCTAAACCAGAGGAGAAAAGAGCCTGGGGCAACTTCAAATCCCCAGAGGGTATAAGCATTTTTCAGCATATTTATGAATATATTTCCATTTTTCTTTTTTTTATATAAGTAATGGCCAAGACTCACTAAGGCTCTCTGGGACAGCACTGGGACCCAGGAGTGAAAATATATACTATTTAGAAACCAAGTAGAATTCCTAAAAGCTAGACCGTATGCACCAAGAAGTGGGTGCACCCATTTTCATGACATCGTTATTCTGAATAAAAGCAAAAATATATAGTCTGACTATACCATTGAAATCTGTTGTAAAGTTGCAATTATGCTTTTGCAATTGCTTTCCATTGCCAGTGGCAGCACATACATAATTGTAAGGTAGAGCAACAAAGCATTATAGACCAGAAAACTTTTTTGTGAATACCCTTAAAGGGCTTATGTAACCACCAGGTAAATGGCGGTGAGTATTTAGTTCACCACTTGTTAGTTCAAGAAATGTGTGTTTATTCAGTCAACAGTAATTTGCATCTGTAAATAAAAATGTTAGCCTGCCTCAGGTCTGTCACCACCTACCTCCCGTCACATGACTCACATTCTATGTTTGGACGCCATTGAAGCCGCCTGGCAGTAGCTTAAAGGACCATTGTATGGAATAATAACCAGGTATGCCGAATGCTAGGGATAGAGAATTGAGGATATTAAAAACAATTAAACTTACTTATTTTTAAAATGTTTTCTTTATATTCCATGTAACTCCATTTGCAGCTCTGATCAAGCAATACTTGTCCTCAGTTGCTGTTTAATCATTCTAGGGTCTTCTATGTAAATTATGGTAGGAGTACATGTCTGTACACAGAGCTGCTTCACTGACAGAGACTGGTGGAACAATGTGCACGAACACACATCTCCATAATGTAAATAGAATTCCCATAGCGTGACTCGACAGCAAAGGAGGCATGTACTGCTTGATCAGAGGTGCAAATGAAGTCAAATTCATAAAAAAAAGATAAGATTTGTTTTTAATATTATGGTCAATTCCTATTTTTAGCATACTGATTATGGGCCATATTAAATTCCAGCCTCATAAGTCCAACGTGTAGCACGTAAGGGCTGCGTGCTTCAAATTTAGCCTACTTACGTTGCTATTAAATCAGGAGTGCTGCGAGCTACGAGCGAGAGACGCTATTTCTTAAACCAGTTCTCGGCCATCAGGGATGCGTGCTCAAATGCAAACAATTAAGCAATCACGTAGTTACGGGTTCAGATGGAGCAAATGGGAAAAGAGATAGTTAGCGTTACGTCACTGAAAAAGGGGAGGGTAGATTTCGAAGTCCTAAGTGCTTCAATTACTGTTGGCGATTGGTTCAACAGGCCAGAAATAATGCAATATTAATAAAGCAGTAAATATGATATTCTATTACATGCAAGTTACATTATATGCCGTAACACATTGATTGCCGGGAACGATATAACACATAATATAATCATGAAATAAAGTATTTTTTGGGGCCGATTAACGGGCTTGAGAATGTTGTGCTATTAATTCGAAGACCTAACATCACTTTCCCTTTTAATAAATGTACAGTAGAGTGTTGCATTACAAGGGCTACGTATTGGACTTTACCCCCCCCCCCCCCTTTTACCCCCCTTGCGGGTGCTCTAGAGCACACGTTGGGCTTTGGGCTCCATTTGCTTGTTACATGCTTGCTCGTGAGTGACTACATTGCAATTTAATAGCTGAATTGAACAAGTAGCGGTTACGGGCTCGTCGGATCAAAGGATTTACGTACGCGAAGTTCAACGTTGCTCAGCACGTAGCCTATTCTCGGCCGTCCTGTGTGTTAACATGCAAACGTTACAGGGCTAATTTAACACCCGTAACATGTAAATCTCGAGTTACGGGCTACATTTAATGAGGCTGTTTATCTGTTTAAAAAAAGGTTTGTCATATTCAGGAGATGGTGGACCAATGGAGGAGGAACTGGCAACCTACTCCAGTATCTCTGACGTGAATACCAAGTGGATGAGCATGGTGCGTTGCAGTCCATGAGGTCATGGAGAGTCGGACACGACTGAGTGATGCAAACACAGTTGGCAGGTGCCATGTGATGGGATAGAGGTAGAGAGGCAGGTAACACCAATAAAACCAATTCATTTACAGATGACTTTTTTCTTACACTAACAAATGGTTAAATAGATGGAGTTTATCTAGAGCTTACACTGGCCCTTTAACTGGGGTGCCGAGAAGAGCAGTGACAAGCAGTGATATATTAGGGCTCCAGTGACTCTGACCACTAGCCACCATTGTTATAACTCCAGCCCTAACAATCCATTACATCTTTTACACTGCCTTGGATGTGTTACTTTTCTTTTCCTGCAGTTCTAATAACTTTATCCTGACTTTAAAGGTTGTAGATTGCAAATCTTTATAATCCCCAAAGAAATAATAGTTTTATTTGCCTGGATCATATTTCTAAGGTAATTTAAAAAGTATGTTCTTAGGTAAACTCTCTCTTAGCATTTGAAGAAACTGTATAATTAGTTCACTCTTTCAATAGGTCAGATCCCATTACACACAGGCCAATTATTTCACAAACAGAAATGAAGATAAAGTAAGATCCATTCTCACAACATAATACAATAATTAGTAGAAATTGTATAATAGACTACATAGAGAATTGCATCCACACTCAGCATGGGAAAATGGGTCAAAACAGCAGGGGTGAAAAACAGTCAGAGATTTTCTTTTAAAGACAGCCAGAATTGTTAAGACCCTAGAAAGAAATTCTAGAAATAAGTAAAGCAGTAGATGTATATGGATATTGAAAAAGTTTTTTAAAATATTAGGAGCCAGAAGAAAAAAAAGGTTGTTGTGAAATGGCTTTATCCAAAGGACACTGGCAGCAAATCCACTAAACATTGTAAGGGCTGTGAAATGCTTTGTTTTCTTATGCTTTTGCCATAAATAATAGCACCCATCCATAGCTTAGTGAATTGTGGCCACTCTCTCACTGAGCAATTCATTGATTGACCCAGGAAAAAGGGACAGCGAGCAAGTATGTATGGACAATAAGATCACTCAGTGCCCCGACATCCTTGCTCGCTGTCCCTTTTTCTTGGTTCAAACTATAATGGAAGATTTTATTTTGTCTGTTCCATCTGAAAGAGAGTATGTGCTAATGTGCCACAGTGTGTTGAAGCAATGAACTGATTCAAATATGTAACTGTAGGCTTGTCCTATATTCCTAGTACGCCCTCATTTGGAATATGGAGTACAATTTTGGGCACCACTTCATAAAAAAGGAAATTTTAGAGCTGGAAAAAGTATGGAGAAGGGCAACAAAACTAATAAGGGGAATGGAGGGGCCAAGTTATGAAGAAATACTAACCAAATTAAACTTGTTTCTCTAGAAAAAAAGGCATCTAAGAGGGAATATGATTACCTTATATAAATACATCCTGGATTGCCACCTTGTCGTGGTGAAGGGGCTTGTGTACTTCGATGAAGCTGTGAGCTATACCATGTAGGGTCAGACAAGATTGGCAGGTCATGGCAGAGAGGTCAGACAAATCACGGTCCACTGGAGAAGGAACTGGCAACCCACTCCAATAGCTTTGCTAAGGAAACTTTATGGACAGGCACAACCAGAGAAATAATGATATGGCACCAGAAGATAAGCCGCTTAGGTTAGAAGGTGCCTACCACATTACTGAGGGAGAGCAGAGGGCAAGTAAAAGTAACACCAGATCTAATGAAGTGGTTGGGCCAAAGCCGAGAGTACACCCAGCTGCGGATGTGTCTGGAGGGGAAGGAAAGTCTGATGCTGCAAAGATCAATTCAGAATAGGAACCTGGAATGTTAGAACTATGAACCAAGGCAAACTGGATGTGGTCAATAATGAGATGACGAGGCTAAACATTGATATCCTGGTAATTGGTGAACTTAAATGGACCGGAATGGGACATTTTACATCAGACAACCACCAGATCTTCTATTGTGGTCAAGAATCCTGCAGAAGAAATTAAGTTGCCATCCTAGTCAATCAGAGTGGCCAAATCAGTGCTCGGTTACAACCCAATAAATGACAGAATGATTTCAATTTGAATTCAAGGCCATCCATTTAATATCACAGTGATCCAAGTCTATGCTCCAACCAGGAATGCTGAAGAGGCGATGGAATCCCAATTGAACTATTCAAAATTCTACAGGATGATGCTGTGAAAGTGTTACTTGCCTTATGCAAACACATTTGGAAAACTCAACAATGGACAATAGACTGGAAATGGTCAGTCTACATCCCAATCCCAAAAAAAGGCACTGCCAAAGAGTGCTCTGATTATTGAACAATTGCACTCATTTCACGTGCCAGCAAGGTAATGCTTAAGATTCTACAAGCTCGACTCCAACAATATATGGACCAGAAACTACCAGATGTTCAAGCCGGGGTCCGCAGAAGAAGAGGCACAAGAGATCAAATTACCAATGTCAGCAAGATAGTTGCAAAAAAACATTTACTTCTGCTTCCTAGACTATTCTAAAGCCTTTGACTGTGTGGATCATATATTCAAAATAGAGAACTGGAGAAAACAAAAATAATAAAGTTTTATTTACATTTTTAGGAGACAACGTCGATTAAAAACTCTTTAAAATCAAGGGAAATAGGAAGTAATTCCTTAAAAACATTTTAATATTGAATCCCTTATTTACCACACTTTTGATAAGTGAATTAATAATATTTGAGGGATCAATGCATGATCTTATTTCCTCTTGTCTTATCTTATTAAGTGTGTAATTTTATTAGGTTTGGCTTCCAGATTTTTTTAGAAATATATCTCTTTTTATCAGTGTTAGAGATATTATGTTTATCTCTTGATGTTTTGTTACCTTCAAATTCTTTTAGATATGCATTCCACTTTATATAATTCTAGAAGTTGGCAAATTTAACGCTCTGGGTTTTGTTATATAAACTGAGTGCCCTTTAAGTCTCTATATCAATTATAAATTATACTGGTATATTTTTCCAGTTATTATAGTGACTCACTGTGGAGACTATTTGCAATATAAGGGTTTTAGTTGGTAAGAGGGTCTTTTAACAAAAATCCCCACATTCTGTTATATCTATAGCGTTTCTTGTGACCCCTATTTTCGGGTGTCACATTAATGTCAATTCTTAAAAATTTCAGTTTTACTAAATGCGTTTGTTATTGCATATATACATAGATTCCTCCTATGCAGTACCAGGCTCTCCCATGTACTGCAAGTTAGGGCACAGGAAGGTGACTTTAAGCTCCCTATTCACGGAGCTTAGCTGGAAGCGCTACCTATTCTTAGTGTGAGCGTCTGACGTCAGACGCAACCCTGACGCACGTTTCGTCACTCGGGCGTGACTTTTTCAAAGGGAGGGGCGAGGACCTCAACGGAGCCTCCTATTTATAGCGTATTGGTTACTATGGTTACCCTTTAACTCTCACCAAGTGAGAAGGGTATATATAGATATGGTATGACAAGCTTAAATGATATCCTTCTTAATTTCTTTACATTATAAATTTATCTATTATCACTTAGTGATTCTAAGTTCCTACCCCTACTATCTGTTGGAACCACAGAGAGGTGGAATTATTGTTCTCATTTGCGGGTCTCTTTTGGTTTCCCAATATTATACTTTATTCCATAAGAGTATATTTAAAACCCAATGTAGGAGTATATTCAAAACACATATATATATATATAGATGTTTGCATGTATAAATACATACATATAAATGTGTCTTCCATTTACTATCTTCAGAATTGACTATCAGCATAAAAATGTTGTGGTTACATAACCTCCTAAATATTCAGTTCATATATATTCAAATAGGTGGAGATTCCTTGAAACTTATATGTGCATTTATTTATAATAAAAATGTGTTTAAAATTACAACAGTGTACTTGTATTCTTATTTATATATAGTGTGAAAACATTAAATATTTAAAGTGCTGTAAAGTAATCACAGCATATTAGTGCTCGTATCTATATACAACAGTAGTGATTTTAAATTACTATATAAAGTGCTAGCAGTGCTTATAAGTTATTTATTATATAACTCTTATGTTGTCATACATTACATGTACATTAGTGATATGTTTAAAGTAAAAATCAATTCTAGTGTCCATATTTATATACATCAAATAATGAAAGGAAAAAGAAAAAAGAAAAAAACAAAAAAACTTTTTAATTTTGTACTGAGCTAATAACAATATGATACTGCTCTTATTATATGTGTATCAGTAGTGATTTATAACTTTTGTGCTGTTATCAAAATATTGATGGTGCTTTTATTATTCTTAGTATTCATCCTTATTGTAGTTATCAATCATGAATACTCATAGTGCCTTTATGTAATAGTTCCTAGGTATATCCTTCTTATATCTTAATTCTTTTCTTATCTTTCAGAGAAAGAAGGGGGGGTTTTCAAAGTTTTTATATTCATTTAAGAGTGGTCCCCACAGTTATTATATAACCATTTTTATACTGTTTCAGGGGGTGACTATGGATGTATCCAGGATAACGATGGAGTGTATTTTTTAATACTAAATATAACTTTGTCATGTTTAGCATTTGATCACACCTCTATTGGGATTTAGAGAAATGCACTAAATGAGAATCCCTCATTGAGTCCTTTTGGTGTTTGTGCCTGTAACTCATAGATCCATTTTGATTCCTTTTTAAGTAGCATCGTGTCTAAATCCCCTTTTCTTGGGCCCAACTTGACTCCATCTATTGCACAAAATTTCAAAACAGATGTATCTTTTTTATGTTTTAGTTTTACATGTCGAGCAATTGGTGTGTCATATTCATTTATGATTGAGCAAATATGTTCTCCCATTCTACGTCTGAGCTCTCTGCTAGTTTTACCGACGTAGATCTTCGTACAAATACATTGCACTATATATATGACTCCCTTTGTTTTACAATTATAAAAATCTTTTATGGGGTATGTTTTGCCCGTTATTGGGTGAATGAATTCCTTACTTGGTTTTATGAAATTGCAGTATTTGCATCGTCCACATTTGTAACACCCTGTTAGGGGTTTCAGCCACATTTTTTCTTTTGGTTTGTCTTGTTGGAAGTGGCTATGTACTAGTAAATCCTTTAAATTGGGACTCCGTCTGTATGTCATTGAGCTATTTGGAGTAACTTTAGTCTTGAGATCTTCATCTGCAGTCAATAGATACCAAAACTTAGAGAAAATATCTTTAATTTTTTCTGAGTTATGTCCATATGTCAGTATACATCGTATTACCTCACTTTCCTCACTTGAGGTTATTTCTTCTTGCATAATAGGACGTTCCTGACTTGTTGTACCTTTTATTGTATTTAGTAAATCTGTTCTTTTGGTATTCTTTGCATATTCATATGCTCTTTTTAGACATTTATTCGGGTACCCTCTGTTTTTAAATCGTTCCCTAAGTTTGTCAGCCTCAACTTTAAAGGAGATGTCATCACTGCAATTTCTACGGATACGTAGATATTGGCCTTTAGGTATACCTTTTTTTTGGGGTCCATAATGTTGGCTTGACCACTCTAATAAGCTATTAGACGCTGTTTCTTTCCTATATGTTGTAGTGCTGATATTTCCCATTTCGTCCTTTGTTATTTTCAAGTCCAAAAAGGCCAGTTCAGTTTGGTTTATTTCATATGTAAATTTTAGTCCTAGGGTGTTTTTATTGAGGGTGTCTATGAAGAGAGACAGTTGTCCTTTTGTTCCAGTCCAAAAGATGATAATATCGTCTATGAACCTTCTCCACATTAGTATGTTATCCGTAATATTGTTCATAGAATCTTCGAAGACACATCTCTCTTCCCACCACCCTAGGAAAAGATTTGCATAATTAGGGGCGCATGACGTCCCCATTGCTGTACCTTTAATCTGATGTATCCATTTGTCAGTAAAGATAAAGTAATTCCTAGTTAGTATGAATTCCAATAGGGTTAGTAGGAACTCATTAAATTGTTCAGCTTTTGTTCCTCTTGTTCTTAAAAAGAAACCCACTGCCTCAATACCCTGTGTGTGGGGTATGGAACTATATAGGGCTTCCACATCTATGCTGACAAGCCATGTTCCAGCAGGTACCACTGTGTCTTCCAGTTGTCTCAATATATCTGTAGTATCTTTGATATATGAGGGAAGGCCTGTAACAAAATTACTGAGATGATGATCCAGGAACTTACTGATGTTTTCAGATAAATTATTGTTCCCGGATACAATCGGTCTACCCGGTATAGGGAGTACCTTTTTGTGCACTTTTGGGAGGGCATAGAATGTTGGAACAGTTGGATTCTTTGGTAACAGAAAATCATGTGTGTTGTTGTCTATTATTCCTTCTATCAGGGCTTTATCCAGGATTGATTTAAGTTCCTGTTTGTAAGTGCAAGTAGGATCTCCTCTCAATATTTCATAAGTTGATTTATCTTTTAGTATCCTTTCACACATTTTCTTGTAATCTTCATTGTTCATTATCACTATGTTCCCTCCCTTGTCTGCTGGTTTTATTTGTATATTCTTACAATCTTGGAGTTCCTTCAGAGCTCTATTTTCCTTCATACTTAAATTATAAACTGATCTTTGTTCTTGTGTGTATAATTTTTCAAGTTCTTTAGTTACCTGTTGTACAAACACACTTATATTTGGGTAGTCATTAATTTGGGGAGTGAATTTGCTCTTTTTTTTCCATATTTTTGGTGCCCCCTGTTCTGTTAGGGTGCCTTCTTGATTTTCATTCTCTTCTATCAATGCCATCATATCCATAAATATATCATGATCTTCCTTGTCAATATTTAGATGAACATATTCCTTCATTGTTTTCATCTTATAGAACTTATAGAGGGCTAATTTTCTACCAAAGAGGTTCAAATCTTTTATATTGGTGAATAAGTCCACTCTAGATGAGGGGACAAATGAAAGACCCTTCTCTAAGACAGACTTGTGTGCATCATTTAGTGCAAAAGTTGACAGGTTCATTATTTGTAATTGGTTTTCTAGTTTTGAATCTTTAAGGGTTATCCCTAATTTTGAGGGCTTCGATACCGATTTGGTCTTATTTGTGTGTATGTTGCTTTTCTCTTGCCTCTCTTTATATATTGGGCCTTGTCTAAAAAAACCTTCTCCTGTCTGTGTTCATATTCGTGTTCTTGAGCTAACCTAGTTCTCAATCCCCTTTGTGTCAGGTTCATATTTCCCTCCGCTCCTGATCTTGCAGTGGGATCCTCTACGTCTGAGGTCTCATATTCTGATGAGCTTACATCTGATGATATTTTTGTTGTTCTGTTCCTTTTTAGGGGAAATTTATATATCCGATTGTTTTTATAATCATCTTGATCTCTCAGGAATTTCTTCTGTTTTCTAGTCCTAATTTCATTTTTGAACCTTTCCAAATTTTGATTGAGCTTTTGACAGTTTATTTCATAATCTGTTTTGTCTTTAAAAGTTTCAACCAATTTTTGGCTATTTTCTAGGTTAGCACTAAATATTTCCAAATGATTTTTTTCAGTTTGCACTATTAATTCCATTAGATCTAATGAACATTGTGATAAGATGTCTGTCCATTTCTTTAGAAAGTCTTCATTCATTAGATTAGTTGCTGGCATTATCTTAATCCTTAAGCCTCTTGGTATTATTTTCTGCTTAATGTAATTTTCTAAGCTTGTCAATTCCCATACTATTCTCACTTGTTTTTTTAAAATATTACTCAGGTCTTTAAATGCAGATCTTATATTAATGTCCTCATCTTTTCTTTCTATTGTTGTTTGGTTGAAGCTTTCTGCTGCTTCATTATGTAAACTTGCAAATTTCCAGCTGTCTATATTCAGACTTGCCATCTTTTTTCTTTCAGAAAGAAACAGGATTTCTAGAGGGATAAATTAAAGTTCCTGAAAATTGAAATAAAAACCCCAAGTTTGTGGATTAAACCACTGATAATTGCATATATTAGTAGTGGGAAGTGTAAGTACTTTCTCTTGGTGCTTCACACCTGTTTCACATATATTCAAAATAGAGAACTGTTGTGTGGATCACAACAAAATGTGGCATGTCCTTAAAAATATGGGAGTACCAGATCATTTCATCCTCCTCCTAAAGAATCTGTATGTCGACCAAGAAGCCACAGTCATACCCGAACATGGGACAACAGAATGGTTCAAGATCGGAAAAGGAGTGTGACAAGGTTGTATATTGTCACCTTATTTATTGAACTTATATGCAGAGTACATCATGCGCAAGGCTGGACTGGATGAGTCCAAAGTCGGAATCAATATTGCTGGAAGAAATATCAACAACCTCAGATACGCCGATGAAACTACTCTGATGGCTGAAAGTGAGGAGGAACTGAAGTACTTATTGATGAGGGTAAAAGAAGAGAGTGTAAAAGTTGGCCTGCTGCTCAATGTTAAAAAGACGAAGATCATGGCAAATGGCAATCTCACTTCCTGACAAATAGAGGGGGAAGAAGTAGAGGCAGTGATAGATTTTATTTCCTTGGATCCAAGATCTCTGCACATGGTGACTGTAGTCACGAAATTAAAAGACGTTTGCTTCTGTGGAGGAAAGCTATGGCAAGCTTGGACAAGCTGGTAAAAAGTAAATATATTAAACTATCAGCAAAGGACTGCATAGTTAAAACTATGGTATTCCCAGTAGTAACATACGGATGTGAGAGCTGGACCATAAAGTAGTCTGAGCGCCGTAGAATTGACACCTTTGCATTGTGGTGTTGGAGAAGACTCCAGAAGCGTAGATGGCACAAGACAGAGGCGGAGATGGATAGATGAGGTCACTGAAGCAACGAACAAGAACTTGATGGAGCTCAGAGGGGCAGTGACAGAGAGATGCACCTGGCGTGCTGTGGTCCATAGAGTCATGGAGAGTCGGAAAAAACAATATAAGGCTTAGCCAAGTGAACTTTTTGTGCCAATAGGTTTTCATCTGACACGGGGACATACTTTGAGGTTAGAAGTAAAAAGATTTCACCTTAAAGAAAGAAAAGGGTTCTTCACAGTAAGGGTGGTTAATCTGTGGCACTCTCTACCAAAGGAGATGGTGGGAGTGGATTCGATAGATAACTTTAAAAAGGGATTATATATATTTTTGAATAAAAAGGGCATTCAGGGTTATCCTGAATAATTAGAGAGGGAGTATTTATCCAGGGAGGAATCCGATCACCAGTATCTGGGGTCAGAAAGGAATTATTTTTTTTCCTCTTTTGTAACAACTGGAAACGTTTCACTTGGATTTTTTTCTGTTTGCCTTCCTCTGGATCAATTAACAGACTATAGGATATCTTAAAAGGTTGAACTCGATGGACTGAAAGTCTTTTTTCAACATTGGTTACTATGTAACTATGTAATGTATGGATCCTAATTGTCTGCCAATGAGGCCTATACACTACTGGATGGAATCTGCATTTCATGATAGCTTAAAGATAGGTTTTACTCATTTTTCTGTTCTTTCAAAAAAGCAAGCTTTGTAATGTTAAACACATGCGATTTTTAAATGAGTTCTATGCCCCTTTAAAGATGAACTAAAAATGTTTTATTGTCCATTTTAAAAAGTATGCTTTACACATGTTCTTCTTTTACAGTAAAACATTTAGCATCACATTTAAACTGTACTGTACAAGAACTGGTGATACAGCTATCTCAATGACTGAAACTCACAACTCATGCAGTTTTTCTACTACTCACTGTCTGACAAGAACACCCCCAGAACACTTATATATTCATAGATACACATCATTTGCAATATTGCAAGATTACTGTTTGTTGTTGTTTGATTGTTCGGTTGTGTCCAACTCTCCTTGACCGTATGGACTCCAAGACGCCAGGTACATCTGTCAGTCACTGCACCTCTGAGCTCCATCAATTTAATGTTCATTGCTTCAATAACCTCATCTATCCATCTCCACCTCTGCCCCCATCCTCTTGTGCCTTCGATCTTTCCCAGCATCCTGAGTCCTCTATAGGGAATCCTTTCTTCTAATGGTATGACCAAAATTTTTCAGCTTTAGCCTCATGATCATACCCTCCAGTGAACAGTTTGTCTTGGTTTCCTGAAGATTACTGTTAGGTAGGTCTAAATACATAAAACAGAACGGTATCTATTCTAGCTTTATTGCTCCATGGTTGCGACAAGATTTGCCATTTTATTATCTTCATCTGGGTATTGTATATCATTGACATGTTACAATTCAAATGTAAACTATAATCTTATGAAGACCAACAAGAGCCAATCAAATAAAATCTGAATATCAGACTTGTGGCATTTTGATTTTATTATTCTTTGGTCTTCTGCTGCTTAACATCATCTGTCACCTTAAAATACATTTACACTTATATTTGAACTTCTCTCGGTGTACTCTTTCATATAACAGTAATTTATGTTTAAGCATAACTTTTTCCTTTAAAATACAACACTTTAGACTTGAAGCCCACACATGGAGCCCTTGCAGTTAAAGTGATTTCTTTGACATTTGAATATGTTTGGCAGCCTACATTAAGAGGGCCAAGTTGGCCTCATCTGCAGGCAATTTCGATATTTTCATATTTCCATGTAGATATATGTTAGATGAAGCTCCCACCACTAGAGTGAATTTTATGAAAAAGGATTAGCATGCTGTGGAAGAATATTATATCGCAATGAGTTGACTGTTATGATTAGCATCAAATTGTACAGTGTAAATGTTACTTGCACATCAGAATAGAATAAGTTCTATGGTCTAATTAATTAATAATAAATCAGAATATTTTTATGTACAATGGCCAATCTGTCCCTAAAGGAAAAATGTACTTGGCTAGCCATCTTAAATCTTAAAAAGCTTGTGTATCAGAATGTGTGGATAGAAAATAAGATTAATAAAATATTAAAGCCAACATAAATGGTTATGTAGAAATTGAAATTCAGAAGATCAGAGGGCATAAATGTTGAAAATTTACCAAGCAGATCAAAAGATAGAGTAAAAGAACAGAGAAAGCTACGGAATAATTTAGAAGGGAGCCCGGCGTGTTGAATGCCGGCCAAATATCTAATAGGATAGGTGGGGTGTGGAGAGATGGGAACTGACATCATAGAGAACCGTGGCACAAAGTACCTTATTGCCCTCAGCATCCCACAGTCATGCATATGGAGCAAGTCACAGCACTGTCCTCTCGCCTGAAATTGAACTAGAGCTCAACAGTGTGACCCACAACTGGAAATAATCAATCACGCAAACCACAACTGATATATAGGACTGCGCTGTAGATTAACAGATGGCAGCTTTAGTTAAAGCTTCACCTAAAATTAAATAGAACGTTATTGAAGACCCACTGTAATGCATTTAGAGTGAAAATATCCTTAATAAGAAAGGGAAGAGATTTCTGGCAATGTGCTCTCCATTTATCTACTTGCTCCCCACGCTGACTCCATCTATTTCTAAGTACAGAAGCCATTCTCTTGCAAACCATCAGGGACCTCTCATCTCTAACATAAAACATCTCCATAGACTTATTAATCTCTATAACACCATTAAGCCAACCATTTGCTTTAGATTGTAAGTTTGCAAGTTTTCAATCTTGCATGGTGCTTTGGGGAAAGCACTATGGACACTGGGTTCAGAGCTCAAAGACAGGGACCATCCATCTTTTGTAATGTGTAAATATTGTTTTGCCTTGATCACAACGTATGTATAGCGCTACAGAATATGTTGGGGCATCACATATATAGTTGTGAGCATTGCGGGTTGTGTCTAAAGCTTGCAAGGGCCGCAGTTGCTGGCAAAGAGCACCAAAGTCGTTCCTTGCACTGGTGGGGATGACCGCCATAGGCACTCATCCCTACGACCCATACGACTTAGGCAGTGAGTGCCGAAAGTGCTCACTGCGCTGGTGGAGATGAGCGCCGTAGGCGCTCATCCCTACGACCCCGCATGACTACAGATCAACAGAAATCTCAATTACACAATGCCCAATGCAAGACCCATAGCAGTTTGAAAAAAAAGTGGAAAAATTAGGGCCCATAACAAAAGGAAAGCACATTGCAAAAAGGAAAGCACTTACGAGGTCAAAAAAATACGAAGTTAACGGCACACATACAAAAACAACAAAAACACAAAGAGAAAAAAAAAACATCACACACAGCAGGATGTCTGGGAGTGAGGTTGCACGAGAATTGAAACAATTTGCAGAGTTTAGGCACCTAAGCAAAAAGAAAAATGGTGGCAGAAAAAAACTAAAACGAGGCTACACGACCCCTAACCACTCAAAACACTTCCAGGCACATAAGACTGGAAAGTGGAACTTAGAAAAAAAACAAATACGAGCCGTGGGACTTAGAAAAAAAAATCAGAGGTCGAAAAAATACAAAGTTAACGGCCGAACCGTGCACATCGAAAATCAACAAAAAACCGTGCACATCGAAAATCAACAAAAACACAAAGAAAATAAAAAATAAAAACATCACAGAAAGTACAGGGACAGCCAGGACGCCTGGGAGTGAGATTGCACGACAATTTAAACACAATTTCCCACTTTCGGCAATGGCGGATAAAACAAACGAAAACAAGGCTTCATGACCCCTAACCACACTAAACACCGCCAGGCCAATAAGACTTTTACCCAGGAACGTACGAGATACAAAATACACTATTAGGAGGTACGGAAAATGCTCCAGACCCACGTAACACATAAACAATTGCAGCCATTTAACAACACTAACTTGTAACTAATAACATTACCATTCTAAAATGTGGCTTTACACAACTAAACAAACGGTTTCCCCTCGCGCACGCAGCCTATTTACACTGCACACTTGCCACATTGCTGACACTTACATCTCAGGTCAGCAACAGTCCAAATGTACATTGTATGCTGCAGGAAAATCCAAACAGATTGTTAGCCCTTCAGTATATTGATTGCTGCATATATTAATTACAAATAGGTAAAGTATATTAAATTATTATGTAATTAATTAATATTAAAAAAAATATATATATGAAAAAAGTGCAGGGGAGAGGCTCGCAATGAGCTCAGAGGGTGCTCAGAGGAGCAAAAGTACACGAAGGGAGAGGTTCGCAATGAGCGCCAAAGGAGCTCAGCGTGGGGCTTGCAATGAGCGCCAAAGGGGCTCAGACGACCAAAAGTACACAAGAGGAGAGGCTTGCAATGAGCAGTTTGATTCTCTCTTCAGATGATTCTTGAACTTTTGACCAAATCATCTCAGCATTCTTAGTGTTAGTAATAAAAACTGAACCTAAACTTTAAGCTCCTACTCTCCACAAACATAGATGAGTAATTGGCAACCAGACATATAGTTAATCTCATCTAGGAGTATTCTTTAAAATAAAATAAACATTATTTAAGGTGGAATCTGCCTTTATCATGGGACACCAAGCATGAGAGAATGGCTCACTATGGGCCTCATTCAAATGCGATTTGGCCAATTGAATAGGGCTCTAAATAAGCACATAACATATTTTATTTAAAGACGTTTTTAGTCAGTAAACATCTATCCTAAAGCAAGGTTATCACTAACTAAAAACTTCTTTAAAAAAAAAAGCTATGCGTTTATTTAGAGCCTTATTCAATTGGCCAAATTGCAATTGAATGAGGCCCTATGACTGTAAGTATTACACAGCCCAACATGAATATCCTGCAGGACATAAGATTTTTTTCATTATAGGCCTTATTCTATTTTTTATATGAAGAAAATGTGGGTATTCGAAAAATATAAGCTATTATGATTGTTGCCATGAAACTGCATTTATTTTCAGTAAAGTAAAACCCCAGTAAATCCTTGTTTACACATGCAAGTTGTTCATTTTTTTCTTTTATGAGTTGTATTTCCTCTGAAAAATCCAACAGTATTCATCCATCATGGCTGGATCCCACTTGCCTTGGTATCTCCATGGTTATATTTGTGAAATAATTCTCATCGCTGACTGCTCCTTGGTTCTTGGTGAATAAGTCAAGATGCAAATGCAAAAAGTAGATCTTTAAAGACATCATGCAGCCAACATTTTCATAGTTCTTGAGAAAATCGTGAATAAACTGGCAGTAATTTTACTCTTTATGGTTCCTCATAAAACCCATGACCACAGACATGTATGAACCCATGCAGCAAGCTCCTTCAGAATCAATTTTTCTTCAAAATCATTATCATTCAGTAGCTTCCTAATCCGCAGACCATCAAAGATAAGTTCTTTGAGTTTTGTTTTGTGTCCCTAAGGAAATGTTTGGCCAAATGTTTAAACTCTTGAAGTCTAGAACCTAGATCCTCTGATCTCGTACCAAAAATGTAAGTTTATTTTGAGGTATCAAGTAATGCACACTTACATTTTCAGGACTGTATGCATCTCAATGTCTGTCTCTAATGTAGATGAATCTATGTCTTCCCAGATTTCTGGAAGCTTAAGTATGGGAAGACCTTCATCATGAGGAACTGGCCTTATAGCCAACGGTACATTTGTATACTTAATATTGCACTCTTTTTTTAAAAGTCTTCTGTTTAATGAAACAAGAATAGCAATAATCTAAGTGACTGGTTTACTCTTGCCAAACCGTAGGAACTGCAAAAGGCATACATTTATTATTTTGTTGTTGTTTAGTCGTTAAGCCTTGTGCGACTCTCGTTGACTCTATGGACTGCAGCAAGCCAGGCACAACAGCCAGTAAGTGCCCCTCTGAGCTCCAACAAGTTCATGCCTATTGCTTCAGTGCTCTCATCTGTCCATCTCTGTCTCTGCAGCCCCCTTCCTCTTGTGCCTTCAATCTTTACCAGCATCAGAGTATTTTCTAGGGAATCCTGTGTTCTCATGATATGGCTAAAATATTTGAACTTTAGCCTTGTAATCATTCCTTCCAGTGGACAGTTTGGCTTGACCTCCTGTAGTATTGACTGTTAATATCTTTGCTTTTTAATAGCATGTCCAGACTTGCCATAGCTTTCCTCCCTAGAAGCAAACATATTTTAATTTCATGGCTGCAGTCACCATCTGCTAAGATTTTGGAGCCCAGGAAAATAAAATCTATCACTGCCTCCACTTCTTCCCCATCTATTTGCCAGGAACTGAGATTGCTGTTTGCCATGATCTTCGGCCCTTTAGTTCCTCCTCACTTTCAGATACAGTATTATCCTTTTGTTATTGATATTTCTCCCATCAATATTTATTCCGGCTTTCGATTTGTCCAGCCAAGCCTTACACATGATATATTCAGGGTATAAGTTGAATAAATTAGGTGACAATATACTACTTTGTTGCCCTCCTTTCGTGATCTTGAACCATTCTTTTGTTCCATAGCGGTGGAGTTACTGTGGAACTAACAGCAAATGCTTCCACAACAGTACAAGCAACAAAAGCGAGGTTAGGTGATGTGTTTCCTCCCACTTCCTGTCAGGAAGAAGTAAGCAGTGATGCCAACTACAACAAATAAAGTATGTGCAGAAACAAACAACTGCTTATTCTCGAACAAAAAATTTGCTATAATATAAAGATGTGATGTGCTGAACTTTTTTAAAGCCCAGATATAAAATCATCATTCAAAAATATTCAGCTAATATAGTCTATGTTACAAAAAACAGTGTTATAGATGAGGAGAAAGGAGTAATCTACCTTACTCTACTCCTAACTTAATACCCTCCCATTATCTACCAAAGTCCGCCTTACCCACTCTTCCACCAACTCCGACCAACATGTCTCCCTATTCCCACTTGTTAATATTATATCAAATTGTTATTATTTACCCTGAAATAACATAATAATATCAATAATTTCAGACATTTCATGTAAAAATGTTGAGCTCTTCGTAAAAATTGTATCTGGAACATGATGATAAAGAAATCACTATATTTTCTACTAGTTATCTTTTTTTTCTAAAGTACCAGTGACATTTATGTGCATCTCACTATGCTAATTTGTAACATGGAATACTTGATTAGAGTCAGAGAGTGAACCATATAACACAATGTTTTTTTTCTTATAATTAGCTGATACTAATATAAAGTGGAATTATTAAGGGTTTGAGCAACCGTTTGATTTCTGGTGAGGTTTAAGCTGTACCAGGAGAAATCTTCATTCATAAGTAGACCACTTATAACTTTTATATTTAAAACAAATGTGATAACTCTGCTTGTCCTGGAGGTATCTATTATATTTTGGTGAATGATGTGTGTGAGGGGCAATTACTTTTCTGGTTGAACAGGGCTTGCATTTATCACTGCAAGCTGTGTGCAATTATAAGATACAATTATAAGACAAGTCCTTCCTTCCCAACCTCTCCCAAGCCAATAGTTGAGATAAACACACACCTTAGTCTCCAAGCTCTCAGGATGTGTTGAGACCAGACGAAATTGAAGATCCACAAGATTTTATCTAAAATGGATTTATGTTCATAACTTACTCAGCTGTTAAATGCGTTAAGATTGTTACATACTATACAAACGAGAAGTCATTTTGCAGACTCAACCCATTTATACGGCTATTAGAGAAGGATATAACTTTCTATTTAAATGCTCTTTTGCTGTTTATTTATTTACTAAGCATCGTAGCTGATTTATTACAAATACTCTGGCAACCGAAGCAATATACTTGTACCAAGAGACGAGTCTGATTCTCACACCAATTAGCAGATATGTGTCAGAAGCATAAAAATTGAGAACATGGCCTAAAATAATGAAAACTCGATTTGACAAAGGAGAATAATAGAAAGTAAAGCTGCACTTAGTGATCTTTATAAATAAATGTGTTTTACTTAATGACCTCAATACATATACTTATTTTACTGAGTACAGTATGTACATTCTAAACACTACAGTCTTTTATTGCTAAAATAGATCACATTTCAAATATGGAATATGTAAGAAGCAGACTGATTCATTCTATACACATACAGATTTATTTTATTTAAAAATAAAACTTGTTTTCCACACCCCCAGAGCTACCTTCATAGACAAAGTGTACCTCCCAATAAAACAACTGAATTTGGGTATGGATTTTAACCCTTTACTAACCTTCAAGGCAGCTGCAGCTCAATGCAGAGACCTACAGATCAGTATCTGGCTCCTCGTGCTTCATTTTACTGGGGGACTACACATCCCATGATTCCTTTCTGCACAAATTGCCATCACAGATTGCTACAATGTAATAAAATGCTTAACTGTCTGTGATTGGCCAAAATAAATTATGAATATTATGCTAATTTTAGTAGGGATTTGCAGGGGTGTTAACTAACAAAAGTAACTGCTTTGGTCAAGACATTTAGCAAACATCAGGGTGAGTTTGTTAATGTTTATTTTGGTATTTTTTTCCATGCAAACATTTTTTTCATATACTTCTGATTCTCCTTTATCAGATGCATTCATGATTCAGGAAACTTAAATAAGCCTTTAATAAAACCTTATGAGAAAAAAAATGACAGTATGGTGACGATATATTGAAGAACCACTATAATGGTCCAGTTTTCATAATGCTTATTTTATTTAGTAAAATCCAATATAAGGAACTTTTCAATCTAGTGTTGATCATTTGTGAGAATGCTTACTCTGAAAATAGTTAATTTTCCCCTTGTATTTTTGGTGGAGCTCCTCCTACCTTATGACAAAGTTCACTATGTATAACCATGTCCTTGCAGCTGCCTCATTACTGCAAAGTATAGCAGAATCATTCAGGCTTGGCAAATTGGTTAGTTTTTACACATATGTAAATCTGAGGATACCGCTATGGTCATATTAGTGTAAATATGGTAGAAATAAATAGAAAGAGCCATAATACTTAAAGAAATAAGGAAGGTTCCTGGACTTTACTAGGTATGTGATATGACTGTGTTTATTCACTTTTATGTGCTTCTTTCCTTAAGAAGTCATTAAAAGCTCTCTTTTTACTGCTTAAAACCAAATAGTCCATGTATGAGCCTGCCCACTGCAGCATATGCAGACACAGACTTTGTAGGGCTTGATGTGCAGTGTAGTGTCCTAGTCTGTCAGGAATTACGTTTTAGCCGCATGCTGCAGCACCTTTTCTGTACATGGCCCCTGATAGGCCTACGGACTCTGTGTCTGCATACGCTGCAGTGGGAAGATCTATACAGGCAATCATTGTATGATTTTAGGCAGTAGAAACAGAACTTGTAATTGCTTCTTAATAAAACAAAGTAAATACAAGTAAATAAATACATAGGTATATTACATACCTAGTAAAATCCAGAAGCCTTCCATATCCCTTTAAATATGTACAGACATTAAGCTAAAGGCTTATGCATATTGCGCCTTACGTGGGATCTTCTTCAGAAGCTCCAGTAGGGCATGGTATGCGTGAGGCATATACATTACTACATATAGATGTTTTTTCCCTTATGGCTCTTAATTCGAAAACTTAAAGCAAAAACAATTCTGGCAGCCATACCCCTCCCACATACTATTCCTAAGACATTGGCCGCTATTCAATGGCAAGCCAGAAATTTGCTACAGTTACAGAGTGATTCAATGGAACAAGCCCGCACGTTAGGTGTCGAAAGCCGAAACTGTAAACAATGCAATCGTATGTAGCATGTCGTATGTAGCGTATGTAGCATGACACGCATGTCATGATCAATTACGCAAGGCCGTAACTACCCATTTAGAAACAGCCAATAGTAAATGAGACCGTCATCATTACGTCAGTAAATCATGAAAGTTAAACGACAATCAATTAGCGTTTAGAAGTCTGATATGCGATCA
Source organism: Discoglossus pictus (assembly GCA_027410445.1). Lineage (NCBI taxonomy): Eukaryota > Metazoa > Chordata > Amphibia > Anura > Alytidae > Discoglossus > Discoglossus pictus. Next base: position 149,263,312 of record CM050170.1, read on the forward strand.
GACTCGCAATGCGGCAATGAACAAAATAATAAAAATGAATACTGTTCTAGTCCATGTGGGTGGCCTGATATGTATTAACTGCTTGATTACCGAGATTGATATGACATGGAAATGAAACATAAAAACAAATATTTTTTGATTGCAGATTTAGGAGCTTGAGACTGTTGTGCAATTAATTCTAATCAGTATTGATTTTTTGTTTGCATTTACAGTGCTACGAACATGTGTTTAACCCCCTTGCGAGTCCTATCTGGTACTCGTAGGATTTTCTTCTACATTTGCCATTTACGGATGTGAGAACATTTGCGGGCTTGAGGAATTGTAGCAAATTACGGGCTTGAAAGATCAAAAGCTTAGATGAGTTGGAATTACGTTTTTAACAATTGCAGGGATTTTCAGCTTCTAACCCGCAAATCCTAAAAGACGCCATTTCAATAGCAAATTAGTTAACAGGCTCGATTACGGGCTCCAGTAACTTACAATTGCTCAATTAAATAGCGGCCATTGTGTTGCAAATGTCTAGTATGTTTAGCTAGTTTTATTTTTGTTAAAAAGATCATAAAACAATATAAGTGACTGGCTAACCTTAAAATGACACGGGACAATTGTTTTAAATGCATTTAAAAGTTTAAAGAAATATAAAAGTTGTTTTTTTGCATGAAAAATTATCCAGTTTAAATCCCTGGATCGTACCGTATTATATATACCTTATTAGCAGATATGTATGATTTATACAGCTATATTACTGCATATTGACTTTACAAGGGTAAGCTTTTAGGGCTGCTAAATATTCAAATACATTTATTGTGCTATTAGTCCTGAAAAAAGAAAATACGCTGTGACACATTAACCATATACCTCTTTATGATATAAAAATAAAAACATATTTCCTATTTAAACATTAGATTAAATAGACATAAAGTAAACTAATATATGATCCTTTTAAAAGAAATTTAAGTGAGCCAATTTTAAAGATGTGAATATTTCTCGGTCAGTGGTTTATAGGCTCTGGTAAAACTGCTGGTTTATAGAAGTGTTTTTTCTTCTTTTCTTCCAACACTAATTATTCTTTCAGGGAGAATAAATGTTAATTGCATGTTCCTATCTTCTATTATACAATGATGGAATAATGTGAAAGGACTGGATGGAATAATATGTGGACATTTAAGGAGCTGTGAGTTTTTAACATCTGAAACAAATTAACTTTTCTTTTATGCCCAGTGTTGCGAGAGTCTCTTGTAGTCTCAAAGAGCGTATTATTGGCACATGGCGTAATAGGAGCGCTGTAATGCCCTGAAAACAATAGCTACAGTAGATGTGTTCATTAGCCACTCAATAATACAATTCATATTGAATTATTTAAAATTAGTTTTCAAGCTGCTGCTGGTATATAAGTACTATAAATTCAACGGAGAGAGGTGGCTTTCTCTAGATTGCGGTGCTAAATTTTCAGGCACAAAGTGTAACCAATGAGGGAGTCTCCATTGGCATGAAGCTTGCTGTGTTAAAGTCATTTTACTTGGCAACATGCTTATGCACAAAACCCTTAGGACTGCTCTCCTTGCCACTTTATCAGGGTGGAGGCAATCAGCTGAACTGAAGGCTCATGCTTAACCCAGCGATAAGCAACTTGAAGGGCCTCATATACACCCCCCGAGTTCTTAAGAAGGTCTTATAGCATGTTAATTCTTTTTATTTTACTCAATTAAAATGGTTCAATTACGATTTTTGCACGTTGACCAGTTGTTCAGTCGTGCCCAACTCTCCATGACCCTATGGACAGCAGCATGCTAGGCACATCTTGTGACTGGTTGTGCTAATCCATAAGGATTTCATGGCAAAGATACCGGAGTGGATTGTTAGTTCCTTTTCAAGTGGGCGGCGATTTGTCTGTCCTCTCTGCTATGAACTGCCGATCTTTGGTGACCCTACATGGTATAGCTTGCAGCTTCATTAGGGTACACAAGCCCCTTCACCACCACAAGGTAATGATTCAAAAGGGGTCAATTGCTATAGCAAAGGAATTGATTGGTAATAGATGTTTAGATATTAGAAATTCAAGTGTGTATTATTGGACTATGTATTGCTTAAGGTCATGGGTGTAGGAACTGGGGGGGATGAGGGTGACAAATCCCCCCAGATTTCTCATTGTGTGTATGTATGCGTATAGAAGTTGTTAAATGTTCTGTGTATCAAGTGAAAGTTAGTAAAAGGCATTGAGTCCATGCTTTCATTCTGCAATTCTGCAAAAGAGGACCATAAATATCTTTAATATGAAATCACTTGAGCCTTTTGAGTGCTTTATATAATTCTCACTATATGCCTTTTACAATAAGCCCTAATGTATTCTCTGAATGAAAACATTTTGTGCTGTTGAAATGTAATTATGGCATTGATATAATGAAAATTGTTGCTATCCATTTCTTTAGTTATGACATCTAGTAACACCAAGTCAATCCCCAAGGAATGAAGGCACTTTATAAGGATACAGCGATATCTCTCTGTGCACAGAAATTAAAGGCACATGTAAATCATCAATACTCTACATTATCACAAAAAACACTGAAAATCAATAGAATTTTTTTTTGGAAAGTGTCAAATTGATACACATTTCACAAATGTTAAGAGATTTTATATAGCCTTGTTATTGCTTTAGCTGCCTATTTCACTGCAGGTTCTGCAAGGACCAAAAAGCAAAAGCACCCTGAAAAAGGCAATAAAATTCTCACTGCTACAACCAAAAAATGTAATCTTATTACTTTGGATTCTGTTTCCAATAATCACATCACAGTGACAGACTTAACCCTATATATAACGAATATGGTGTTCATGTCATATTAGCATTAATACACCATATCAATCCCCTTTCAGGTATGTACACTGACAAGAAGCCATGTTTAATATGGTTTATGTATTGAAGAACGAAGCATCTGAGGGCACATTTGCATGTCCCTGCTCAGCTTCCCAGAATGCAGTGTAATGACTGTATTTCTCGGAAGCAAGTTGTTTAACTTGTTCTAGACATTCAGATGTGAACACAGATGTACTATTTATTTACTGTACTACTGTACGGTGGAGGGCTTCTATCGCTCTTTTGCCCACCATATATTAAATAATGGTTCTGGTGAACTACCTACTCATAAGGTCCACAACACAAGCTGAGATCCCGCTCCAATATGATGATAGACAGTAACCTTGAAATGGCTGTCTGTGGGTAGGATTCCCAGCTTGTGTTAAAATCCAACCTTGGCTTTTGCAAAAAAGCTGTGTAATACAGCGGGCTTAAGCTTAAAGGAAGCCATGTTTAAAATGGTTATGGATTGAAGAACGAAGCATTTGTGGGCACATGTCCCAGTTCAGCTTCCCAGAGTGCAGTGTAAAAACTGTATTTCTCGGAATTCTGAACAAGAAGCAAGTTGTTTCACTTGTTTTAAACATTCAGATGTGAACACAAATGTGTGCTATATACATATATATATATATATATATATATATATATATATATATACATATATATATATATATATATATATATATATATATATACATTTATAAACAAGAAGTTACAACTGTTGTTACAAAAATTGTTAAAATCATACAGACCCCATAGGGTTAATATCCTTTACTAAAAGTGCACCATCTTGCATTTAAGGAAAACTTCATCCAATTAGGACCTGACGTAAGGTGCCGGTAAGCATAAAGAATCTTGCGGTGCAGGGAATCCTATCATGAAGGCTATCATGGCAGCAATTTAAATATCTATAATCCCTAAAAGGAGCTTCAAATTAAAACGTTTTTACACATTTTAACTGCCCAACATGATGATGCAGAGCAGTTTTTAATGACTGCTGTGACTCTTTAGCTACCAGAAACACATCTACAGACAGTAGAGTTGTAATAATAATGAGCCCATTATGATAATAATTGTCCCACAATGCAATGTGAGTTTGAATAACTGAGTATCCCCATAGTAATGTGTTTATGGTACCCTCATGGATGACGCTTTATTGCATGGTCCTTATGACTCTTATCTGTCATCAAATCTACGTTTTAAGCCAGTGAATGCCGCCCAAGCTGTACTGAGCTCACAATCACCCCCACCCCATCTCCTTTAGCGCGTTGAGTACATTTTCCTCCTGTCGTAGTCCATTGAATGTGGTACATGAGGGAGCATTTGTGCGTATGTGAGCATCTCACTTAGCCCAGTAAATGGATTCATTCCCCTCCTCTCACCTGCTACCAACACATGCTGGCCTCCTGTTCCTCTCAGCTGAATGCGTGTGACCATATGTGTGACCATGTGCAGTATGTGTTCACCAGTGCATGTGTGTTACTGTGTATGTATTATTATATGACTGCATCACAGTGCATTCTTCTCTATGAAACAGTGCATGTATCATTGTAACGGTGTACTGTATGTGCTAGAACATGTAACTGCATACCTCCCACCTGCATACAGTCTGCAAAAACCTTACATGCCTGTGATGTATGTAACAAATTAAATCGGCAGGTATGCAAGATAGGAGAATAAAAGCATTTGAGGTAAAATCTTATATTTAGATGATTTTGATTGTGTCTTGGAGGATTCCATCTTAGACAATTTTTCTGTCAGTATATTTAGGGGTTATCCTGTGAGGGTTTACTCTTCCATTAAGTTCTAGATTCAGGTTTGCTATTCAGAGAGCTGATTCCAAGAGAAGCAAATCTACAGTTGACAGTACATGTATCTGTATGTGACATTCTACGTGTACATGTGCTAACATGCCACTCCTGTATCTATGTAGGTGGCCAGTCTGTGTGTGCAATAGGAATCATGTGTGGCAGAGCATCAATGGTACATATATCCTGAGATTTCAATTGGCTGACGATGAACGCGTATTCATATGCACTATTAGGTTGTGCTATCACCATTCTCTACAATGTGCAAACAAAGTTTCATAGAAAAACAAAATATATATGTCCATAATAGTCTATACAGACATATATTCCCAAGAACTGGTATTCCAGGCTTCCATCTTTCTCAAAGGCAGGAGGAACCAGAGAAGGCAGAAGATGGCCAGGGCTCAGAAACAGAGTTTTGCTCTTAAATGTGGAACTTTCCTACAAAGACCGTAGTCCGTAACGTAGTCCGTATCAAATTGGCTGCATAAAGCAACCCGGCAACGACTTGTGGGGTAAGGACGAGAAAACCCTACGGGATGTTGAAAATTGAACTCAAATCCTTTGTTCTTTCAAGCCCGTAACTGTTACGTTCCAACCACGCTTATAAATTGCAACAAATTCACTGTCGTTCAAGCCTGTAACCCGCAAATGGAGATAAAAAGCCAACAGGTACTAGAGAGGACCTGCAAGGGGGTTAAACTCCTATCTGTAGCACTGTAAATGCAAATTTACACAAACTAATGTACTTATAATTAAAGGGCAAGTAGGTATTTAAGTTAATAGCACAACATTCTCAAGCTTGCAAATCTGCAATATAAAATACTTTTTGTAATGTTTAATTTCTGTGCTATATCGATCCCGGGAATCAATGTGTTAATACATATAATGGAACTTGCATGGACCTGAATATCATATTTACTGATTTATTCATATTGTATTATTTCTGGAATGCAGGTCTGATCGAAACTCGTAATTCAAACTCGTAAGGGATTGAAATCTAACCTCCATTTTCAGTAACGTAATGATGACAATCTCATTTGCTATTGGCTTTGTCTAAACCCGTAACTATGGGTTTGACTAATTGATCATTTTCACGGCCACACATCCAAAGTTTAAAGGCTTGTGTCTCTGGCGCGTACTGATAGTACTGTATATGTGTCTATATGATAGACACAGTGCCTGTGTATGTATAATACTCCATGTCAAAGTATATGTGTGTATATGACAGCACATGCCCATGACGCTGGATGCGTGTCAAAACATGTCTATATGGATGACACTGCATGTTTACAGGTTACACGTTTACTACTTAGGTTATGACCTTAGGTCACATTTGTGAAACATGGCACCCTGCGTGAGAGTGACAACGAAAAGAGGAGGAGATTCCAGAAGCTGATAATTGGTTACTCTGGATGGTTATTAGAAGCATTTTAAGTGTAAATTATATTGAGGAGGATAAAATAAATTAGGCAATCTAGTGTTAACACATTTATATGGAGCAAAAATGCTTAAAGTGTCCCTCTAATATGTCTGCATGTATATGTGATTATTTATCACACTGAACGTCTTGTTAAAGGACCAATGTATACTGCATCAGTTATAGTTAGGTGAAGGCTGTGTGTGATAGAGAGATGGAGAGGCGCAGGACTTGCACTTATTGATGCAGGCTGTCTGCCTTGGGCCATGTTTGGGGGAGAGCATGTGTCAGATTCTATGAGATCCCATTATCTAAACACCCCTCTTCACTCCTCTTTTCTCCTAAAAAAATGTTTTGCACCGGGGCCCTTTATTCACTAGCTCTGCCACTGTATTTAACAATATATTTAGGAAAATTATTTAGGCCGTGAAGTAGTCAAAAGTACTGGTTGTTAGTTAGCAAACAAATGCTGTTTTTCTTGAACTACTGTGGTCCTTTAAAGGTGGTTGTATGGAAGATCAATAAAAAGAGACCATATTATACTCTTCAAATAGAGAGAACTTTTGCAGAGAGACTTCCTTCTCTTCTCTCAGACACGTACCCTTAGAGTATATTTAAAACTATGTTTATAGGAAGAAAACAAATAAAATAAAACAAATATGATTAACATACAAATAGTATACTATGCATGGAGGCTAAATATAAAAAGCTAACTAAGGCTAATAATTCCATAAAGAAGGAACAAGTTACACTTATGTCTGTCTAAACTTAGAATCTAAAGCTTCTCTGTAGGAACAAAGACCTAAGCTTAGTGACTCACCATTAATACAGAAAAACTCAGCTTGATCATGAGAGAAAAGCGCATTTAAAACATAACCCATGCAGTTTTTACAAGGCATAGGTTCATAAAAAGTATATACCAAGTACAAGGTCTGATTGGTAAATATGAGGCAGAGAAAATGTTATATTAAAACATGCTGAGAATTATGTTCTGGACACAAGTAAACAGCTGTTTCTGTGATAAAGATATAATATATATTTTATCCCTGACTTTATATTTTCTAATCTAGTAAAATAAATAAGAAAAGATAAACTAATAAAACAATGTGTGTGAAAATGAAAGATGTGGAGAGGGAGAAAAAAAGGATAATGGTGAAGGGGTTGATTTGGCTAGAATGCACATCATTGGTTATGCTATTTTAATAATACTTCAATGAACATGCGGTGGAGGTGGCCTTGGGTTCAAATTCTGCTTCCTCTATTTAAAAAAGTCAAAAAAATGCTAGATAACACAACTATATCAAATTCGTCTTCTTATAAAACCACTGTGAGACACATACAGTGGATATAAAAAGTCTACACACCCCTCTTAAAATGTCAGGTTTCTGTGCTGTAAAAAAATTAGACAAAGATAAATAATTTCAGAACTTTTTCCACCTTTAATGTGACCTATAAACTGTACAACTCAATTGAAAAACAAACTGAAATATTTTAGGTGGAGGGAAGAAAAACAAAAAGGAAAAATAATGTGGTTGCATAAGTCTGCACACCCTCTTATAACTGGGGATGTAGCTGTGTTCAGAATTAAGCAATCACATTCCAAATCATGTTAAATAGGAATGATCATAAACCTGTCATCATTTAAAGTGCCTCTGATTAACCCCAAATAAAGTTCAGCTGCTCTAGTTGGTATTTCCTGAAATCTCACAGCGAAAGCTGTCATTGTTGAAAGGTATCAGTCAGGAGAAGGGTACAAAATAATTCCAAGGCATTAGATATACCATGGAACACAGTGAAGACAGTCATCATCAAGTGGAGAAAATATGGCACAACAGTGACATTACCAAGAACTGGAGGTCCACCAAAATTGATGAAAAGACGAGAACAAAACTGTTCTGGGAGGCTACCAAGAGGCCCACAGCAACATTAAAGGTGCTGCAGGAATATCTGGTAAGTACTCGCTGTGTGGTACATGTGACAACAATCTCCCGTATTCTTCATATGTCTGGGCTATGGGTAGAGTAGCAAGACGAAAGCCTTTTCTTACGAAGAAAAACATCCAAGCCAGGCTACATTTTGCAAAAACACATCTGAAGTCTCCCAAAAGCATGTGGGAAAAAGTGTTATGGTCTGATGAAACTAAGGTTGAACTTTTTGGCCATAATTCCAAAAGATATATTTGGCGCAAAAACAACACTGCACATCACCAAAAGAACACCATACCCACAGTGAAGCATGGTGGTGGAAACATCATGCTTTGGGGCTGTTTTTCTTCAGCTGGAACTGAGGCCTTAGTTAAGATAGAGGGAATTATGAACAGTTCCAAATACCTGTCAATATTGGCACAAAACCTTCAGGCTTCTGCTAGAAAGCTGAACATGCACTTCATCTTTCAGCATGACAACGACCCAAAGCATACATCCACATCAACAAAGGAATGGCTTCACCGAAAGAAGATTAGTTTTGGAATGGCCAAGCCAGAGCGCAGACCTGAATCCGATTGAAAATCTGGTGATCTGAAGAGGGCTGTGCACAGGAGATGCCCTCTCAATCTTACAGATTTGGAGTGTTTTTGCAAAGAAGAGTGGGCAAATCTTGCCAAGTCAAAATGTGCCATGCTGATAGACTCATACCCAAAAAGACTGAATGCTGTAATAAAATCAAAAGGTGCTTCAACAAAGTATTAGTTTAAGGGTGTGCATACTTATGCAACCATATTATTTTATTTTTATATTTTTTCTTCCCTCTACCTAAAAGATTTCAGTTTGTTTTTCAATTGAGTTGTACAGTTTATAGGTCACATTAAAGGTGGATAAAGTTCTGAAATGATTTATCTTTGTCTCATTTTTTTACAGCACAGAAACCTGACATTTAACAGGGGTGTGTGGACTTTTTATATCCACTGTATCCTAAAAGGTTTCTTTTTACAGAACATTGGGCCTCATTCAATTGCACGCCCCCGTAACTCGCTCGCCGATGGCTGCATGTCTGTGATGGAGTTGGGATCTCCCATTTCTCTCCAATTGTGAGGCAATTCAACTGCTCAAGCTCGCAAGTTGAAGGTTTGAAGCCAAACTCGTAAACCATGCACTTTTTTTGGAGCAGATGAATTAAGCAAGCCCGTTACCTTCCATTTCGAAACAGCCAATAGGAAAGGAGACTGTCCGAACTACGGTAGTAAAACATGGAGGTTACATGTCATTCAATTAGATTCAGGGGTCCAGGTCACGATCAGACTCGGAAAACAAACAAAATAAAGAATTATAAAAATGAAAGCCCCTACTGGTATAGTCCATATGGGTGGCCTGATATGTATTAACACATTGATACCCAAGATTGTTTTAACCTCGTAATGATACACAAAATAATAATTTATTTCCTGACGATTTGGGGGTTTGAGACTGTTGTGCAATAAATTCTAATATCCTACATCGCTTTCCCCATTACTTACAGTGCATTGAACTTTTATTTGCATTTACAGTGCTACGAACATGTTTTTAACCCCCTTGCGGGTTCTGTCTAGGACTCGTGGGATTTTCTCCTCCATTTGCGGTTTATGAGTATGGATAGGTTTGCCAGCTTGGGGAAATTGACCAATTGAATAGAGATTTGCGATTTTAGCCTTTCGAAAATGGAAGATCAAAGGCTTCTGGAGGCTGTAAGTTACGAGTTTGACGGATGCCATTTTTTCAAGCTTGTAACTCGGAAGCCCTTCCGAGCCCACAAAAAGACTCCAATTGAATAGCAAAATAGATTGTGAGCTGACTTATGGGCCTCTGGATCTCAAATTCAGCCAACTGAATGAGACCTAAAATGTCCAGGAGCAGAAATAGTTCTAGGAAGGAGTTTTGGTGTTGTGGAATCCTGTTTTGGTACCAAAGGTTGAGAATTCTATGGGACCCGTTTGTGTATATTGAATTACGATAATAGTTTTGGATACCAAAGAGTTACATGATTATTTAGTTTGGCATATCCTGCTCTAGAGGACAGCATGGAGGAGGCTCCTGTTGTGGCTATCTACCCATATGCTTGGATTAAAATACATCAGGAAAGCCTTTACTTATCCCAGGTATGCTTAACTTCTTTAACTGTGTTTGATCTTACCAGTTTTACTGGAAGGCTGGTACTCTATCCACTTATCTGTACATACATGTAGTATGAGAGAGCCTGTTAGGTGTATATCTTCTAACATAGGTATTGTTGAAGTCATGACTATTGCTAACTGTCAAGACAAATGTAGGCTCTTCCATATTTGACATAGGTCTTTTTTCGCCCAGCTGTCTACACTATGAGGATTCTCTACCTTTCCACATAACCCCTCTCCTCTTGTATTCTGGATTGGCATTTGCCCTACCGTACCAAGCTATTAATGATTAATGTTAGAATGTTTTCATTATTTTATGTTTTACATTTAAAATCACACATTTTGAACATTTGTGCAGTCCGACCTTGTGAATTTTCATTTTTCCAGAGCCTTTTATAGTTTGCTTCAATTATATTTTGCCTAATGAATCATTTTTTTTATTATCGAGATGGACGATAAGATGTGCTAAGAATATATTTATAGACAAGTAATTATTTAAATTTGTAATATAAGGCTCATTCAACGCGTTTCTTTTGCTTTGTAGTGTGTTCTGCAGAGGGAAAGATATACAATTTGTCATTTATCACAGCTCTCCTTAGCGTAATCTCTCAGGTAATGAGACTATTGTAGTTGTATCTTGAATTCTTGGCTGCCTGTAAAAACAAACTATACACCTTTATTTAAGATGATGTATTGTTGCAAAGATTTATATTGTCCAATTTTACATAGCCTTTTTAATATAGCTTGAATGATTAGGCTATTATTTAGTTTTGCATGACAGCGCAATATCCCACAATCGCATGTTAACACACTTAAGGGGAAGAGAGTTATTCTAAGACATATTTGATATGCTGACATTTAGTCTATTAGGAAAGCAAGTTTCAGCTCTTTATGCGACATTATATTTGAATTTTGTTTTGCAACACTCTTCTAGGTACACCTTTCGCCTGGGGGCTGAAGTACAGTATCCCCCAGTGATTTTCCATCTGCTTCTGCACAGTCCTCGGTTACATTCTCAGCTTGTCTGCTACTTTCTGCAAGCTTAGAGAATGTCTTCAGCACAGTCAAAGCAGTTCTGAAGTGTGTGTCCATTATAGCTATTCAACGTTGCTTCTTACCTATTGCTGGATGTTCTTATGTAGATGCTGAGATAAAGACAAGGAGATCAAACCCTGACCTCCAAATGAATTCTCAATACAGAAGCTCATCGCGGATGCAGTATCTTTGAAAGTTTCACTTGTATAACTACAGACACCTGAAAAAGTCTTAGTAAGCCACTTTTATAGCATTCACAATCGATGAGTGGCCTGACCAATATATTGTTGCAGGCTGGCGGCAGCTGACATTTGCATTTTATACCCAGGTTTCATTTCATGTTCTGTACTCAGTTTGGAATATACATCAATAGAATTACATACTTTGGTGTAGGGCTGTATGAAAGTTTCATGGATTAATATATTTCTGCACTTCCTAGGCAAAACGTAGCTTATGTGTATGCAGAACATTTCATACAACTTTTTATTTTTTATTAATATCTAAAAATCCCTCTAATGATTATTTTGACACTTCCATGGGGTCTAAACCCCCTACCCCCCACCCCAATCAGCGTGTAGCATCAGGGGAGCGAAAATAACTTACTATTTACCTGCACTTGCTTGCTCAGCCAATTTCCTTGCAGCTTCCTGGATCTATCAGTGATACACTACATATCCCAGGCTGCTTTTCAGCACAAACAGGAACCCAACGTTAATTAAAAATTTTCAGCTACTGTAACTTGATTGGCCAAAACAAATCATTTCAAATTTGATGCTAATTTAGCCTGGGTTTGGAAGGTGTTAACCCTAATGTTCAACTGTCTGAAATTATAAGACATTTTGCTGACTTCAATGTAAGTGTTTAAATGTTTACTTTTTGATTTTTGTGATGCAAAGAAAATGTTTGCATACACTACTACTTATCCTCTATCAGATGCATTCACAATCCAGCAAACTTACATATCCCTTAAAAAGAAGCAGACACCACAACTGTTGCAGGGCTTAAAAGAATATATGGAGTAGTAGAAAGAGGGTGTTTGTTAACATGGCACAATTTTATATATATATATTAGATAAAGGTCCAAGAGCATTAAAACATATTCATAAAGTTAACTACTCTCGGGGGCTTGCCCTCTGTCAGCCAATGAGATCTACAGAATACAATATACTCTCTGCATTTCCTGTTAGTTTCAACAAAGTTATTATTATTATATGTTTTTGTAACATATTCCATTGAGCTATACAGGAGTTAAGAACATGGCAAAAACAAAATGAATGCATTGCAACAGAATGGAGGGCTCAGGTTTTGAGCTTAAAATCAAAAGGACATAGTGCTTGTTTCTAAAGCACCGACACAAATTTAAACAGGCTTTATATAATATTTTTTTTTCATGCAAAAAACAACTTTTTTAATGTTAACACCTTTTTAAAATGTTTGCAAAAAACAAAACAGTTGCGTTTCATGTCCCTTTAAACCTGAATACTATTTAAATTCCTGACTTTATAAGTTATCCTTATATTGATATTATAATAATAGTAAATGGACAGGGAACTGTTTTTTTTTCTTCACACATTTAAAATCTCATATTTTAAACATTACAAAAGTAGTTTTTTGCATAAAAAATATTGCACAAAAATATTAAGTAAAACTTGCTCAGAGCGTACGTAGTAGATCTCATTGGCTGGCATGGGGAAAGCCCCCAAGTGCAGATAAACTTCTGAATACGGTACATTTCTGTGCTCTGAGACCTTTACTCAAAAAATTAAAACACAGTGATAGTGAAAAAATATTTCCATGTCATTTTAAAAGGAATATTGAAGGTTCCTGGATTTTACTAGGTATATACTATACCTGTGCATGCATTTACTTCTATGTACTTTATTTTATTAAGAAGTGCTTTTAAGCTCTGTGCTTACTGCCGACAATAAAACAAACAGTCCCTGCATGGGTCTGCCCTCTGCAGAGTATGCAGACGCAAACTCCGTAGGGCTGGGTGTGCAGTGTAGTGTCATAGCCTATCAGGGACCATGTCTCAGCAGTACATTGCAGAATGTTGCTGAGAGATGGTCACTGATTGGCTAGTATAAGCCAGAGTCTGTGTCTTTGTGAGCTGCAGGGGGCAAACCCAAGCAGGCACTATTTATTTAATTTTAGGCAATAAACAAGTTTTAATAAAATAAAGTACATTAAAGTAAATAGATACACAGATATATTATATGCTTAGTAAGATCCAGGAATATTTCACCTCCTTCTAAGCTAATTACTTATTTACCTTACACAGATATTCTTCTGTTCTGCCCCCAAATAAAACAATATCATCATAAGAAATGCACAGCAATTAACAGGAGCTTCTCATATAATAAGATTTGTTTAAGGAAACACATAGGATAAGAATAAAACTATTTTATTAATCACATTTTATATTTAACACTATATTATAATTCCATCTGACTGAGGCTTCCCTTTAATCTATTATGTATTCCTAGCAGTAGTACTACTTCACTGGGATCGCAAGTGCTCTCAGGCCACATCTATTTATCTTAGCTATTTTCGGGTACTTCAAACATAGTCTTATATCACATTTCTGTACCCTGCTAAGATAAATGAATAAATCATAGGAGCCCTTGTCACGCCAACCAAGTACTAACTCCGGTTCTCTATTTGAAATACACTGGTAAGTTCACCTATATGGCAGGTGCTGCAGCACCTTCTAGATTAGATGTAATAAACAAGGTTTAGTCACTTAAAGTTAAAGAAAAAAATGGTCAGGTACGTACCAAACTAACAACATTAGCAACTATGTAAGTCATGGAACTAAAACATTTTTAAGGAAAATCAGTGTGATTGAATACTATGTTTATGAGAAATCATGTATGCTAATCTGCAGCTCAGTATGCTAAAGTGCGGCTCAGTATGCTATTGTACGGCTCAGTATGCTAATGTATGATTCAGTATGCTAATGTACGGCTCAGTATGCTAATGTGCAGTTCAGTATGCTAATGTGCGGCTCAGTATGCTAATGTACGGCTCAGTATGCTAATGTACGGCTCTGTATGCTAATGTACAGTTCAGTATGCTAATGTGTGGCTCAGTATTCAAATGTACAGCTCAGTGTGCTAATGTCCTGCTCAGTATGCTAATGTATGATTCAGTATACTAATATGCAGTTCAGTATGCTAATGTGTGGCTCAGTATGCTAATGTGTAACTCAGTATGCTAATATGCAGTTCATTGTGCTAATGTATGGTTCAGTATGCTAATGTATGGCTCAGTATGCTAATATATGGCTCAGTATGCTAATGTATGGTTCAGTATGCTAATGTGTAGTTCGCTATGCGAATGTATGGCTCAGTATGCTAATGTGCAGTTCAGTATGCTAATGTACGGCTCAGTATGCTAATGTGCAGTTCAGTATGCTAATGTGTGGCTTGGTATGCTAATGTGTGTCTCAGTATGCTAATATACAGCTCAGTAAGCTAACGTAAGGCTCAGTATGCTAATGTGTGGATCAGTATGCTAATGTGTGGTTTAGTATGCCAATATGTGGCTCAGTATGCTAAGATGAAGCTCAGTATGCTAATGTGTGGCTCAGTATGCTAATGTGTAGCTCATTATGCCAATATGCGGCTAAGTATGCTAATGTGTGGCTCAGTATGCTAATGTGCAGTTCAGTATGCTAATGTGAGGTTCAGTATGCCAATATATGGCTCAGTATGCTAAGATGCAGGTCAGTATGCATATATGCGGCTCAGAATGCTAATGTGTAACTCAGTATGCTAATATGCAGCTCAGTATGCCAATAAGCAAATTTGAATACTTGGTAAGGGTGGGAGATTCTAACTGCCAGATAACATTTTGAATTTTTTTTTTGGCCACTACATAGGTAGACAAGCAGGCTGTAAATCTAATTAGCACATCAAAGCAGCCACTTTAGTAAGAAGGCTTAGTAATAGCTAGGTCTAGAAGTCTATCATATGATCACTCTGGCATCTCTTACAATATCTCATGGCAATCTTGAGTTGTGTGCCATATGTAGCAAGCTAATAACAAGGTAAGATGGACTAGAGTAAGGAGGCTTAGTAATAGCTAGGTATAGAAGCCTATCATATGATCACTCTGGCATCTCAAACCCTATCTCATGGCAGTCTTGAGTTGTGCCATATGTAGCAAGATAATAACAAGGTGAGCTGGGCTAGAGTAAGGAGGCTTAGTAATAGCTGGGGATAAAAGGTTCATACGATCACTCTGGCATCAATTTGTTATTAGCTTGCTACTAGATGGATATAGATGGATAAAGGTTAAGATTATAGTTATCTGGTTCATTAGCTAATTGATCGCTTATAAAGTCACTAATCAGTTATATGGTGTATTATTGTCACTGTTTCAGTGATTGGAGCAGCACAACCCAAGACTGCTGCTAGTTAGTATCTAGTGATTGCTAGCGGTTTCTGGCCTCAATTAGCCAACTTCTATGAAATATAATTAGACTATCACATTGGTAGTCATTCAGATACGGTTGTGTCTACCAGGTAGCCTTTAGAGGTATAACCTTGTTTATGGCTGGAAAGTATGACAATATTGGTGGGAGGCTACAAGTTTACTATACACTATGGCATCCATTTGTGTTTTTTAGTCAAATGTTGTGGTACAAATACACTCAAATCATAAGACGGTACAAAAGGAGACAGTATCAGGTGCTGTATTTAGTCAGGGCCAGATACTTGAACTTGAGGTCATAATAATGGTTTTCAACTTCCCACCATTACACAAAAGAAAGGGGAAGAAAATCATATTTACCCGTGTTCCTGGGTTTTTTAACCATTTTAAATAAAGATTACATTTTATCTCCAAAAACATTTCTTCTTGTTCACTATCATGATTACTACTTATACCAGTGGCCCAATTATCTCTTAGAGAAACTGACCCATGGTGTTAAAGAACAAGACACACAACATGGCCACTCAATATAAATGTAATCCAGAAAATGTAAAAAGAACAAAAAAAGAAATCCTAACAAATATAATTCTGCTAGACATAGGGCCTTCATTCAATTGCTAAGTTTTTGAGATCCAGGCTTGCAAATGGTGTTCGCAAGCTACGTTGCTATTCAATTGCCTTCCGTTTACGCAGCTTACTTCTCTCAAAGACTTTGATCTTTCACAGCTGCAAGAGTTGCAACTGCAGCAAAATCCCTAATCGATATTTGATTGCTCCGATTACCCTTCCACCAAGCCCCATAAATGGCTAAACTCCAACCACAGGTTACTGGTACCAAGGAGGTGTCGCAAAGGGCTTACTTACTAATCGTAGCACTTGAAATGCAAATATAAAATCAATCCAGCACTGTAAATGATGGGGAACACAATGGGTGACAATAGATTTAATAGCACAACATTATCAAGATCGCACATCGCCATGTTTATTTTCCGTCAGAAGTCCTACAGGCTTCAACCCCGTAGGACTTTGGAATCCAACCTCCACATGTCGGCTTGGAGGTCATTCAAGCCCGTAGGACTTTGGACGGAAATTAAACATGAAATAAAGTATTTGATTTTGGCGATGTGCAACCTTGATAATGTTGTGCTTTTAATCCTAGAGTCACCCATTGTGTTCCCCATCATTTACAGTGCTTCACAGTGCTGAATTGAAATTATTTTTGCATTTACAATGCTTTGAGTTTGCGGGATTGAAACAGAAATTACGGGCTTCCGGCCACGAACATGTTCAAGCCCGCAAATGCTTACTGCCGATAGCATGGTTTGCGATTAGCGGGAAGGGGGACTTACTTGCAGGCCCGGCCAATTAAATAGCGGCATAAACCTAGAGCAACGCGAGGACGTAACTCGATCGCAGCAAATCAGCGATTTGCGATCCAGTTATGTCACGCAATTGAATAAGGGCCCCTATTTAGGGCATATTGCTGATGGATCAACTAAACTACTCCTTTAAAGGAACGCAGAAAATACTACATTCTGTCAGGCATGATCAACTAAACTACTAATTAAAGGTGCACTGAAAAGAATGGCTTTATAATAATATACAGATTGACTTTCTAAAAGAGTGGAAAGTAAGTTTTCAAGCTTATAAAAATGTGGACAAATATATAACTTTTTAGATAACATAATTATATTTTTTATAAATTAAAACAACATTATTATTATACAATATCCAGACATTTCATTATGTTGTCCTTTGTTTGCCATTATGACGGGAAGTTGGAAGGACAGGGGTTTGCTATTCTTGAGAAATTCACAATATGATATAAAGGATCCTCAATGGGCCATTGTAACGCTGAGACAACGTGAATATTTCAGTACAAAACTTCAATATAAACAACTTTTACAAAAAAGTATATCAAATTGTTCTTATCCCTCATCTTGATCTTGCTGCTTCTCACCTTCTGAGAAGCACCTTCTGTTGGTGGTAGATTGTGAGAAACCTGCTCTTGACTTATCCTTGACGACCTTTATAATTTAACTCTAACAATAGAATTTGTATAATTAATTAAAAAATCGAGGGAGGGCAGTTCCACAGTGTTTGATATAATGTCTATTATGCCCTAGGCCTGGGACTGTTTCACGGTATGCAAGTGGCATCAACAAAGAGGACAATGAGAAATAGGTAGGGTGCAGCAGAATGAAGATAAGAGAAAGAGGTCCTTTTCTATGTAGGTTTTAGGAGAAAATATCAATTTTTTTAAATGACATTGAATGTAAAGTGTCTTTATATTAAGGCAATAGTAATGTGTGATAGCTACCATTGCAGCTTTTAACAGAATAATCTGATCTTTGCTTTATAAAAAAAAAGATTGGAAGTTATATATTTAAAATATACTATTTCTGAAAAACTACACCTGAACATATAAAAAAAGTTTTTAGAATGGAATATAAATTAGTTGTTGATGTTGTTTAGTCATTCAGTCGTCTCTGTCTATCTGTGACCCTATGGACTGCAGCACGCCAGGTACATCTGTTGGTCACTGCTTCATCAAGTTCATGTTCATTACTTCAGTGACCTCATCTATCCATCACCGTCTCTACCATCCCTTTCTTCACATGCCTTCAATCCTTCCAAGCATCAGAGTCTTTTCTATTGAACCCTGTCTTCTCATGGCCAAATATTCGAGCTTTAGCCTCATGATCAAACCTTCCAGTGAACAGTTTGTCTTCATTTCCTGTAGTATTGATTTACTGGATCTTCTTGCAGTCCAAGTAGTTTTTTCCAACAATACAATTCAAGGGTGTCAATTCTATGACGCTCCATTTATTCAATCCGTATGTTACTACTGGGAATACCATAGTTCTAACTATGCAGACCTTTGTTGATAGTGTAATATCTTACTTTTTACTTGCTTGTCCAAGCTTGCCATAGCTTTCCTCCCCAGTAGCAAATGTATTTTAATCTCATGGCTACCGTCACCATCTGAAATAGTACAGCATGTATATTGCCTTTTGATGCACAATAGAAATATATCATCTACGATGAACAGTGCTGTCATTAGGTCAAAGAGAATTATGCTCATTAGTTTACAAGGAGCAACCCACTCTCCTGAGAAAGTAAGACAGAATCAGCTCATAAAAGAAAATGTATGCCTGCAATAAATAATAATTTTGTGTAAAGTGCCAAAGCTGTATTTATTTTAACTTTCCTAAAACAATATACCCATTATGATAATTCGTTTTGAAACAGACCATATAAAGAAACCTGAGCACAGTTGACCTTTAGCACAATGTTCCATTCCAGAACATTGCTGTATTATATTTTTCATGTAGGTTACATGATCATGGCATTACAGACTCCCATGTCTTGGGAACATGTACGTGGATCCTACTGTGCTATATAAAATTTGCAAGTGAGTCCGCGGCGGGGAGCATTCTCATGGGCCAATGTCACAGTTTATGATGATAAGATATTCTTTATGCTACAGCATGTTTCTGGCTGTGGATCCTCTTCTTGTAAATTTTCCCAATAGCCATAAAGCTGCATAATATATTACACATATCTATTTTATTTGCCGGTTCTTCTTTTATATGCGGCTTTGTTGTTTTTTCTCGTTTGCGGCGCTCGGAGATGTGTTTTCTCCCACTGCATTTTTCGTGCATCTGAAACGCTCTGTGTTATTTCAACTGAAAATACTCATTCTTCCAAAGGTGAACTTCTGGCTGCAGGTTATGTTTATCTCTTGGAATCTATCAGTGTTTTTCTTTTTGTCTACAGTTTGATGAGATCCACGTGATCTTTGGCTTTCAACTTTTCTTACTCTTTGTGCGCTGCTGCCGGCTCTACCTGTTATTTTCTTCTCTATGTTGGCAGCTTGTTTCTCTTGACGCTCGGTCCCTTGGGTTTACAGCCTGGATAAAGACACTAATAGGTGCCGGTACTCATCCGGCTTCTCTCTGCGTCAAATCTATAGCTCTCATTATGACCTAGACTCCTTCTATTGTGCTTTTCTGGTTACTTAGATTTTAAGATTTAGCAATAACCCAAGACTCACTGCCAATTTGGTAGGGTATACATATATAAAGGTTTTTGTTGTTCAGACATATCCGACTCTCCTCGACTTTATACACATACGTTTTTTGCAGACAAATTCAATTTTAGAGTCTAAGGGGGAAATTTCCCCTAAAATAGGGACATTTAAAGGGATTTTTTTACCAGGTACATTACCAAACTGGATAATGAAGAGAGCAAGAATGATTTTTCAGTAGGAAACAGTGTATTGTGCAGAATTTTTTTTTATAAAATAATGAAATAAAACTCACTTTCATATCTGTGCTCACTTGAATAATACCAAGCTTCGCAGGGGGATCCACATATTGGTGAGCACCACTGAGATTTGTGGGACACAACCCAAGGAATTCTGGACCCCCATTATAGATACACATATAAAAACCAGTGTCTGGGTGGGTTCAAATATGCTGATAAAACTTAAAAACATGCATCTTTCAAATGACTATGAGTTACTGTATTGGAGCTGTTGTTCCTGGTGCAAAGAGGTTGAGTTCTTGTTTATCTTTAAAAGCACTATGGTACAAATCTGAAGCAGAGTTGTACTGGTGATCATTTAAAGCAATTTGGACCACATCACTGTAAAGATCTCCTAAAAGAATTTTGAAATACTTTTTGAATTTTTTAAATATGTGCATTTTTCACTGCAAATAAAATAAAGTATAGTCTGTGTTTACATGAGCCACTGCCATACCTACAGCCTGACATGCAGCTTCAGCTCTGTGTAGTGAGCAAAAGAAAAAAAAGAGTTAACCCTCAGCAAATCAATCTGTGCAGAGCATGGAATGCTGGGAACACCTAATTAGGTCAGTTGTGGGTTAACTTTTCAGTGAGTTCCTGAGTTCAGTGAAAACCTGCTATCACTCACTGTCCTCACCATGTCCCTTGGCAGTCAGTTAGTAATCATGAAACAATCAACAGGCAGGACACAATGAGCCTCATTCAATTCGGAAGCGCAAGTTATGGAGGTATAGGACGTAAGTCTGTGGGCATTCTGCGCAACTTATGGTGCAATTCAATAGGAGTCCCGATAGCGCACTTCGCAAACCATGCTATTGAAAGTAGCAATTGCGGGCTTGAACATAATCGCTGACGAAAGGCCGTAACTCTCGGTTAGAAACAGCCAATGGAATGTGGGTCTGATCTTGACTCGGGTTCAAGCCCGTAGGACTATGAAATGCAACCTCGTAATCCTACAGGCTTGAATTACGAGTTACGATCGGACCCACATTCCAGATATAATGAAATATGATATTCTATTATATGCGAGTTCCATTATATGTATTAACACATTGATTGCCAGGACTGATATAACATGGAAATTAAACATGAAATCAAGTATTTGTTTTGCCGATTTGCGACCTTGAGGGTGTTGTGCGATTATTTCTAAGACCTAACATCCCTAATTTTAACATAGAAGAGAACTTATAGTGAGGTAAATGGCAGCCCTTAAGTATGAAGTGCAGATGGTTTCTGCAGCTATGTAATAAGTCAAGACTGAACCTGGCAACACCACTGACTTATATATTTATTGGTTGCATCTAAGCAACACAAGTCGTTAGCATTTGTATATTTACAAATAAAAAAAATCTTGACATCGTCACCTTTTAGTTTAAGTGACTTTGCTCATTAGCTACAACATTGAGATAAATCATTGTAGAGAGAAACAATCGTGCAATATGTTATACACTGATACAAAAATACAATTACTTTCTTAAAGGCATATCTAAATTTCATTGATTATGAATGCATCTGATAGAGGAGAATCACTAGTGTATGAAAACATTTTTTTGCATGAAAAAATTTCAAAACTCTTGAGTTTACAAGCAGTTGATTTTAACACCCCTAAAAATCATAAAATTCATAATTTGTTTTGGCCAATCACAGGCAGCTAATAAATTGTATCAATCTGTGCAGGAAGGAATCATGGGATGTGTAGTCCCCTGCAGAAGGAAGATGGAGGAGCCAGACACTGCTATGTGGATTTCTGCACTGTGCTGCTCTTGGTTTGAAGGTTAGTAGAGGGTTAACATTCATATTCAAATGCAGTGTTTCTATTGGGAAGTACCGATGTCAGCAGCTCTGGGGGTGTGGAAAACAAGTTTTATTTTTAAATAAAATAAGTATATGTGTATAGAATGAATCAATGTAATGTGTGAGTCTGATATAAGCAGCATAAGTTAGATTAGAAAAAGGGAAAACAGGAAAACTTAGATATACCTTTAAGCAAACCATGTAGTACAATCCATAATTTCCTAATATTTTAGAAAAAATGGTAGTGCTACCTCTTTAACACTAAATATTCATTTTCTGGCTCTATATCACACAGATAATGTATTGTGCTTTCTAGTAGCGCTTTTTAAAAATATATATTTCTCAGTTTTTGTAAGACTTTCTCCACATTGTTGTTTTTTTTCCCACATGGCCTGTAAGTTGCTGTCTGTCTTACAGTTCTCTCATTTCAAGATATTTCTCGATCCTCCTTAGCTCCACCAGACAACACTGCCGTACGGGCTCCCTGGCTCGTATTATTCTGAGAAGTGTAATGCTCATTTGTGCTATGCTGGATAGGTACCAGAATAAACAACAACTTGTTCTTCACATATTTATCCATTCGCGGCACTCTATGTCCTAGAGGTTTTCATATGTGTATCCCCTGGAAATATGAAAATTCAATAAGTTGTATCCAGTAACACAATGAATACACTGTGGAGTATTTACTACATCAAACATTATATATAAATTGGTGTCAGGTTGGCTTCATTAAGAACCATTTGATGAGTTCCCATTTGGGTTTTTACTTCATTGCATTTGTAATTGAATATATAGAAACCTTTCTGCATTCTCTGTGGCTATATATTCAATGAAACCCCTTCAGGATCACTAACTTGCCGTGGTAAAGGGGCTTGTGTACCTAAATGAGGCTGTGAGCTATACCGTGTAAGGTCACCCAAGATGGTCCGGTCATAGCAGAGACGTCAGATAAACTTAAGAAGGAACCGGCAACCCACTCTGGTATCTTTGTTAAGAAAACCCTATGGATAAGCACAACCAGAGACATAACATTACATACTGTATGCCTGGCGTGCTGAAGGACTGAACAACATAGAATGAAACATAGATTCTGATAGCAGATGGACAACAACAACATACAAAACAACATACAATGAAACATAGATTCTGACAGCAGATGGACATCAACAACATACAATGAAACATAGATGGACAACAACAACATACAATCAAACATAGCAGATGGACAACAACAACAACATACAATGAAACAGATTATAATAGCAGATGGACAACAACATACAATGAAACATAGATTCTGATAGAAGACGGACAACAACAACATACAATGAAACATAGATGGACAACAACATACAATGAAACATAGCAGATGGATAACAACAACATACAATGAAACATAGATTCTTATAGCAGATGGACAGCAGCAACAACATACAATGAAACATAGATGGAAAACAACAACATACAATGACACATAGATGACAACAACAACATACAATGAAACATAGATTCTGATAGCAGATGGACAACAACAACAACATAGGATCTGAGATCATGAGAACATCCTACACACCAGCAGTGCTAATTTAAACCTGAAACCAGGCCTGCTGGATATGAGATCATGAGAACATCCTACACACCAGCTGGTATGATGAAGACTATTAAAGTTGCCCCATCTCTGGAGCCATTCGCTTTATTAATATGACCACTGGATGTGTGTTATTATATCTGGGGAGATTATTTCGCCCCCCAATAAATGTATGCTGTAGCCTGCTTGGTCTTTCTTACCCTCCCCCATTCTACCCCATTTATGGCTTGCATAATTGCCTTAAATCATCACATTCTCACATGTCTCAAGACTTTCCCGTCTCTCTATCTCACTCATTCCTCTCTATTACTTTTCTCTCTATTCCTTTTACCTGTTTCCATTTTCTTTGAATGCTAATTTAAACCTGAAATTAGGCCTGCTGGATCTGAGATCCTGAGAACACTGCCCTCCCTCCCTGTCCCTCACCCACTCGCCACTAATCAGATATAGTTTATAGAGCCATGGAAATCACCTGACTTCCTATTTTCAGATTTGTATTATATTACCACTAGGGGTTAGTCAACATATCACATACTAGAGCCTTTCACCTCAGATCCCTCCACTCTCCCATTAAATAATAATCTTTCTAACTTTCACTTCTTCCTGACCCTTGCTATTCCTTTTGGTTACTCTTCCCCAGATTTCCCATTAGATTGTAAGGAGCGAGTTTCCAGTGTTTGGAAAAAGCACTTTCTACAAAGATTCTAAGCTCAAAACAAGGACTTTCTTTTTCTGAATTTGTTAATATTGTATTTTCTTTGCTCTTATCCCCTGTACAGCGCTACAGAATATGTTGGTGCGATACAAATAAAAGTTAATAATAATAATAGCAGGTAGACAACAACAACATACAATGAAACATAGATTCTTAAAGCAGATGGACAACAACAACATACAATGGAAACATAGATTCTGATAGCAGATAGACAACAAGATATAAAGAAGCATAGATTCTTATAGCAGATGGACAAGATACAATGAAGCATAGATTCTGATAGGCGATGGACAACAACATACAATGAAACATAGATTCTGATAGCAGATGGACAACAACATACAATGAAACATAGATTCTGATAGCAGATGGATAACAACATACAATGGAAACATAGATTCTGATAGCAGATGGACAACAAGATACAATGAAACATAGATTCTGATAGCAGATGGACAACAAGATACAATGAAGCATAGATTCTGATAACAGATTGACAAAAACATACAATGAAGCATAGATTCTGATAACAGATTGACAAAAACATACAATGAAACATAGATTCTGATAGCAGATGAACAACAAGATACAATGAAACATAGATTTTGATAGCAGATGGACAAAAACATACAATGAAACATAGATTCTGATAGCAGATGGACAACAACATACAATGAAATATAGATTCTGACAGAAGATGGACAACAACAACATACAATGAAACATAGATGGACAACATCATACAATGAAACATAGCAGATGGACAACAACAACATACAATGAAACATAGATTCTGATAGCAGATGGACAACAACAACATACAATGAAACATAGATTCTGATAGCAGATGGACAACAGCAACAACATACAATGAAACATAGATGGAAAACAACAACATACAATGAAACATAGATGACAACAACAACATACAATGAAACATAGATTCTGATAGCAGATGGACAACAACATACAATGAAACATAGATTCTGATAGCAGATGGACAACAACATACAATGAAACATAGATTTTGATAGCAGATGGACAACAAGATACAATGAAACATAGATTCTGATAGCAGATGGACAACAACATACAATGGAAACATAGATTTTGATAGCAGATGGACAACAAGATACAATGAAACATAGATTCTGATAGCAGATGGACAACAAGATACAATGAAGCATATATTCTGATAGCAGATGGACAACAACATTGAATGAAGCATAGATTCTGATAGCAGATGGACCCATCTACTCTATATATTCTCTAATCTAACAAAAAAAGCACAGACTGATAGGCATTTCCCAGGTACTCTTGATTCTCTTACTTTTGTGTCCACAGGAAAGGAAACCCACTTATCTACTACCCTACCTGTGAAGTAGTGCGATGATAAATTACCTCCAATCACAGCTTCTTTCAGCATTTTATGGAAAAAATGCTCCTTGCCTAGAAGTGTAATAATACGGACAAACCAGTAGGATAAACAAGTACTAGAGATGTTTATATACCACTATAAAGACAACAAAGCCTTAAATTGAGTAATCTTTTATCAAAAATCCTTTTTTTTTTTTTTACAAATATTTATTATTTTTTCTATCATCCTTAATGAATGTAAAAATCAAAATATTTACTTTCTTCTGATAAACTTGAAAGTGAAAAAAAGAATACCCTATTTTAGATGCAACAAAGAAAAAAATGTTTTCCATGTCCCCTTAAGAAAAGTTGCGATCCAAGGTTTATCTTAATTACTTCCCTTGATATGTATTCCAGCCACTATTTTATTTTTAATATGCATCAATATTAAAGTAGTTATT
This sequence comes from Discoglossus pictus, assembly GCA_027410445.1. Classification (NCBI taxonomy): domain Eukaryota; kingdom Metazoa; phylum Chordata; class Amphibia; order Anura; family Alytidae; genus Discoglossus; species Discoglossus pictus. Next base: position 149,289,172 of record CM050170.1, read on the forward strand.
CATATTTATTTTTCATGGCATTCGTAACAGAGTTACTAGTGAACCTTGATGAACTAGTACCTCAATGAGGCTGAGAGCTATATCATGAAGGGTCACCCAAGATGGGCAGGTCATAGCAGAGAGGTCAGACAAATCATGGCCCACTGGAGAAGGAGCTGGCAACCCACCCCAGTATCTTTGCCAAGAAAACTGTATGAATAATCATACTCAGAGACATATGTGCCTCGCATGCTGCAGTCCATATGGTCAGAGAGGGTTGGACACGACTGAACGACTTAGCAACAACAACTTTTACACTAGTACACATTTACAAGTGATATATAAATATCACACTTCAAATTTTCTATTATGTAATGTCTCTTCTTTCTCGGTTTGGAGCAAATGCAGAGAGGGTTAATATCTGCTCACTATAGACCTGACCTGTATTATGAGGAGTAAATAACGTCTTTGAAACACCCTCCTCTGGGTGAGTTTTGAAGAAGGTACAAACACTCATCTATGAAGACATATCAGGTTCATGCACTAAAGTGTGTCACTAATTGCAATCAACTAGCTTTTCGATAATTTATTTTATCAGGCTCTCTAATTATGATTATGAGGAGGCCCAGGATAACCATATATAATTAAGGATTACAGAGGCTGTTGGATTACTAGATAAAGATGAATGATCATTTAAATGAAGGAGTCCGGTAATTTTTCGTACATATTTTTTAGGGTTTCAACCTCTTTTTAAAGGAACAAAGAAGAGGTTCCAAATATTGAATTATTTAAACCTTTTTGTAATAACAGCATTTGGCAATGAGCATTTCTGATGCACCCAAAACACTGTCTGCTATTTCTTTCTTATGAGTGATTACTGTCAATAATTGTTATTGAACTTTTAGACAGATAACAAATTGTAAAACTAGTTTTTAATTACAACAAAATACATTCTGATGCCTCAGATGAAATATGAAGGTATACTTTGAGTTGTGTGTGTGAGAGGGGTGTTTAAAATTCACGAAAGTAGGGCTTATATTTATTGATGCAAGCTGCCTACTTCGGGGTGTCATGGGCCCTTTTTTCTCTCTGGGTGTTGGCCCATTAAGCCACCCAAAAAGCACAGACTGCTTGGCTCCAGCCACTCAATTATCGGCATAAACACCTCTATTGTATTTGTAAATCTTGTTTTGTCCATTTGTTTGCCAGATAAAAAGTTAATCTTATATGTGGTAGAGATGGCAGGATGTGTATTGGAGGTTAAGCCTATTGCTCTCAGGAAGTTACTGATAGACCCCATGTGGAGGTTATCTCTTGTGTTTGTCTGTCACACCCTCTCATTGTTACATTGTGTACGCCCCTTCTGTACATATCCCCTATACATATTGATTGACTTTTAAAAATAAAACAGTTCACTTCTGGAGACATATAGAAATCGTAGGTCTCTTATTTTACTCCTGTTCTCCTGGATGGCTGCAGGGAGGTACTGGGAGACTCTGTAGGATTCTGCTGGGGTAGGTTTGACTGTAACAAGTCTTATCAATACCCCTAAGAAGAAGCAGAGTATCTTGGTAGCCTGGAAGTGTTGATTTCTGATGCAAGGACCCTTAACCAATACAGAAGCCAGATATCAGGGTGCTGGGGCAAGATTTCAAAGAACCCAACGATCCTTGTGGGTAGTTAACCTGTAGTTTATAGCAGGTGGCTCTGGGCTGGTATAGCCCCTACCCTTGGATTGTCACACAGGGCATATGTTGGAGGAATTGGTGGGTCATATTCAATGAGATCCAATAACCTAAAAAATCTTAATCATCTCCCACTATTTTTTTCTACTTTTGAGGAATCTGATTGCCAGTATCTGGGGTCAGGAAGGAATTTTATATTTTCCTATTTTGAGACAACTGGAAATGTTTCAGTTGGGGGGGGTTCTGTTTGTCTTCCTCTGGATGAGTTATTATAATTCTGAATATCAGGAAGATCAGAGGAGATCTAAAAAGGTACCATGTAACTATGTAATCCCTTCACCAATAGATAAAATAATGCATTCCTCATGCTCCAGTTATCAGGAAGCCATGAAACAAAAACATAGTTACATAGTAGTTGAGGTTGAGAGAAGACTTTAGTCCATCAAGTTCAACCTTTTTAGATATCTCTGATCTGCAATGTGCGGATTAGTTGTTAATTGATCCAGAGGAAGGCAAAATTCCTTCGTGACCCCAGATACTGGCGATTGGATTCCTCCCCGGATCAATACCCCCTCTCTAATTAACCAGGATAACGCTGAATGTCCTTTTACGTCAAAAATATATCCAACCCCCTTTTTAAAGTTCACTATCAAATCTGCTGTCATCACCTGCTTTGGTAGAGAATTCCACAGATTAACCACCCTTACTGTGAAGAACCCTTTATTTAAGGTGGAATCTTTTTACTTCTAACCTCAAAGGATTTCCTCTTGTCAGTTGAAAACCTCTTGGCACAAAAAGTTCCCTTGACACATTTTTATACTGACCCTGGATATATTTATATAAGGTAATCATATGCCTTTTTTCTAGACACATAATGTAAAAATGATCTATATTTCTATATTCTTCGAAAATTCAGATTTTTCCTAAAAATGTTTTAATGTGCATGGCTTACAGAGCTTTTAACGTTGTTAATGTCTTACATATAGCTCCTTTTTCACAAGCTATATCCGTCTTTAGCCACAGCAAAAAAAATGATTTATCAGCAAAATATTTCCCAATTGCCTTCATACGCTCATCTCTATTAAATGGTGAATTCCAAGTCTCTGCAGCATTTCTATCCTCCGTTGCTAGGATCCCAATCTAGTATCAAACTGTAAGCATGTTATAATTGCCGGTCCTTTAATCAAGCCACATCTGTGCTAAATCAATTCAATGCCCCCACTCGCTTACTCACAATGTCACATTACTAAGGGGATGATCCATGATTTCAAAAGGCACACAATAGATAATAATTACATTCCATCACAGCCTTGTGGATCTTGTTTCGTGAAACACTGGCAAAAATGAAATTTATACATAGGCAATAATCCATAAACCACTTAATATTGGACTCTCCAATCATTGGCATCTCTACAAAAGAGACTAAATACTAACACATCAGATGGAAAGCTAGTGCTATTATTCGTAATGCTGGCACAAAGAGGAATATGTGGGTTGTGAAACATTTATTTATGTCCAATATTGGAAATCTATTTAATCTGTGGTTTCTCTAGTTTGAGATGTTATATATTTGTCTAGTTGATGAGTAACAATAAGTAAAAACACTTAAAATGCTTTACAATATAAAAATATACCCAGCAAAATTAGGTGAAACGTTTAGGCCACTCATACACCATCATCATACTAAGTAAAAATCACAAAACTATTTTATTAGATCAATGCATAATTAGAATATGTGGCTCCTTTATTAGGGTGTCACTGTGGTCCTGACACCCTAATAAAGGAGCCACGTGTTAATTACACATTGATCGTAATAAAATTGCTGTTCAAATATTTTAAAAAATATCTGAAAATAATCTATACCCCCTATGGGGTCATTAAAGCAACAATGACTGGGAGTTGCTTAATGGTCAGACACAAGCTTGTTTCTGTGCCAGGATAAATCCATTTAAGACACCATAGGGCCTCATTCAATTGTGATTTGGCCAATTGAATAGGGCTCTATATAAGCATAGAGCATATATTTTTTAAAGAAGTTTTAACATAGTGAACTTCTATACAAAAGCAAGGTCTTCACTAACTAAAAACTTCTGTAAAAAAATATGCTCTGTGCTTATATAGAGCCCTATTCAATTGGCCAAATCACAATTGAATGAGGCCCCAAGGGCCGTATTCTATTAGAAGCTCGCAAATGCTTTGAATTCATAAATTTGGCTGCGGGTGTTTTCTTTATTTTTTATAAATGTTTAGATGTATTCTATTGATTCCAGCTTGCAATTTACCTCCTTAAGGCTGAAATTGAAAACCTTGCCTCTTTAAGTCGGATTTCAGGGGGTGTGATCATATGATCTGACAATATTTAAGCAAGCCTGTAATTTACTTCTTAGACACAGCCAATAGTAAATGATACCGTCATTATGACATCAGTAAAACATGGAAGTTACACGTAATCTGTAACTGGAGGCTACAAATGAATTAGTGCCAATATGTAATATTTGCTGATCGGGCTCGCAATCAAGCAATCTATAAAATACATTAGATCATCTATTTTAGCCCATATGGGTTTCATGATATGTATAAATCCCTTAAATTCTGGGATCAATCACATATATAGTTGTGAGCGTACGAGTCGTTGCTCACGCTTGCGGGCTCGCGTAGCGAGCCCGCGGCCCTCGCGCAGCAAGCCGCGGCCCTCGCGTAGCGAGGTCACTGGGCAAGGGCCTCAGTTGCTGGCATGGAGCGCCGAAGGCGCTCCATGCCAGCAACTGAGGCCCCTCGCGAAGCGAGGGCCTCAGTTGCTGGCGAGGTCACTGGGCACGGGTCTCAGTTGCTGGCATGGAGCGCCGAAGGCGCTCCATGTCAGCAACTGAGGCCCCTCGCGAAGCGAGGGCCTCAGTTGCTGGCGAGGTCACTGGGCAAGGGCCTCAGTTGCTGGCATGGAGCGCCGAAGGCGCTCCATGCCAGCAACTGAGGCCCCTCGCGAAGCGAGGGACTCAGTTGCTGGCGAGGTCACTGGGCAAGGGCCTCAAACACTCGCAAAAATCACGTTGCTACTCAAAAAACACGACACACAAATTACGACACTCGCTAAATTTTACGAGGCACGCAAACAACGTACGAAACACGTTACCACACATTACGACCTCGCAAACATCGGACGCAACACGCCGACATACAAACATTTAAAACACAATACATACACACAGCACATACATAAAAAACTTACCTACACCAAGAGGGAGCACCCAGGACCTAAAAAATGCAACTTACACCTCGATTTTACTCGAAATAAAACAGTTTAGAGACTAAAAAAAAATCTAAGCGACAGAAAAAATGGCCGCCGAACAAAACGAAAACGAGGCTACAGCACTCTAAACTCGCAAAACACCACAAAACACCTACGGATATTCCGATACAGACCTATACCACACATTACTCGCCATTTTACACCAATGCGGAACTACACGACTACGCTAACGGTTTGGTCTCGCGCACGCACAGTGTTACACTGCACACATTCAGCATGCTTATACAGCAGCTCCACACCACTAATGCTGCAGCAACATCAACACAGATTGCCAGCTCTTCATCACAATGCTTCAAAATAGGTACACTATATTCATTTACTAATTTAGCTACCTTACAATTTCATTGCCGTCATTTTTTGACGGGCAATTCGCTAGTGTTATAATAACAGTGAAAAAAAATGTTTTAATTGCATATTTGTGGGTTTGAGACAGTTGTGCATTTAATTGTAATGCCTTCCGATGCTTTTTAAAGTACAGTATTGTGCGTTTAATTGCTGTTACAGCTCTAATCAGTGTTTAAAAAAGCCCTTGAGAGTCCTATTTAGTGTTCAGAATATTTTTGACAGAAACTTGATACTTTTTTCAGTTATTCAGAGCTCGTAATATTCACACTGTGCTAAAACCAATGGAGTTCTTACGCCGGTTTTGCCAGTTTGGCTGGGCGAGTAACTCATATTCAGATTGTGAGTAGCTAATAGAAAATGTGGCAATATTAAGAGTAATTTTAAGTGTGTATAAAATTATGGATTGGGTAATAGAATATGTCCCCAAGTCACCAGCAAATGACAAGCACCTTGCCTTGTCTTAGTCTTGTCTCTGAACACTGTCTCCCAGTTAGAGCTGTTCCCACACCGTGATAGCCTCATAAGGGGTGGAGACAAGCAGCTCAACTGGATAATTGAAATTTGATGTTTGCAAGCAAATTAAATATTGAATACTGCTTTACAAAATAAATGAATATACATTTTAGTAAATATCAATTCCTAATTAAGACATAAAGCTCATTTTGTTAGGTCACTACGTTAGTATCTTAATGCTACATGTAAGTACAAAGTCTTCTATACAGATTGAAATGGCCTCTACTGTTGAAGGGAAAATGTTTCATGTTCTTCATGTATGTAACAAAATCTGCAAGTCATGAGCATAAAGGCATTTATATAGAAATACTTGATTTTAGCAGACTGTTTGTGAGCGAGGGCTTCCATGATGGATGTTGTCAACGCTTCCTTTGGTTTGGACCCTCTAGGGATGAGTTCTGCTGATCTTTACAAACTATACACAAGTAGAGTTGGGATGAGAGACAACATAGGGATTTTTGATTGATTAGTTGATTCAAATAAAGTCTTAGCTTTTCACACCCTTTACCTGCACATGCTCAGTAGCAGGCAGTCACAAGCAAACGTGCAAACTCAGCTTTCCTGCTCTGTACCCTCCACCACATGCCATGAAAAAGAAAGATTACTGTCATGGCAGCTTTTTTTTCATTAGCATCATCTGATAAAATTAATATTTTATCTAAAACTGATTTCATACTCATGACTTACACAGTTGTTAGTTTATTGAATTAATCAAAAACAACATCTTTCATCATCTACAGCAGGTTTCATCAACTAATCCTTATGTAAGGCAGTTTTTGAAAAATATCAGGATCTCCTCTGATAAGATGTGAGTGTATCAAGTGCAGCCAAGCACACAACTCTAAATAAAATATTTTTCCATACAAAAATATCTTGACTAATGCTACCCCCTGAACGCCCTAATTATAGCGTGTCAAAATGAAATTGTAACTTTATTTGAAAACTGAATCACGCAAGGACTAAAAGAATATTTATTTAATGTTTGCAGCTCTTGTTTTTCATGATGTTTAAAAGAGTTGTCTAACATGCAGTGTCAGGGCCATGATGTGTCCAGTGCTTTTATATGTGGGCCACCAACTGACTCAAACTGAACACGCTACTGTATGTTTTGGGTCCAGAGTCATATAGAGCAAGGAATTGTACACAAGTGGTCTACCTGCCCAAGCTTCTGGTGGACATTTGTGCTCTCTCACTCTCCTCTCTCTCCCTAATCCCCCTATTCATTACACTAACCCAAATTACTTAAAATGCTTTACAATATAACAATATACCTAGCAAAAGTAGGTGAAGTGTTGACGCAACTCTCTTACACCCCCAAAATCCCACTACACCAAATTAAATTTGGTGAGGAGTCAAGTTGAACAATAATAAATGATCCTTAGGAGCCAGAGAAGTTTTTAGTAGATGTTTCTAGGGGTCAGGAGCTGCCTCACTCATACAGACATATTAACAGCCTTATTAAATTGCTATTCGGCCAATTAAATAGGGCTCTATATAAGCACACAGCATATTTATTTTACAGAAGTTATTAGTTAGTGAACTTATATCCAAAAGCAAGGTCTTCACTTAGTAAAAACTTCTGTAAAAATACATATGCTATGTGCTTATATAGAGCCCTATTCAATTGGCCGATTAGCAATTTAATAAGGCTGTATATTTCTTGAAAATAAGTAAATTATCTTGGAGCTTGCTCTATCAGCACTATTCCAAACCTGGTATTGACTCAGATTATCCTCTGTGTATGGGTAGGATACTCTATGTTCAAGCTCCTTGCTTTCTGCTTTATAGCAGGCCAGTTATAGCACCACGTTCAAGAAAAACAGAGCCATATGTTGCAGCCATATCAGCAATGAGCCAACTGTGGCTCTAAAATCACAAGTTGCTGACCTTGCTATTTATACTTACATTGCTTTTTCTCATTTGAGTGTCTCTCATATTTGTTTTTCAAATTGCACTTAAGTCTTACCCCAACATACATGCACCACTAAACCATGCACTCAATCAGATTAATAATTGCTGTACTTTTTGTTAGTGGAGCCTCCCTATGAGCTTGATACCTATAACTGTGAGTAAAGCCTTGTGAAACAAAAGATTTCACTAAATAAGTTTTTCCCTAAACCTAGCTTCACAATGCACTAGATTATCCAGTTATAGTAAAATGAAGATACCTCTATATAGCTAAAAGCCCCATAGCATATTTTACAACTTTAAAGCTCCTGCAGCCCTCCTGAAAGAATCTGCATTGATAAAAAGGATCAGCTTGTAACTGTCACTCTGATTGTCCTTAACCTTTTTTTTTCTGTTTTTTTTTTTAAACATGTGGCTCAATAAAGAAATTTGCCCCAAAACTGTGGAAAATGGAGCAAATGATCGACCTTTTCATACAGAGACAGATTTGATCACTGAGAAAGCTGCACAAATAGCAGCGAAACACGTCTGTTGGTTTTTATACCAACTATTTGTTTACTACTATTTTGAGAATATTATATATATTTATATGAGGAAAAATTGGGGAAAGAAACCAAGTATAAATTTTGAACCAATATCCAGATTAAGGATTGGTTTTACGTATAATATCCAGTGGGTATCAATGAGAGGAAATAAACTTTGACGAGAAGATAATAAAAATTATCATTAAAACAAAAACAAATTGTTGACGTTTGATTCTACCTATGAATTATGTGTATTTTTCACACTTGTTATACATATTGGGTGGGCACAACTTACCTGCTAATCTCAAAAGTCTTCCTGGATTTGTGTCCACCTAATATGTAAAACAAGTATTAAAAATACACATAATTTAGGGGTGGAATGAAACGTCAACAATTTGTTTTTGATTAAATGATAATTTTTATTATCTTCTCATTTGAAGTTTATTTCCTTTTTTATATTCACTATTAAACGCTAAATTTTAACTCATTGATACTAACTGGATATTATACATAAAACCAATCCTTAATCTGGTTATTGGTTCAAAAGGTTTACTTGGTTTATTTCCCCAATTGTTCCCAATATTGTTCTATACCACCAACAACCAAGTTATTTCCTATTATTGGGTTACTTTGTAAATTATAATGAATTTATATGAATAAAATTATATTTTATTGGAATTAACCTACCTGGTGTTCCACAATTTTACTTGTGTAACTAGACCTTGAAACTAAGAATTTACAGAAATAACTAAGGCTAAAGACCATACAAAAACTACCGTAATTAAAATACATACAAATACGGATACTAACATTGATTGACACACTTGTATACAATAAATACACCTCCAGAGGGGATAATCCAAACTGATATTGCTATTCACACAAGTGCGCACTACGACTAGTTTGGATTTAAAGATTCAGAGACGTACCCTAAGTGATGAGACCTAGGACCTGTTGGGAAGTTATTTATATACCTCATGCTCATGACAGGTGAGAGTTGAATCTCTTTCTTGACCTATGTCTACTGTACACACCTAAGTGATCTGCACTAGGAGGTGTGCAATCTCTCTCCCCATCCTCTTTTTCCTTTGTAAATAAGAAAAATCTTCTATTTTTTAATTATAAGTTCTAGTTTGAATTCCTCATCCATCTCTTTTTACTTTTATAATAACATTTTCTCATACAAAACCTTTAATATAAATTTCCAATTATATATTGAGACCAAAATAAAAATTACTATTTAAAAAAAAGTGATGGAAAAAATTAAACCCATATCTGCTAGAAACCACACTGTGCTGTTTGGAATTGGGTGGAGGTTAAAATAATGATGGCTGGGGGTTTACTGGGTGGATATATATTTTAAATAACCACTTCCTTGTCATGGTATATTTTTATTTTTAAACTGCATCTGTTTCATGAGCGGGCATTGGACATCCTAGAGGGGATCCAAGGAACGCCATTTTAATTAAAACAATGGAACCCATATAAATTAATGCCAGTATTTTCAATGCATTAATTGGAGAGGGTTAAATGTTAGCAGAGGGTCCTTAACAAGCTGTATGTATAAAGAAAATATGCCCCAAAACTGTGGAAAATGGAGCAAATGATCCACCTCTTCATATAGAGAGAGATTTGATCACTGAGAAAGCTGCACAAATAGCAGCGAAACACGTCTGTTGGTTTTTATACCAACTATTTGTTTACTACTATTTTGAGAATATCACATATATAGTTGTGAGCGTACGAGTTGTTGCTAACGCTGCGGGCTCGCATAGCGAGCCCGCGGCCCTCGCGCAGCGAGCCGAGGCCCTCGCGAAGCGAGGGCACTGCCCGAGGGTCTCAGTTGCTGGCATGGAGCGCCGAAGGCGCTCCTTGCCAGCAACTGAGGACCCTCGCGAAGCGAGGGCCTCAGTTGCTGGCATGGAGCGCCGTAGGCGCTCCATGCCAGCACCTGAGGACCTCGCAAAGTGAGGGCCGCAGTTGCTGGCATGGAGCGCCTTCGGCGCTCCATGCCAGCAACTGCGAGCCTCGCAAACTTCACGTCGCAACCCAAACAGTACGACACACACATTACGACACTCGCAAACAACATACGACACACGTTCACACACATTACGGACTCGCAACACTCGGACGCAACTCGCGAACATTACAAAATGTAAAACACAATACATACACACACCACATACATAAAAAACTTACCTACACCAAGAGGGAGCACCCAGCACCTCAAAAATACAACTTACACCTCGATTTTACTCGAAATAAAACCGTTTAGAAACTAAAAAAAAATCGAAGCGAGAGAAAAAATGGCCGCCGAACAAAACGAAAACGAGGCTACAGCACTCTAAACTCGCAAAACACCACAAGAAACTCGCAAAACACCACAAAACACCTACGGATATTCCGATACAAACGTATACCACACATTACTCGCCATTTTACGCCAATGCGGAAGTACACGACAACGGTTTGGGCTCGCGCACGCACAGTGTTACACTGCACACATTCAGCACGCTTACACAGCAGATCCACACCACTAATGCTGCAGCAACATCAAAACACATTCACAGCTCTTCCACACAATGCTTTCAAATAGGTAAAGTATATTCATTTATTAATGTATTATATATTTCATTATTACACACTAAACAGCATTAGCTACCTTACAATTTCATTGCCGTCATTTTTTGACGGGCAATTCGCTAGTTATATATATTTATATGAGAAAAAACTGGGGAAAGAAACCAAGTAGCAAGTGTTTGGAGCTAATAAGTCTTTTGATTGGTTACTTGGTTTTGGCGATAAACTTAAAGTGACATAGCAGATGTTTTGTACATGATATCATTTAAAACTACCGGTAATAACAAGTACTTTATCAATCAAATGTAATTTTAAAATATGTGCCTTTTCTACAGTCACAAACTAAATTGAAATTGTGCTATTTTGAGCTGTCAGTAAGTCTTTCTGATCCATAAACAGAGATTCAAATATTTTGGAAGTCAGGGATCATTGGCATTACTTACAGCCTTATTAAATTGCAATTTGTCAAATTTAAAGGGCTCTAAATAAGCACAGAGCATATTTTTTTACAGAAGTTTTTAGTTAGTGAAGATCTTGCTTTTGGATAGAAGTTCACTAACTAAAAACATCTGTAAAAAAATATGCTATGTGCTTAAATAGAGCCCTATTCAATTGGCCAAATCGCAATTTAATAAGGCTGTCAGTTATTAGCCCAAGACATTGGGTTCCTTGTTTTGAGAGCAGTCAGGGGCTGATCAGTAATAAATGGCAATGATCTCTCATTAAAAAAATATATAAATCTGTTTGTGGATGGATAAGAAAGGCTTGACAGTTCAAAATAACAAACTACAATGTTGGTTTAGTGTAGGAAACTGCATTTTTTGATAACATTCAATTGATAAAATACTTGTTACTGCCTATAGTTTTACATTATACTTGTTTGGAACCCCTGCTGCCTCAGTTTGCCATGTGTTTGGTTAATGAGGGGCTTTTTTTGTTGCAATTACACGCTTTAATGCAAATACATGCTAAGCCTTGGTAAAACTGTCTATTTTTACAGCTGCGAAAATGTAAAATCACCCAGCAGATCTGTATACCATGTAACAAATACGAATAAATAACTAAAATGCTAATCCCAATAACGAACATATCCTTACAGTAAAACATGGAGGTTACATGTCAATCAATTAGGTTTGGGGCTCCGATATGCGATCAGACTCGCAAAACCGCAAAATACAGAATTATGAAAATCAATGCCAATACTGTTCTAGTCCATGTGGGTGGCATGATATGTATTAACTCATCGATACCAGAGATTGATTTAACCCCGAAATAAAACATACAAATAAATATTATATATTGCAGATTTGCGAGCTTGAGACTGTTGTGCAATAAATTCTAATGTCTATCATCTCTTTTCCCGTTATTTACAGTGCAGTATTGATTTTTATTTGCATTTACAGTGCTATGTATAGGTGTTTAACTTCCTTGCAAGTCCTCTCTAGCACATGTAGAATTTTTTCCTTCATTTGCCATTTACGGGTGTGAAAACATTTGTGATTTTAGCCATCGTAACTCTTGTGAAAGTGAAAGAGAAAAGGCTTTGGGAGGCTGTAAGTTATGGGTTTTACAATCGCAAAGTTTTCAAGGCAGTAATTCAAAACCCGTTTGGAGCCCGCAAAAAGACGCCAATTGAATAGCAAATTAACTTGCAACCTCACTTACAGGCTCCAATAACATGCAAAAGCTCACTTGAATCAGGCTCTATGGTTTTAGGTCTGATTACAAACACACTTCTGACTATTCCATGATTAACAACATCTGTCGACACCAAGCGATCAGTGATGGCTGCGTGAACACAAATATTTATAGTTTTCTCTGAACTTCAGAAATGTAGCAGGACATGTTAACCCCCAACTGTAATTTTTAGTTGATTCCAGCAGTCCTTTCTCTATTCAGAAGAATTTGTGAAGGGTTAACTCTCTTTCTGCTTATGCTGTTGCTGTTGGTTTGTCTGAGGGCACTGCCAGTTACACATGGAAACAGAGATTTAATTTATAAACTTCTCTTTGAAAAAAAGAACATATCTAAAAAAATCTAAAAGTATTTCAGCATGGTTTTAAGAGATCTTTTGTTTGATGTTGTGCTTATTTAAGTGGCCCTTTAAATATATACTGAATATAATACAGTATTCTCAGACAAAAGATAATTAGATGTATTTATATGTAAACAGGGGGTGATATCTCAGTATGATTTGACTTCATTTTAAAGTCAATCTGGTATTTGACTCAATCCATAACCTCTTTAATCTAAAGGAATATAAATTTGGGAACACGGAGTGATCCCTGTGTTTCTTTGGGAGAAGCCTGGGACTAAACTGCAGATGGTGGTGAAGATAAAAGATTCAAATCCTAAGCCAAGTCATATTAAAAATACAAGAGAAATAAAAGGTCATAACTGAACCTGCTTTATATTATGCTTTAATATCTTTGTTATAGTGCTATTATTATTAAACTACAGTTATGGTAAAAATAACATAGTAAGAGAAATAAAACCTAAACTTTATTGGCATTGATAAAATAGAAGTAATATAAAACATCCATACAAACTCCGGAATTCTATACGCTGAGTGTATATATATATATATATATATATATATATATATATATATATATATATATATATATATATATATACATATATATATATATATATATATATATATATATATATATATATATATATAGGTATATTCATTTAATTAATTTATCACTGTATGGAAATATGAGATTATTAAAGTCATTTTTGTTTTATAGACATGTTTTAACAAGCTGACTTAATTATCTTTATCCTCCTTGATGTATTATTCATATAAAATTTACACTTCACTTACTTCTAGGAAAATTTCGGAATAACTGTTTCTCGTCTTCTGTAATGTCCCCGTTTCTTCTTGTTCTTTCTCATTTAAGGTGCTATGCTATGGCGGAGAAAGAGAATGGAGGGCCCTGGTGCAAAAAAAAAGGTTTTGACACACTAGGGCCGCAGTTGCTGGTAAGAAGTGCCAAAGGCGCTCCTTGCGCTGCTAGAGATGAGTGCCGTAGGAGCACATGCCTACGACCCCGTACAACTTAGACAGGGAGCGCGGAAGGGGCTCACTGCGCTGGTGGAAATGAGTACCGTAGGCGCTCATTCCTACGACCTGCGGAACTACACATCAACACAAAACTCAATTACACAATTCAGAATGCAAGACCCGTAGCAGTTTAAAAACAATGCCTTAAAAAATAATGGCTCGTAACACTTGCAACAAGAAATGCGAGACTTAGAGAAAAAAAAAATCTGAGGTCCAAAAAATACAAAGTTAACCACCAAACCGCGCACATACAAAAACAACAATAACACCACGACAATTGAACCACAATTTGCGAGTTTCCACACACAAAAATCGCCTGAGAGACCAAAAGAATGGTGGACGAAAAAAATGAAAACGAGGCTACACCACCAATAAACCCGCAAAAACACGCCAGACACATAAGACTTTTACACAAGCCCATACGAGGTATAAAATACACTATTAGGGAGGACCTCAGCTCAGCAACACTGCAAATCTACATTGGATGCTGCAGGAACATCAAAACAGATTGTTAGCTCTTCGGGATATTGCTTGATGCATATATTAATTACAAATAGGCAAAGTATATTAATTTATGATTTTATTAATTCAGTAATTATCAATAAAAAATACATATAGAGAAAAAAAAAGGACCAGGTGGCAGGATCGCAATAAAATCCGAAGGCTTTCAGTGCGCGGCTCACAATAAGCGCTGAGGGTCATTTTTTGACGGGCCATTCGCTAGTCTAATATAATGCAACTTATGAGCCTCAGAGACTTTCCAAATGGCCCCCATCCTGCACCAAATATGTACTTATTTTACTTATTTCTCCTACACAATGATTTTACCATTTAAATGTTTTGTTGCTCTTTTGAAGACCGTTAGTCCATATCTGTGGCCCTATAAGGAAAAAAGATTACCTACAATCTTTTAGGGGATAGTTAATTAAGTTCTCCAATTATATAAAATAGAAAATAGCCCTCACCAAATATTCAAAGACATTAATTATTATTATGTGCGTCATGGAGAGGGCCATGTGGACACAGTCTATTTTCTTCCTCCCAAATTGGTATATTAGTCTTTTCATGCCCTACAAATCTATACCTCTGTCACTTTTCACTGTTTCCAGTTTAGTTATATGCATTACCGCAGGGTAAACAAAACACAGCAAAGGTCCCTATTATGGTCAAACATTAAACCTTTACCTGTAAATAAGGATATTTGTAATTTGGTTGTTATTAAAAAAAATCTAAATAAGTGTTTTATAATTTACATTCAATGTTCAGATTTTTGGGCAGAAATTACTTTTCAAGATTCACAGGCTGTTTCTTATCTTGATTGATTAATTAACTATCAATGTGTTAACGCCTTTATGAATATTAGGATGAAACCAAGTTGGCATGCTCTCCGTGGTAATCTCTCTCTGCTTAAATAGTTAGTTAATTTCTCAAGATAATAGCCAGGTAGGAGGATCTTGAAAAGTAATATCTGCCTACAAATACCACGATTCAAGTCAGGTATCTAACAATAATTTATTATTTAATAACAACCTAATACAAATAAACATATTTATATGTATTGCACAACCTTGTCAGGGACTTGTGGGGGGCTTCACAGCTACTGAAGTGAAAAAGGTTGTGCATTACCGGAATAACAATCATTAGCAATGTCACCAATAAAATATGAAATATGTATGCAGAAGTACAGAGCAAAGGTAGGTGTATAGCAACTGGTTAGCTTAAAGTGACAAAGCACCGGTTCTAAATATGGTAGTATTTAAAACTTTAGACAATACAAAGTAATTTATCAATTGAATCTTGTTTAAAAATCACCATTTTCCTATATACACGAACCGACTTCTGCTTTTTTGAGCTGTCAGTCACCCATTTCTGAGAGGATGAAATCTGTTCTTAATGTAAGAACATTGCCATTGATTATGAGTTAGCCACTCACTGGGCGCATTTACCAGCGCAGTTATCTGCATCTGAACATACCTAGTCATTTTGTGTGCAGGCATCTGTAGTCAACTTGTGTGTTTGGATCTGAAAGGGCGACCCACTACTTAAATGGCAAACTTTAATGTTAGTTTACTGTAGGAACATGCATTTTAACTGCTCTAGCGGTAATTCAGAGCGTGGCTCTGGGCTAATTTTCTGTTCCTAAAGCGGCAACCCTGAGCCACGCTCGGGATTACACACTTCCTCCTTACTCCCCCTTCCCCCATCCTCCTACTGTGTAACGATATCATCCTTCCCCTGCGGCATGTCTTCTGGCAGTGTCCTGGAGTCCCGAGTGACTTCACACACACGTCAGAAGACGTGCTGCAGGGGAAGGATGATCAGCTTACACAGTAAGAGGGTGGTTAAAGGGGAGGAAAGAGGGGGAAGGGGAGGAGAAGGGAGAGTGGGAAGGAGAGGAGAAGGGAGAGTGGGAAGGGAAGGAGAATGGTGAGGGGTAAGGGGAGGACGGGGAGAATGATGTGCTGCAGGGGCTGGCGGGGAAGGGGCCACTACACTACCGAAAACATTTAAACGTAGGAGCAGGGGGGGCAGAACAAGGTGGTTTGGCCGTGTCAGTATCCCCGAGTGTACCGCTTTAACACTTGCGGCCAGACCGCCAGGGAGGTTAAATAACATTCAATTGATAAAGAACTTATATTATGTTATTGTATTTTTGGTTTCCACTGTTTAACTTTAAATCAAGACAAGATAAGAATAAAGCCTTTTCTCTACACAAAAATATTCTGGAAGGCATAGCAAATACCTATTGGACTAATCAGGTTCTGTGCCATTTTGAACCCCCATAATGTGTTGCATCCTTTTGCCTGGAGTAAACTTTTCAGATCATGAAAGGGCATGTAGAGCAATGCTATCCAGCCAAGTCCAGACAGTTTACAGTAAATTTGTCACTTGGGATTTGAGATTAGTACACTGGTTTAGCTGAATTTGCCATTGGATCTACTTTTCCATAAAGCCTGGACCTGTCTGAGTGATCACGGGCCAGGTGGCAACATCATTAATGCACAACAACATCTGTTGTGAAGATAGTGATGGAGCAACTAGCTGTTCCTCGAGCCCCATGGGTACAGCAAAGAGCATCCAGTCATGGGTCTACAACAGTCCAAATGGCATTTGAAAGACAGCAGTGCAACCCACGCTTCAGGTGACAAGAAGGGCGGGTGACAAGCATGTTAAAAAAGGAACAGAGAACAGGGGCGAAAATAAAAACCTCTTAACCAGCTCGTTTTGACAACAGAAGGGAGCTGGCTGCTTTTTAATGAGTGGTAAGTTCATTAACGAGGCCAATGTTCCATTAATAATGTCTCTGCAGCAGCTTTTCCCTTCACTACACTGCTTCATTAACCCATTCCTCTCGGAATACCAATCAAATTTTGGCCCATTAACTTTTCCCTTGTTGGAGTCATTTTCATGCAAATTGAGGTTAGATTGGCAATGTTTCTTTAACCCTTCGTTGTTAAAGCGTTCTGCAGAATGCTGAGGTTTAATATTTCCATGAAATAACATATTTTCTCACTGAACGCATTTCTTTTTACTGATGTCAATAAGGACTAATGTTACCAACACGATAATCTGATATTCAGATGGTATCAATAAAATATTTTGAATGTATCATCAAGTATCATTTGTTGAAGGTCGCTCTCCTTCAAATTGTGTATTTATCAGTTTATAAGATAGATTTGATGACAGATAAGAACGTTAAGGGACAATCTAAGTCTGCTCATTCTATCTTCTTAAAGGCTAGGCTTAAGTAAGCTGGAGGGTAGTCCCAGGCATGTTTAAATTCCTTAACTGTGTTTTTTCCTATCTCTTGCTCTGGAACAGGGGCAGATCTACCGCCAGTGCAGGTGGTTCGTTGCACCGAGGCCCCTGGTCCAGGGGGGCCCACTGCTGTCTACACCATTACCCCTTACCTTCTCCCCTTTCCTATCTTGCCTTCCACCCTTCTCCTCATATCTCCTCTTCTTCTCATCTCCCCTTTTCTCTGTGCAGCCTTCCCCTGCCGGCACGTCATTAGGCCTGGGGCAGGATATCCTGTGTCACACAGAAAAACAATGTGTTTGATCTGCCTTACCAGTGAAATGAGGGTTACTGTAAGCAAAACCGCTTATGGTGCCTGGTAATTGTGTTTCTTGTCTGATCCAAATACAGTTGAATAAGGGCACGGGCACAATTTATTGCCATTCAGACATCCGCAAGTCCTTCTGTTTCCTTTAACATGTAAGGACACAGGAGGAGAAAATATCCCCATTTTGTGTCACTCCAATGCACATCTTCTGCAGTACAGACCACTTATTATTCTTACTCTTAAAAAACGTTTTGCAATGTTAAAAACATGGGGCCTCATTCAATTGCGATTAGTCCAATTGAATAGGGCTCTATATAAGCACATAGCATATTTTTTAACAGAAGTTCACTAACTAAAAACTTCTGTAAAAAAAATATGCTATGTGCTTATATAGAGCCCTATTCAATTGTCCAAATCACAATTGAATGAGGCCCATAGGTGGCCCCTGGGTTAAGAAGGATATCTGCTCTTGAGAATGGGCCTCATTCAATTGCGATTTGGCCAATTGAATATGGCTCTATATAAGCACATAGCATATTTTTTGTTAGTTTTTTTAGTTGCTATGTGCTTATATAGAGCCATGTTCAATTGGCCAAATTACAAATGAATGAGGCCCAATGTCATTAAACCAGATTTGTATGTAACTTAGATCCCTGATAAATAATAATAATAATAATATTACTATAATGGCTCATACGTGGTAGTAATAATAATACAGTGTAATTCTACTAATAATAATACCCCTGTACTGTAATAGTAATTTACAAAAACTATTGTGCTCTTTCTTTTAATTCAAACTCATACAAAAAGCCTTGGGGGCGTCTATAACCGGGCGGCCACCAGTAACAAGGTGACCAGATTTTAAGATAACTTACAATTAACAACTCTCATTTCATAAAAAAATATCAAAGACTTATAATCAGGCAATTAGGATTTTTCAAATTCAATAAAATGCACTTTATTCAAATAATTCAATGAAACAAATCACTTTTAAAAGCCAATTAATAAACCAATCTGGCAGTTTTGACTAACTCATACAACATGGAAGCAAAAAATGATCACAATCAGGCGATAAAGCTCCACTGCGCGACGTGTATTTGAATCGCTCAATTTAGAAATGGACACTTGTCTTGAAGTATTGTTTGTGTGTCTTGTAAGCACATTCATATATTGCACACATCTTCTGAATCTGCATATATCACTGTATCCTTTTATCAATCTGAGACTATATATATAATTTCTCAAGACATTTATTCATTATTAAAACTATTAATAATATTCTGCTTTGTAAAATGTTTAACAGTTATGCAAATGATGGTGACTGCTTGCATTCATTTAATTTGATTAATATATTTATATGATAATTTCTTGACTTTTATGGCTTTAATTCATTAAAACAGCTAACATCACATAAGTAATGAGCCAAATTACAGGAATCACACTGTAAATAACATTCAAAAAAATGTAAAGCTAATTTTAAGATACTTTTTGAATCCAGAAGAATAAGCCACATAGAAACAATAATATGTAATTACCTTTTACTAAAAGGGAATGTTTTAAAGTAATAATCCATACAGTGCAATTTTACTATAGATCAACATCACTATAATTTCCGTTGCGTTTAACACTGTTCTAGCGCATTCACACAGCGTGTGGGGGGGGGGGGTAGAAGAGACGGGGGGGAATAGACACAGGGGAGGGAGAAGGGGGTAAAGAGACACAGGGGAAGAAGGGGGGAGACACAGGGGAGAAAGGGGGGCACAGGAAATGGAGAGGGGGGAGACACAGAGGAAGGAGAGGGGGAGAGACATTGCGGGGCTCGCAAATGGGCATTGAAAATAGAGAATCAGGCATGTGCGTAAAGAAGGGAAGGAGAGAGAAGGAGGGAAGAGGGAGGAACACAGGAGGAGAGAGAGATTGCCTGCTGTGAGGTGGGCAAATAGACACAGGGGAGGTAGAGGGGGAAAAAGAGGGTGTAGAGACACAGGGGAGGGAGAGGGGGGAGAGAAACAGGGGAGGGAGAGACAGAGGGGAGGTAGAGGGGGGGGGAGAGACACAGGGGAGGGAGGTGGGGGAAGACCCGGGTGGCTGGGAGAAAAAAATAATATTATCCTGTCATTGAGAGGAGAGAGAAGGAGGGGAGAAGAGGGAGGGAGAGGACACAGAAGGATAGAAGGAGAGCCTTGCATTGTGTGGCAAACAACAGCATTGCAAGGTGTGCAAATATTAAGCCGTCATTTTTGACAGGCAATTGTTTAGTAAGAAAAAATGTATATATTAGCGACAGGGAAAAAGACCCATTTATTGAAAGAATAAAAATTACACATAAACAAATAAACATAATTGCAAATAAAAATTATAAGTGGGAATGATTGAGATTGATAAAGAAGTGAGACTTATTTTATGTATAAATGAACTGAAAGCTGTTAGCTATATCATGTAGGATCATCCAAGATGGATAGGTTATAGCAGAGAGGTCAGACAAATTGTGGTCCACTGGAGAAGGAACTAGCAACCCACTCCAGTATCTTTCCCATGAAAACCTTATGGATGAGCACAACCACACACAAGATGTTCTTGGCGTGAAGTGTTCCATAGGGTCACAGAGAGTCTGACACAACTGAACAACAACAAAATTGTATATAAATTTTAAGACACATTCTCTTAGTAAATTTAAAAATATGACAACAGCCCTTTAAATGCTCTCTTTTGAAGAACAACATAAGATAATATTATCAGTGGCGGAGCTAGTGAATGGAGGGCCCTGGTGCAAAAAAATGTTTTGCCCCCCCATTGTATCATTGGATCCCATTGCTCAGAGGTTGGGTATCCTTCCCCTGCCAGAGCTTCATACTGCAGGGGAGGGGAATTCCTAATAATGTCACGTGACCCTGCAGTATGAAGCTCCGGCAGGGGAAGGATGCCCAACCTGTGAGCAATGGGATCAGGAACAGGGACTGCAAGGCACAAGTAAGAGGAGAGGAGGGGTGAATAGTGTGACAAGGGGCCCTGGGGGTTTTGAGGGGGTGAATGATTCTCCTGAGGGGCCCCTCACAGAGCAAGGGCCCTGGTGCAACCTACCGGTAGATCCGCCCCTGAATATTATGTTATGCTGCTGTTGAATCTGCCATTATAACTTCAGCAGATCAAGGTCCTAAGATGGGAGGAACTTTGAACTCACATTAAATTTCTGCACAGTGATAATGTGACAGCTACAACTGTCAGTGCTCTCAGCAGGAGATAGCAGCAGGAAAACAAAAAGGAAGCCTGCAGTGAAGAACAATTACATATAAACGTAAAGTTTGTGTCTATTTTTTGCTTTATACATATTTTATTTATTAAAAAGACCACAGTGAAAAAAATTGACCACTGTGGGCCTTTAATAACAAACAATGGTAATTATCCTTTTTTTTTTAACTATTGATTTGGTGAATAAATTGCACCTTTTCAGTGTCACTTAACATCATTGCTTTTGATTTATTCTGGTAGAAATCCAAGCCTTAGCTTCTTGTGACATAAAAGTCCTTTTATCTTCCTGTGCCCCAGGCAACAAAATTAGATTGTAAGACCCATAAGATAGGGACATGCACCTGAAGATGTTATGTACACCGCTGCAGGAGAAAAAGAACGCTTTTTTATTATCGTCAGATCTGAAGAATATTGCATTCCATTACATTAACTTCCTGATTCCATCTAAAAATACCATCAAGGGATTGCTCAGATAATGAACTGCCTTCAGATAATCAACTGCAAAGTAATTTTCCTACAACCAAGGCCCCTTCCAGAGCAAACATGTCAAACAGCGTTAAATTGCAGAATAGTGAAATCCGGTTCTGTAAATCCCTGATATGTACTGTTTTACACTGAGATTTGAACCCCTGTGCGCTTCCAATTCTTAATGATCCCCTCTGTTTCAAGGTTACAAGTGTAAGGACTACCGTACATGCTTTTCTTGGAACAGAGGTGTTCATCGCTATTAATCTTGGGAAGGATATTGCTTTGTTAACCCCTGCTCTCGGTACCTTAATGGCTCCCGTGGTGATTTGGATATGGTGCAGTTGCCTCAGAGCGCTTTCCCGATCCATGAAATATGAAGCTGCCAGTTGGTGTAAAGTGTCCAATGTGGTGGCTGAGGTGTTTGAGCGTCCTCCAGCCTCTCGTTTCAGTTTCACCTTATCCACGAACATAGTGAGAGATTCTTCACCTGAAAGAGAAAAATAATGAGTGTAGGAACTGGGGGGACGAGGAGGATAAATCCCCCCCATATCTTTAATTGTGTGTGTTTACTTATAGATAGGCAGTTTTATGATATTGTTATACTGTATGTGGTATCCCCCAGATTTTCTTTGGCTCCTATACCCATGTTACACATCGACTCACTCCCTCTATACAGTACATTTATCAAATAACATTAACGGAATAAGTGGGGATAAGCAGCATTTAGTGAAGTACCATATTTTGGGCACCACTACATAAAAAGGACATTTTTGAGCTAGAAAAAGTACAGAAAAGGGCTACAAAACTAATAAGGGGAATGGAGCAGCAAAGATATGAAGAAAGACTAACCAAATTAAACTTATTTTCGCTATAAAAAGGCATCTAAAGGGATATTATTACCCTATATAAATATATCCAGGGTCAATATAGGGATTTGTCAAGTGTACTTTTTGCGCCAAGAGGGTTTCAACTTCTGGCGATTGATTGGAAGTAAAAAGATTGCACCGTAAGGAAACAAAAGGGTTCTTCACAGTAAGAGTGGCTTAACGGTGGAATGCTCTACCAAAGGAGGTGGTGATTTGATAGATAACTTTAAAAGGGATTAGATATATTTTTGAATAAAAAGGGTTCCCTTGGATAATTAGAGAGGGAGTATTGATCCAGGGAGGAGTCCGATCACCAGTATCTGGGGTTAAAAAGGAATTTAATTTTTTCCCCTTTTGAGAGAATTGGCACATTTTTATATTGTTTTCTATTTGCCTTCCTTTGGATCAATAAACAATTAAGCCAGATATTACAAAGATCAGAGGAGATTTAAAAACGTTGAACTTGATGGACAAAAATTATGTTTTCAACCTTAATTGCTATGTAACTATTGAGTCACGTGGAGGTAAAAATCACAGTTTCATTTGTTTATTTAATTACTGGCTAACAATACAATCAGTATTTGAAAAATATAAATTATATGTAGCGTTTGAAATATACATGGGGGGAGGGGCTGCCCTGGTGTCCTGATGACATTGTTTATAGCCTATTTCCCTATAGATAAACCTACATCAGCCAGGAAAAACTTAGGGCATCCTTCTTGAGCTGCCCCTCAACACTTAACAAGGGGTGGAGAGAAGCATATCTGTTGGAAGCAACAATGTTAAGATTTAAAAGCTACATTATTTTTTTTTCTTTAAATTCAGATTTTACTGGTAATCAGTAAATAAATAATTAAATGAAACACCACTGTATGGCCATTTCAATGACCATTTAAAACATTAACTATTTCCATATTTTTTATAATGACTAAATATTAATTATAAGTTTTTCCAGGTGCTTTGCACTATAATCTGACTATTATCAAAAACTAATGAAAAACGTTATTTGCACTCAAAAAAACACTATTATTCAAACCAAACTATGTATCTATTACCAAGTTGCAGGACTTGGCCCCAATTTAATGAATATATGCATATGATGAATATAGTAAGATACAAAAAGTAGACAAAAAGAAGAGCCCTATTATCCCAGAAGGATTCCTCCTATCTGGAAGGCTCATACTAGTTATGATACCCCAAATCTGGCTAATAAATCTTTTTGTAATACAGAACAAGAAAAGTCTCACATTATCCCAGTGACAATAACAAGGGGGCAAATACTGACTTGTAGAAGACATAACGTAATAGCCTGCCACTGCAACTGAGGTACGAATTAAAAACAACTTGACAATAATATAGCGCTTATTGGATCTTATAAGATGGTTGGTGATTAATACTTAAAGGGCCAGTTAATTCAGCACAACTTGGAGCACACCACTATAATGTATTCCTGAAAACATGTTGAAATACATTTTGAATTTTATAGGTGCTTTTTTCACAGAAAAAATCATAAATTAAGTTCTGTTTACTTTGACAAGTCCCCCAGGCAGACTGACAGTAAGAGCTCTGTGCAGAGAGCAGAGCAAAAGAAGGGCTAACCCCTTCTCAAATTCATCTGTGCAGGGAAATGACTGCTAGAAACTCCTTATTTGTGGGTTAACTGATGGCTGATGACATTCCTGAACGCATAGAAAAAACATCATTCTTTCTGTTCATGGAGCTAGGAACAGCCGTTAACGCAAGATTATAGTTAATCATGAACAATCAGCAGGGGGTTTGTAAACAGACCTAAGACTGCTAATTTTTAGCTGTTAGTAGGGTAATAAAAAAAAAACAATAGATCATTTTAACATTGAATCTTATGCTCTTTCACACCATGAAGTGCACTTATAGTGAGGTAAACGGCCCTTTAAGCTTGGCCTTAACATTGGGATTTAAAAAAAAAACATCCAGGATACCAAAGAAAACGAGCTCTACATTAAGTCTAGTCAATGTATATCTGCTTACGATAGTTATAGGCTGTAACTACTAATTGGGCTGCTATTTAAAGATTAACAGCCTTATTAAATTGCAGTTTTGGCCAATTGAATAGGGCTATATATAAGCACAGAGCATATTTTTTTACAGAAGTTTTTAGTTAGTGAAGACCTTGCTTTCGGATAGAAGTTCACTAACTAAACTTCTGTAAAAAAAAATATGCTCTGTGCTTATATAGAGCCCTATTCAATTGGTCGAATTGCAATTTAATAAGGCTGTAATGTAGCCCTAGTTAGGGAACCTCACAAAATCAGGCTAGAGCCTCCAAGTTACTGCCTCAATAGAGCTAATTTATCAAGAAGGAATAAACTTCAACTCTGTTTTATGAAGAGTTTCCATACAAAAACCCAGGAAGTGGGGATATTTAATTAAACATTTTATTTTTTACTTCTTTTTGATACATATACCCTTATATATCATTACAGTTTTATGTGGGTCAATATGACCTACATATAAAATACAACTGCTTTTCTATAAAAGCACTTGTGACTATGGTTACCAATTTCTTCCTGTGCTGTCTCTTCTTTAAATTTATTAACGGCTCTCACAAATTGGACTCACAGGCTCTTGAAGCCTCCAATACCCAGCACAAGGTAATGAAGACTGAGAAGAAAGATCTCAAACGGTAATTAATAATAACAACTTGTATCATAGTTTTCTCCTATTGGGACTCATACAGCTACAGAATTATATATCAAAGAAAGCATTAAAATGATATAGGATTAAACTTTATGATATGCACATAGCAAGGAGTGTTGCAAATGTGTTGAGTGTCTGATAGATTCCTTTGTGTTGTTTAAAGATTTGTGTAAGCAGATGGGTCTTGGATATTTTTTAAATATTTCTATCATGGAAACCGTCTCTGTTGGAGGAAAATAATATTATCTCTAAGTGAACATATTTGTAGTTTATTTTTAAAGAAATCCTTTATATTCTTGAAATACCTTTTACGCATTTAATTTCCCAAAGAAACCATTTAAATTTCTTCTTAACAAAATGTTTTTTTTTATTTTATTTTAGCAGACAGAGGACTTTATGCAAATCTGCTTTACACCTAGGCACCTGTTCCCAGGTGTTCAAAAATATATTCTAACAAATATTGTATTCCTGTAGGTAAAAGTATATGTTGAGAAGCAAAAACAGACATATGTTGAACTAAAAAACATGCTGGAGTTGGTAGATGGATCATATGGTGATAGTCTAAAAATAGCATTGGAGAGTCGTAAAGAGTGAAGATAAATGTGCAGCTTTGAAAATAAAGAGGAGGAGGAATAAAAGGAAAAGAAAAGAGATGTAGGGAGTTCATAAGAATGTATTCAGGTATGTGATAGGGGTGGAAGAAATAGAAGAAGAAAAACACAAAATAAAGTTGTGTTTTAAGATAGTATTAAAAAGTAAGAACAATGACCCCCAACATGCAAACCATGAACCCGTACGTAGCATTTCAGGGCATGATCATGATCAATTAAGCAAGCCCGTAAGACAGAGCCAATACAATACACTACAATCAGTGTTTAGATGTCTGATTTGTGATCATACTCACAATCCAGAAATGTAAAAATTTATTAAAAATAAATAACTGTTCTAGTCCATGCGGGTTCCATGATATGAATTAACTCCTTGATTCCCGGGAACGATATAACACGGAAATAAAACGTAAAATAAATATTATTTTATAGCAGATTTTCGAGCTTGAGACTGTTGTGCAATTAATTCTAATGAATTCATTGCTTTCCCAGTATTTTTAAGTACAGTAGTGTGTGTTTATTTGCTGCTGCAGTTATACGAACAGGTGTCTAACCAACTTGCGAGTCATGTCTAGTACTCGTGTCATTTTTTTATGGAGTTACGTTTTTGAAAATTGCAGTGATTTTGAGCCTATAACTCGCAATTGGAATGCGAGTAGCAAAATGTATTCAATTAAATATCAGTAGCATCTACGGGCTCCATTACGGGTTCAAGTAATTGTGATTTGGACAATTAAACAGTGGCCATATTAATTGAGGTTGAAATAAGTTCAGCCTTTTTAGATCTCCTCTGACCTTTGTAATATGTAGATTAATTGTTAATTAATTGTTAATTGATCTAAACAATTAATTAGCTATTAATTCACATGTTACAATGGTCAGAGGAGACCTTGATGGACTAAAAGTCCCTATTCAACCTCAATTACTCAGGTGACATGTAGGCATTTGGAAAACATATCAACCCTTGCTTTCATGGGTAAAATGTGCTGACAAGAGTTCGTCGGCAGAAGCGGCTTTAATTTAGTATAGACATTGGATCTCTTCTGATTGTCAAAAACTTGCCTACTCTAATGAGTCACATCTTCTGCACTATTGACTGGATGGAAGTTTGCATGTCAGGCATGAAGCCTCTGAGAACAAACACTCTAAAACTGTTGTTGGAATAATACATGCAGGTGGCGGCAGCGTTATGGTCTGGGGAATGTTTTCTTGGCATTGTCTAGGTCCACTCATACCTCTAGAAGGCATTCTCAACCGATTGTTGACTGTCTTCCCTGGAGGGGATGGGATCTTCCAGCAGGACAATGCAACATGTCATATAGGCCGAATTGTCCGGAAGTAACTTAGGAATGATTTACTGTAATGGAAACCAGCTACTACTATTCATAGTCAGCTTTCAATGCTGTTTATAATTAAACTACATTTTTTGAAGTGTGCATTCAGCATTCTAAGGTAGATACTTGTACTTTTGGAAGTAAATTCTAAAGAAGTCTTCTGGGAGCTGATTGAGTCTTAGGGCACGTAAGAGTACATAGAGGAACATAAAGCAGGATACTTTAGATGTAAACTGAACAGAGGTGTATTAGTAGTACAGAATTAGGTGTATGAATGCAGGAGGGGTGTAGGAGAGGTGGAGCTCCTAATGGAGTGGTAGAAATACAGCTATATACAGTAATTGTGAGAAGAAATAGAATTAAAGGATGGGAGCAGATAAAGGGTGAGCCAAGAAACACATGAGTAAATAGAAGATTTATTTGTGGGTGAAGGGAGGAGCTAGAAGTGAAATGATGGGGTCTTTTTGTATCAAGTGAAATAGTACAGAACTTAAAACCCTACTTTTACTGAACTATAATTTAAATACATATCTCCTTCTACATTAATAAAGTGTCACAGTGGAGGTTCCATATATAGAATAATTTAAACCTATAGGTAAAAACAAAGGTACTTTATCAATTGATTGTAATTAAAAATTCTGTTTTACTAACATAAACTAACATCTCTCAATCAGCCATGTCACCCACCCTCTAGATAGGACAGAGTGATGTCACTTGCAAAAGGGAGATCACTGTAAATAATTACTAAATACCCACTGAGGCCTTAAATCTAATGACTTTAGTGCAAAGCTATATGAAAATGAAATGATTAAGCATGTTCAAACCCCGGGAAATAACTAGGTTGGTAAGTCTAATTATTTCCTGGGGTCTGAGCATGCTTAATATTTTCGTTATCACGCTGAGAATGATAGATGCTGAGCCCCAGGTAGTAGTTAGCAATTACTGAGAATGATCTCCCATTACCGATAGATATCAGTCTTTGCTTGGTGGGTGGATCAGAAAAGCTGATTGGCAGGTACAAATTGCAAACTTCAATGTAATATTACTGTAAAACATTTTTGTTTAAATAACATTCAAGTACTTGTTATCATCTATAAATGTAATTATACAGTATTTGGAACTTCGGCTGTGCTATGTTTATATATATATGTAATCACCTTCTGGATTGCTACCTTGTAATTGTGAAGCGACTTGTGTACCTCTGAGAAACTGTGAGCTATACCCCGTGGGGTCATCCAAGATTGGGAGGTAAAAGCAGAGAGGTCAGATAAATTGCAGTCCACTGGAGAAGAAACTGTCAACCTACTTCAGTATCTTTGCCATTGAAACCTTATGGATGAGCACAACCAGATACATGCTGTGCCTGGCATGTTGTGGAACATAGGGCCACGGAGAGTCGGACACGACTGAATGACACAACAACAACAATATATATATATATATATATTCATACATATAGGGTTGAGTCACACTATGAATATTATTATTACTAACGTTTGATGTCAGCAGCACGTAGCCAATGAAATATGGCATGGGTCATGAGTTGGCTTTGTGGGTATATAAGGTGACATGTAGGCATTCTGAAAACATATCAACCAGTGCTTTCATGGGTAAAATGTGCTGACAATGGTTCATTGGCAGAAGCGGCTTTAATTTGCATGACAGCATAGACATTGGATCTCTTCTGATTGGCAAAAACTTGCCTACTCTAATGAGTCACATCTTCTGCTCTAGTGACTGGACGGACGTTGGCATGTCAGGCATGGAACCTCCAAGAATAAACAATCTACAACTGTTGTTAAATGATCTTGGGTATCAATGAGTTAATACATATTAGGCCACGCATATGGACTAGAACAGCATTGGCATTCATTTTCATAATTCTGTATTTTTAAAGTTGAGCAAGTCGGATCACAAATTGGAACCCCGAACCTCATTGATTGACACGCAACCTCCATGTTTTACTGCCTCGTTTTCTATTGGCAGATTTGAAAGGGACGGTTACGGGCTTGGTGAATTGATACTGTTCCTGCCCACAACTGCTCTGAACCAGTGCATGGTTTACGGAGCTGGCTTCAGGATCGCAACTCTTGACCTGGAGTAATTGAATAGCCTCGCAAACAGGGACCATCGGGAACACGCAACTCGATTGCAGACATGCGGACGTCTGCGATCGAGTTATGGGCGTGCAATTGAATGAGGCCCTTAAATTTTAAGTTTAGCATTTAAAAGGACACTTTCATTCCAACATCAACTAGGCTTCATCTTAAAGAGACCCGGTATTAGATAACTGTCGACAAATCATATTAAACTTGTGATAATTAAGGGACTCCACAAGTACTTTCCCCACATTTTGCCATCCAATAGTTGGAAAAATCGACACATCGGCCGGGCAGAAAACTATCCCTATCTCTTTGGATCAAAATGTGCAATTATCAAAACTCTTTGCAACCAGGTCAGCTGAACTAATAGGGTGTCCAGCTGCTGTATCACTTCACAGTGCCCCTTATCCCCCGGGTTCCCTCACAAGGTCAAGATTCACGCCAACACAGAGTCAACAATTCCAAAGGAATCGGTGAAAGGAGAGTTATTAAACATTATTAAGTTATCTGACAAGAGTTTATGTGATGCACAGAAATCTGTATGGACTAGGAGATTGTGTGAAGGGTTTACATTTATTTGTAAAGAAAAGATTTCTCAAAAAGATTTTTAAAGCCAAAAAAGAATCTGGTGAGAATGAATGTATGTTTTCAGAGGAAGATACGGCTACTCTAAAAATCTTGGAATTACTATTTGAGGAAAATGAATCTGATTGTGTGGACTATTGGTATAAAAAAACTACAAATAAAAAATGCATGTACACCCCGAAGCTCGATTTCACCAGCTGCTCAATATTTCTTAATAAATTGTGTCAAGAAGTAACAAATAATCCAATAATTTAACATGAATGCAATAATTTAACATGAGAAGGAATAAAAGCAATAAAGGGTATGGAACAATGGGATGTCGTGATTAAAATTTAAATGGGAGATAGAGTAATATGGTGATATGGCCAAATAAATATACAACATAGAAGCAATGAGGTAGCTTAATTACTCTACTTGTTATAGAAAACTATTTGGTATATTTACAGAGGAATTCTTAGCACCATATACCAACATAAAGCTTACTCTTTAGTCTACCGTATATACTCGAGTATAAGCCGACCCGAGTATAAACCGAGGCACCTATTTTACCACAAAATACTGGGAAGACTTAGTCACTGGAGTATAAGCCGAGGGTGGGAAATGTGCAGCCCCCTGTGTCCCTCTTGTGCCCTCTGTGTCCCCCTCTTGTGTGCCCTCTGTGCCCCTTTCTTGTGTCTCTTCCCCCCTCCCTCCCCTGTGTCTCTTCCCCTCCTCTCCCTCCCCTGTGTCTCTTCCCCCCTCCCTCCCTCCCCTGTGTCTCTTCCCCCTCCCCTGTGTCTCTTCCCCCTCTCCCTCCCATGTCTCTTCCCTCTCCCTCCCTCCCCTGTGTATCTTCCCGCCCCCTCTCCCCTGTGTCTCTTCACCCCCTCTCCCTCCCCCGTTTCTCTTCCCCCCTCTACCTCGTGTCTCTTTCCGTCCCCCTCCCTTATCACCCTCCTCAACCCCCCTCCTCATCCTTCCTTCTCATCCGCAACCCCCCTCCTCACCCTCTCTCCTCAAACCCTCTCACTCATCCTCCCTCCTCAACCCCCTCCTCATCCTCAACCCCCCTCCTCAGCCTCTCTCCTCAACCCCCCTCCTCAACCCCCTCCTCATCCTCAACCCCCCTCCTCAACCTTAACCCCCTCCTCATCCTCCCTCCTCAACCCCCCACCTCAAACCCCCTCCTCAACCTCAACCCCCCTCCTCATCCCCCCTCCTCATCCTCAGTGATGAGGAGGGGGTTGAGGAGGGAGGATGAGGAGGGAGGATGAGGAGGGGGTTAAGGTTGAGGAGGGGGGATAAGGGGGATGATAAGGAAGGGGGAGAGAAAGAGACACGAGGGAGAGGGGGGAAAGAGACACAGGGGAGGGAGAGGGGACGAAGAGACACAGGGGGGAGAGACACGGGGGGGAAAGAGACACAGGGTGACTCGAGTATAAGCCGAGGAGGGCTTTTTCAGCCTTAAAAAAAGGACTGAAAAACTTGTCTTATACTGGAGTATATACAGTAATTATAAAAAAGATATTTGTCCGTGAAGCAACAAAAAAATTGCAACTATTTATTTTCTACATAAAATTCATAAAAATATGAACAATCATCCCAAACGACCAATTGTATCAGGAAGAACTGAGTAGGTATTAATTTTTTTTGACTTAGACATCTGGTAAATGGTTTATCTTCTTATACAAGATGCAATGTATATTCTCAACAAATTAGAGAGTGGTTCAGAATAAAGATCCTACATTTTTAGTAACATGTGATGTTGAATCTTTGCACACAAACATTATTTACATAAGTGGATGTCAAGCAATGAAATATTGGAATATCAAGTAGAAAATATTGATTTTTTTTAATCAACTTGGAGAGATTTATCTTGACAATTATTTTCTATTTCATAAGACTTTCTTTCTTCAAATACAAAGAACAGCAATGGTAACAGCCTGTGCCAACCTTTTTTTTGGGGGGGTGGGGGGGGGGGGGACAGTAGGAGGAGGGTAATATGTTGTATCTCCTGTCCATGTAATATTTTATATGTGGAGATAACTACTAGGGCATAAGAACAAGGATGCACATAAGAAAGCAATTGTGAAAAATATCATAGTTGTAATCCTTGTATGATGAGAAATGGAAATGTTGGGGAATGGAAATAATTAAACCAAATATTATAGGCGGATATCAAAAGGTTACTACGGAAGAAGTTAACAAAATTAATTTATTTATTTGACATGATATACACAAAAGGCATGAATGAAATATGGCAACTATACTGTATTTATCTTGTTTAGATATTTGACATTAGAATTGCAAATACAATAATCCAAAGGATTTAAGACTATATATAATTTCTAATAAAATTGTTGTTTTTCATATTTATAAGTTCTGGATGCTTTTAGACTCATAGTTATTCGGGGATAGAAATAGAAGTCAGCCTATATATAATTTAGATTGAAGGATTGAAAGATCGCATCATTAAATTTAACATTTAGGGAAATTATGCCTAGAGTCTATACAACAATATTTTTACTCTAGGAGTATTTGTAATGTGCCGTGTCTGTGATGGTTTGAAACAGCTTGAAATTGCTATGTCAAATTCGCAGTTAATGGTGTATACATTTAAAGAAAGTAGAATATTTACTGTGCAGTATCTATAAACTTAATAGTTTAAAAATGGGATCTTATAAGTAGGCACATCTGCATTTATTGTAATAGGGTGATTGAAATCAATCATGTTTGTAGACTAAATAACAGATATCTGAGATGTTTGAGTACCGGTGAAAATAATCAGTAAATCTTCTTTGCAATGCTACATATATACAGTGGTATCTCGGTACTCGTCTGCTGCAATGCTCCTACAACTCATTGCTCTTGCTAAAACCTGAGTCAATTTACATTAGTTCTTATGGGAACTTCCTATCGTGGTTTTCGCCACTCGTCATGCTTCTGGAACCAATTAAAGTAGAGCACTAAGGTACCGCTAATGAAGTGGTTACATTTAGTAACGTTATCCCAATTGGTAATAAAATTACAATGGTATTGATCACATATAATAGTTGTCAAACTACGAAATGTCATCACGTTTTGGGAGCTCGCAAGAACGCAGTTCGGACCGCAAATGCGGACTCTCACGAAGAGAGGGGCCGCATTTGCGGAAGGTGGAGGTTACAACGTCGGCTGCGATGAGCCGAAAATGGAGGCTCTACGGCGCCTCACAAGCTGTTACAAACACTCACAGAAGTCAAACACGCAATGACTAAATACGGACTCACACAAAAATATACGAGCCGCAGGACTTAGAAAAAAAAAATTACGGACTTACACAAAAAAAAAAAAAGAGCCGGGGGACTTAGAAAAAAAAAATACGAACTCGCAAAAATACGACCTTAATGGGCTAACCGCGCGCAGCGGAAAACATAAAAAAATAAATAAATACACACAAAAATGAAATAAAAACCTTACCCACAGCAAGGGGAGACACCCAGGACGTCTGGAAGTGAGGTTACACCTCAATTTAAGTGCAATTTACAGAGTTTAGACACTCAAAAATGCCCTAATCAAAAGAAAAAATGGCCGCCGAAAAAAACTAAAACGAGGCTACACGACCCCTAAAGCTGCAAAACACCACCAAGCACATGCGACTTTTACAAAAAGCCGTATGAGGTACAAGATACACTATTAGCAAGGATGCTAAATCATCAACACCCGCGTACCACATACACATTCACCGCCATTTTACAACACTAACTTACAGAATGCGGAAGTACACAGCTACACTAACAGCTTCCCCTCGCGCACGCAGCCTATTTACACTACACACTGCACACATTGCTGACACTTACACCTCAACTCAACAACACTGTCAAATCTACATTGTAGGCTGCAGGAATATCAAAACAGATTGTTAGCTCTTCAGCACATTGTTTGCTGCATATATTAATTAAAAAATAAGTATATTAATTTATGATTTCATTCGTTAATTATCATGAAAAACTACATATACACAAAAAAAAACACACAGTATCAAAATAAACGTCAAAGCCCTTCACCGCACGCCTCACAAGGAGCGCCAATGGTGCACATAGGACACAAACTACACCAGGGGAGAGGCTTACAATAAGCGCAAAAAGGAGATCAGAGAGGACCTTACAATGACAGCAAAAGTGCCTCTGATAACAAAATATACACCAACTGAGAGGCTCGCAATGAGCGCCGAAGGACCTCAGACGACCAAAACACTTACTGTCTGTGGCAAACAGTATTACCTGCCTTACAATTTTATTGCCCCGCCATTTTTGACGGGCAAGTCTTCGTTATAACTCTTCGCCATGAGCACTAATGTAACCAGGATCACAGGGTGTGATCTTCTTTCATGTCCCCGAGGATTAAGGAAAGGAAGTCATATATATATTTATTTAATAAGTATAAATCGGAATTGATTACACGTTACATTGATGAGATGTATATAGATGTTTGTTATGTTTAACGGGTTTCTATGGCAACAAAAAATATAACAATGGATACTGTTTTGTGTATGTTGCATGATATAATTGGTGGGAATGCAGATGACATCAATAACGAGGCACAATTTTTAGTTTTAAATAGAGGCTCGGAGCTTTGGAGCAACTTATCTTTGACAAAGCCTATAAAGCGAAACGCATTAGTAGTTAGGGATATTTAAACAAAAACAGTAGAGGTGCTCATCTGAGAATGGGAAATACCTCACTGGATTTGTCCTATAGGCCTGGTTACCTACTCTGAGAGCAACCTCTTTTAGCTCACTTGTGCCCTTCAAAGGGAGAAATATCATGTAGTATATCAGTCTGGTCTTACTCAGAAGAGTGATCCAGTCCTGAAATACCAGGCAATTCTACCCTGAACAGGAGAAACAGCAAACCCCAGACGCGTTTCGGTCTCTATGGGCAGTGAGGTGCAGCTGTACTTCCTAAGGCACAGTGAGCAAGGAGTCCACGTCTGGTTTCCCCTATCACCTATAAGGTGAGAAAATGTAAACAAAAACAGTAGAGGTGCTCATCTGAGAACGAAAATGCAATGGGATTTAATTATAGTACATTTTGTTCAAAAGACATAGGGATAGTTATCTGTCCTGTCAGTGCCAATGTATTTTCAGTATGGGCTGGTAATGGAGCATAGAGAAAGTACTTGCTGAGTCCCTTAATTAATACAGGTTGCATATGCGTTTGTGAATAGTTATCAAATACCAGGTCCTCCCAGGGTAATAAAACAGACATTTCGGTACTGGTGGCATAGATACATTGGAAAACAATGTATCCAAAGAAACACACCCAGTGAACAATGGTATCCAGGTAAAAGGGGACATAATGGTAAAGTATTAAAAGTTACATTTTATTGCACTTTTATTCCACCCACCCCTTCCCTATTTGCCTGGTCCATTTGGGACACAGAACACTGCATAGTCCTAGTTACATTTACATGTATATAACATAGATTTTGATCTATCTATAGATATATCTCCTTATTCAATTTTATTGGTAGTCCAATATCTACCATGTGTTGTATATTTTTTCCTCTGTGTAATACAGGTTGGCATAAGGGTAATACAGGTTGGCATAAGTGTGCTCACTCTTATACATTTGTGGGGTACTTTGTAAATTAATTATCTGCAGTTATCAAACATCTTTTTGTTTTAATATTTTTTTAATTCCATCTAAGTCAGCTAAGAAACATGTAGGAGGCATTTGGTTATATATTTACTATGCTGCTGATCTATGGAAACAATAATTGTTTATTATCTGGAATATGAGTTGAGATATTTTTTCATCTTTTCACTTACAGGTTTTTAAATATTAAATTAATAAAAGTTAACTTTTATAATAGATATGGGAGATTGCTCTATAATACAGTGTGTAGTCAGATTT
The DNA here is from genome assembly GCA_027410445.1 of Discoglossus pictus. Classification (NCBI taxonomy): domain Eukaryota; kingdom Metazoa; phylum Chordata; class Amphibia; order Anura; family Alytidae; genus Discoglossus; species Discoglossus pictus. Next base: position 149,324,919 of record CM050170.1, read on the forward strand.
GCATGATCTTCTTTTAAGACTTAAAGGTATATATAAATTTCCTGGATTTCAAATGTTTGGTAAGAAACAGGCAGTGATTATCAGACAAATATGTGTTATATAGATAAGTTCAGTGTACAAAGTCAAATGCAGGAAAGTAAAATCCAGCTTTGAACACCCACAGGGAGCTGACATAACCAAGTACGCAGAGGAGAAGTAGCCAGATACGTTTGACTTCTTTGGTAGAGAGACTCTATAGCACAACCAGGAACCCAAGAGCTTGATACAAATGTATCAGCTGCCTGAGCCTCCTCCTGATTTGCCCCCCAAAATATGCTAATTTATGCTAATTTAGCCTGGGTTTCAAGGGTGTTTACTATAACTTTCAACTGTCCGAAATTACTAGACTTTGTGCTACATTCAAGGTAAGTGTTTAAATGTTTATTATGGTATTTTGTCATGCAAAAAATGTTTTCATACACTACTGATTCTCCTCTTTCAGCCGCATTTAGATATGCCTTTAAGCAAATATGCTTCTCTTTACCCTTGTCATTTTTGCAGGGGATGGGAGATGACCTTTATGATGAGGCTGTCCTGATAGGAGCCTCTATCAACTTCAACATAGTTAAAGACTATAAAATAACTTATAATATAGCAGCAGATAAAGTTGCCAATGCAAAAAAACGTAGACTGGTCAGAAAAAAAATGTACAGCCTCCTGGGCCGATCCACCTATTACATAAGCATTACAATGATCCTTTCAATATGTATCTACAATTTAATCCCTTCTTTCTTACACTTTACCCTATGAGGAGGGAATATAAGAAGAGAATGTCTCATTCACTCGATTTTCCCTCTACTTATATCTCTTTTGTTACCATGAAGTTGTCATAGTTCATTCTGAACTATAAATATATATTTTAGGTTGCTGTTTTTTGGTTTCCTCCTTCTGGATCTCTACCTTGCCATGGTGAAGGGGCTATGAGCTATATCATGTAGGGTCACCCAAGATGGGCAGGTCATAGCAGAGAGGTAAGACAAATCATGATGCACTGGAGAAGTAACTGGCAACCCACTCCAGTATCCTTGTCAAGAAAACCTTGTGGATAAGCATGGTAGATGTGACTGGCGTGCTGTGGTCGTTTCGGTCACAGAGAATCGGACACGACTGAACTTACATTTTAGGTTTTAAGTTGCTGTATTCCCTCACCCTTCCCCAATGGTGTATTTAAGTTTCATGCTGTCCAAGGTCTGCTCATATTGACGTATTCACTGCTATTATATTCTCTTTGCTATGCCCCTATTTTAAAATTACATATATAAAGATACAAAAGTACATTTGTTAATGTATGTAAACAAATGTCACAAAGTAACAGCTACTGATATAAGCAGAAATGTTGCTACTTATCGACATTTCTCTGCATAAGGCCACACTTTTCCATAACACTGAATTGGTAATTTGAGACAGGCTGCCGTCCCCTGAAAATGAGTTGCCCTAGTCATAGGCCTAGGCAGAAACACACCATGTAAAACACAAAACTTATAAAGTAAGACTTGACCTGAATATATATAAGGGAGAAGGTTGGTATAATAGAAACCTTCATATCACAGGATGTAATTCATTTAATGAGGGAAGTGTCTTTAAGAAAAAGCCTTTATGGTTCTTATCTACCGTCAAGTCTATGTTTCTATGTCTCATTATAATTACTGCTGCTTTTACAAGCCCCTCTTCTGTCTCCCGTTTTATTCTGTTGTGTCTCTCTCCAATCTGCTATATAAATAAGAAAATACACATAAACACACAGATAAACATTTATTGTGAAAATGATAACATCATTATAATGCTTTTTTTTTACCATATAAATAACAAATATGTATTTATGTATGCCAACAACATTAATTAGCTGATAAAGGTTTTATTTTTTATTTTTCATGCTGTCCATCTGAGTGAAACAGCCAAAGCCGGAGAAGGGAGGGAGACGGGGAGAAAAGTCCTGGCAGATGCACAAAATCCACTGTGTAAGCCACTGTGTGAGATTCCCACTTGCGGGCTTTTATTAAAGGGGCGCGCCTTCAGCAGTATCATGTCAATTCTGTGTTTTACTGTTTTAAGTGAATATTATTTTATTTCTTTATCATTTTCTACATCTCTGGTCCATTACTCAACAGCAGTTTCATGACAATAATTGATCATTTTAATAAGTTCAATTAAAACATGACTTTTAAAATATGAAGAGTTAACTTGCTCCAATTAATACTGCACACACACTTGCTGAAGTCTCTAATCAAACACTCTGTGCTTTATGGGTGGACAGTAAACATGCTGCACACGTTTATTCACACATGTCAATGAGTTCGGTGAGAGAGCTAGCCTATGGAAGCATTATTTGTTTGTGTTGTTCAGTCATTTCCAGCTCTCCTTGACCTCATGGACATCCATGTAACCCACCAGGACATCTTAATGTCCATGGTCATGCTGATCCACTTGGTTTTCATGGCAGAGATACTGGGGTGGGTTGCCAGTTACTTCTCCATACAGCTCCTGATATTCTTAGGTGGTCTCCCATCCAAGTACTGACCAGGCCTCTTAGTTCCCTGACTAGAATGGAACTCAGGTTGCAGTGGTGAAAGCATAAAATCCTAATCACTGGACCACCAGGGAACCCTGGAAGTATTTCAAGAGATTTCACCTATGTAGTATGGTGGTACCATGGGTGGAGCTACCACTTTCCTACTACTACAGTTTTATAAGTGAATATAAAAATCATATTCACTTAACAACATTCACACATGTCAAGAAGTTCAGGGAGAGAGTTAGCCTATGGAAGTATTTTTTGGTGTTCAGTCATTTCCAACCCTCCATGCCATCACCAGGACATCTTAATGTCCATGGTCATGCTGATCCACTTGGTTTTCATGGCAGAGATACTGGAGTGGGTTGCCAGTTACTTCTCCATACAGCTCCTGGTATCCTTAGGTTGTCTCCCATCCAAGTACTGACCAGGCTACTTAGTACCCTGACTAGAAATAAACTCAGGTCACAGTGGTGAAAGCATTGAATCCTAACCACTGGACCACCAGGGAACCCTGGAAGCATTTCAGCAGATTTCACCTATGTAGTATGGTGGTACCATGGGTGGAGCTACAACTTTCCTACTACATGTTTTAAGTGTATGTTTTAAATCTGTCAATTTGCTTTTAAAAAATGAACAAAGATCACCTTTTTTCTAGAAGTACATATTTTCATGAGCCTTTAAAAAGCAAGTTTCACCTGAAATTAAGTTTATTTTATATTAAAGTGTTCTCCTAGAGAATATTACGTGTATATATAAAAGTTATGAAACTTGCCAAGTTTGCCAGTTATTCCTCCGCGTTTGTAGAGAGTGGAGGCTGCCATTTTAACGTCAGTTTTTTTTTTGTCACACTAAGCTTTGTAAACTGATTGGGTCAAAAGTTCAAGAGCCAGCTCATGAGTCAATCAAACTGCAGCTGGGCTGTGACAGGTACATTCTTGTTTTTGTGTTTTTCAGCGGCTCATATTAGAAGTCTTATAGCAATAACATGCAAGTGCTATAATATACAGGTTCAGCTTATAATAAATAGATTCTAAAACATGGAGGCACTCACAATACTCTAAATTACTCTATTCTCCAAAGTTTATGAATAAAATAGTACATTTTTTAAGAAGCACCTTTTTAAGTATTACACACATTTTTCTTTGAATTATGTATGAGCACTACATTTGTTTTCAAACATACTTTTAAACTGGTAACAAACAGTTTTTGCAACAATGGTGGGAAAAAAGTGATTTTGTATCTGATATAACCAGTAGAGGGAGCGACTGGCATCTCCCTAGAACTCCATAACTCAGCTGGTGCACTGCCTGGGCATCACTAATATAATTGTTGTAAGTGTGTAACGCTCCATAAGGAGAGTATATACTTATATGGCTGTACGCGCAGTGCCATGCACGTCTTTAGCCGTGGAATTGGGAGGAGGGGGGAGGAGAAGAGACACAGGGGAGGGGGAAAGACAAGGGAGGGAGGGCAAAGAGACACAGGGGAGCGCGGCAAAGAGACACAGGGGAGGGAGGAGGAGGGGGTAAGGAGACACGGGGAGAGGGAGATACATAGGGGAAAGAGATAAAGGGGAGGGGGTAAGAGATACAGGGGAGAGAGTGGAGGGAAGAGACACAGGGGAGGGGGGAGAGACACAGGAGAGGGGGAGAGACACAGGGGAGGGGGGAGAAAATATACAGAGGGGGAAAGGGGGTGGAAAGAGACAGGGTGGAAGGGGGGGAAGAGATACAGCGGAGGGAGAGGGGGTAAGAGTTACAGGGGAGAGAATGGAGGAGACACAGGGGAGGGGGAGAGACACAAGAGAGGGGTTAGAGACAAAGGGAAGGGAGAGGGGGAGGAAAGATACAGAGGGGGGGAGGAAAGAGACAGGGGAGGGGGGAGAGTCATGGGGGAGTCATGGGGGAAAGAGATACAGGGGAGGGGGAAGAGATACAGGGAAGAGAGGGGAAGGAAGAGACACAGGGGAGGGGGTGAGACACAGGAGAGGGGGGAGAGACACAGGGCAGGGAGAGGGGGAGGAAAGATACAGAGGGGGGAAAGGGGGAGGAAAGATACAGAGGGGGATAAGGGGGAGGGAAGAGATACAGCGGAGGGAGAGGGGGAAGAGATACAGGAGAGAGAATGGAGGGAAGCGACACAGGGAAGGGGGAGAGTCAAAGGAGAGGGGGGAGAGACACAGGGAAGGGAGAGGGGGAGGAAAGATACAGAGGGGGGAAAGGGGGAAGAAAGAGACATGGGGAGGGAAGAGATACAGCGGAGGGAGAGGGGGGGGAAGAGATACAGGGGAAGGGGGGTGGGGGGAAAAATAAATATATATTATCCCAGCAAATGACTAGTAAGTTAATAAAACATAATGAAACAGTTATGAGTCTATTGCATAGCTGCAATTGTGACCGTGCCAACATTTTTTCATAAAAAAAATAGGATTTAAACCCAAAACATTTAAATACATGATAGCAAATTGCCAACTGCAGTGTATGTTTAACAGAATAGGCTATAACCTGAATATCTGATGTCTGCTTTTCTTACAGACACTCAGAACCACTTATCAATTAATCAAATGCAATACTTTCTACGGATATCTGTATCTTCTCACCCACCATGGACAATCATCTGTCTAGTATCAGAAGGTTTCTTATAGATTGATACATTTATTAAACGTATCACTTACACTTACCTCCGAGGACAGCAGAAATCAGAAGGTGTGTGCCATACTTTTTAATCAGGGTCTCCGTGATCTGAGACAGCGAGGGTCTTCTTCCCAACTGACGAATGTTCCGGACAAAGTCAGGGGCCAGTGTCAGGTTTGGGAATTCCTTATTCTCCAATGCCATATTCTTTACCTTCCAGCGGCCAAACTCCCTGCCAAGCAAAAAAATACATATATATATTGATGTGAGAGCATCTTAAGTTGTGAGGCTATTGACAATATGCTATTGCTGTACGTCACAAAGAGTGACTGTGCCTACATCTCTTTATCCACAGTCAATAACAGGCATCTCACTGAGTCCAGCAATGGCGAAGACCATTATTATGATTCACTATTCTTAGATGGATCCATACAAAACGCAACAGAAGTGTTGATTAGACAATGAAGCAGGAGGTCAATGGGGATTCTCGGATAAAAGTGCTGGTGCTAAGGAAACTAAATGAGAAGAAACTCCTTGACTAGCACTGCTGATAAGCTGAGAAGTGTTTTGGATGGAAAATAGATACAAAGACATTTCCTACAAGAGCGCACATTAGGAAAATTACATAGAAACAGAGGCAATGACAGCAGCTAATAACAGTTTATCCCATCTAGTCTGCACATTTCCCTCTCTACTTAAAAATATCAGATCCCCTTAATTAGTGGGTTTATTTTAAATAGGCCCTGTCACTCCAAATCAAGCTGTTTTTTTTAAACAGAATCAAACTTTGCTTTTGGATTATATTAGTCAGTTTTGACAAACTATAAAATTATTTCTATATGTGGCATAATAGTACTACACTTGATAAGAACAGGAGGGGGCTGCATGATAACATAGGGGGTAGATATTTTTTGGCCACCATAAAATTAGTTGTACCATACGTTTGCATTCTGTGTCATGCAGACAAAAGAGTATATATCTTAATAACAATTTAGTTCAGCAAATCTGCGCCTATAGTACTTTCACTATACTGCAACTGTTTTTATTCTTTACTAGTCACTTGCCCATCAAAAATAACAGTATAATACTATATTAAATATGGTGTGTTCTGTCTCTTTGTGTGACCTCTCTCTGTTTACCCTGTCTCTCTCTCTGTGCGTTATCTCTCTCTGTGCCCTCTCCCTCTCTCTGTGCGCTCTCTCTCTCCCTCCCTCTATCTCTCTCTCCCTTCTTCTCTATCTCCCTCCTTCTCTCTCCGTCCTTCTTCTCTTTCTCCCTCCTTCTCTCTCCCCCTCCTTCTCTCTCTCTCCCTCCTTTTTTCTCTCCCTTCCTCTCACTCTACCTCCTTCTCTCTCTCTTCTTCCTTCTCTCCCCCTTCTCTCTCCTTCCATCCCCCTCTCTCTCCCATTCCTTCTCTCTCTCTCACTCCTTCGCTCTCCCTCTCCTTCTCTCTCTCTCCCTCCTCTCTCTCTCCTTCTCTCTCTCTCTCCCTCCTTTTCTCTCTCCCTTCCTCTCTCTCTACCTCCTTCTCTCTCTCTCCTTCCTCCTCTCCCTCCTTCTCTATCCATCCATCCCCCTCTCTCTCCCATTTCTTCTCTTTCTCCCACTCCTTCTCTCTCTCCCTCTCCTTCTCTCTCTCCCTCCGTCTCTCTCTCTCCCTCCGTCTCTCTCTCTCCCTCCGTCTCTCTCTCTCTCTCCCCCTCCTTTTCTTTCCCTCCCTCCTTTTCTCTCTCCCTTCCTCTCTCTCTCTACCTCCTTCTCTCTCTCTCTCTCGTTCCTTCTCCCCTCCTCTCTCCCTCCACCCCCCTCTCTCTCCCACTCCTTCTCTTTCTCCCACGCCCTCTCTTTCTCCCACTCCTTCTCTCTCTCTCCCTCCCTCCTTCTCTCTCTTCCTCCTTCTCTCTCTCTACCTCCTTCTCTCTCTCCTTCCTTCTTTCCCTCCTTCTCTCTCCCTCCATCCCCCTCTCTCTCCCATTCCTTCTCTCTCTCCCACTCCTTCTCTCTCTCTCCTTCTCTCTCTCTCTCTCCCTCATTTTCTCTCTCCCTTCCTCTCTCTCTCTACCTCCTTCTCTCTCTCTCCTCCTCTCCCTCCTTCTCTATCCATCCATCCCCCTCTCTCTCCCATTTCTTCTCTTTCTCCCACTCCTTCTCTCTCTCCCTCCTCTCTCTCTCTCTCCCCCTCCTTCTCTCTCTCTCTCCCCTCCTTTTCTTTCTCTCCCTCCTTTTCTCTCTCCCTTCCTCTCTCTCTCTCTACCTCCTTCTCTCTCTCTCTCCTTCCTTCTTTCCCTCCTTCTCTCTCCCTCCACCCCCATCTCTCTCCTATTTCTTCTCTCTCTCCCACTCCTTCTCTCTCTCCCTCTCCTTCTTTCTCATGAGATTTGTAGGAGTAGTTCCCAAAACCACACCTCTCTCTCCTCACCTGAATGATGCAACTCACCAGTGCTGCTGTAGCTTTCTGTATTTTTTATGTTATTGAATTAAAGGTTAGTATAGGGATAAAAAAGTGTACTTTAATGCACTGCTTCTATTGGTAATCTATTTTTCCACCTTTAATGTGACCTATAAACTGTACAACTCAATTGAAAAACAAACTGAAATCTTTTAGGTGGAGGGAAGAAAAAATTAAAATAATGTGGTTGCATAAGTCTGCACACCCTCTTATAACTGGGGATGTAGCTGTGTTCAGAATTAAGCAATCACATTCCAAATTGTGTTAAATAGGAGTCAGCATACACCTGCCATCATTTAAAGTGCCTGATTAACCCCAAATAAAGTTCAGCTGCTCTAGTTGGTCTTTCCTGAAAATTTCTTAGTCGCATCCCACAGCAAAAGCCAGGGTCCACAGAGAGCTTCAGAGGGATCTCATTGTTAAAAGGTATCAGTCAGGGTACAAAAGAATTTCCAAGGCATTAGATATACCATGGAACACAGTGAAGACAGTCATCATAAAGTGGAGAAAATATGGCACAACAGTGGAATTATGGCAAAAAAGTTCAATCTTGATGAAACATTTTTATGAAAAGACGAGAAGAAAACTGGTCTGGGAGGCTACCAAGAGGCCTACAGCAACATTAAAGGAGCTGCAGGAATATCTGGCAAGTACTGGCTGTGTGGTACATGTGACAACAATCTCCCGTATTCTTCATACGTCTGGGCTATGGGGTAGAGTGGCAAGACGAAAACCTTTTCTTACGAAGAAAAACATCCAAGCCTAAATTTTGCAAAAACACATCTGAAGTCTCCCAAAAGCATGTTGGAAAAGGTGTTATGGTCTGATAAAACCAAGGTTGAACTTTTTGGCCATAATTCCAAAAGATATGTGTGGCGCAAAAACAACACTGCACATCACCAAAAGAACACCATACCCACAGTGAAGCATGGTGGTGGCAGCATCATGCTTTGGGGCTGTTTTTCTTCAGCTGGAACTGGGGCCTTAGTTAAGATAGAGGGAATTATGAACAGTTCCAAATACCCGTCAATATTGGCACAAAACATTCAGGCTTCTGCTAGAAAGCTGAACATGAAGAGGAACTTCATCTTTCAGCATGACAACGACCCAAAGCATACATCCAAGTCAACAAAGGAATGGCTTCACCAGAAGAAGATTAAAGTTTTGGAATGGCCCAGCCAGAGCCCAGACCTGAATCCGATTGAAAATCTGTGGGGTGATCTGAAGAGGGCAAGAGTGGGCAAATCTTGCCAAGTCAAAATGTGCCCTGCTGATAGACTCTTACCCAAAAAGACTGAGTGCTGTAATAAAATCAAAAGGTGCTTCCACAAAGTATTAGTTTAAGGGTGTACATACTTATGCAACCATATTATTTTATTTTTATATTTTTTCTTCCCTCTACCTAAAAGATTTTAGTTTGTTTTTCAATTGAGTTGTACAGTTTATAGGTCAAATTAATGGTGGAAAAAGTTTTGAAATGATTTATCTTTGTCTCATTTTTTTACAGCACAGAAACCTGACATTTTAACAGACTGTTTATATCCACTGTAGGCAGCTTATATCAGAAATAATGTGTATTTCTGATATAAGCAGCATGTGTTAGATTAGAAAAAGGTATAAACAACCCAGAGCTTCCTACATAGGCACCAACAGAATTACTGCATCTGGGTATGTTTTTTTTTTAACCCTACACTAACTTTCTAGCCAAAAGCAGCACAATGCAGAAATCCACAGAGCAATGTCTGAGCTACCCCTTTTTTTTCCATTACACAATGTTAAAGCTCCCTGTGATTGGCCAAAACAAATCTTGAATTTTATGCTAATTTTAGCATGGATTTCAGGGGTGTTAACGCTCAAAAACAACTGCTAGCAAACTCAAGCAAACTTTAGAGTAAGTTTAATAATGTTTATTTTGGGATTTTTTTCCTGCAAAAAAAATGTTTGCATACACTACTGATTATCCTCTATCAGAAGCATTCATAATCCAGGAAACTTACATATGCCTTTAAGGGTATAATCTCTTGTTACAATACTGAGTTTGGATGTGAGGGCTTGTCTAAGACTTCTACTACCGAGCATATTTCCCTAAAGGTGAGCTAGTATGGTGCTACTTATTAAAAAGAGGCCGCGTATAAAGCAAAAATGACACAATTACAATCCAGCAGGTTTATTTCGCTATTTTGATATAAATTTAAAGCCTAAAGGCATCAAATAGCTACTGCTATTGTTACCATGGAAACGTCTAATATGATACAAAAAGGAATATCCAGGAAGAAAAACTAAACATTTTTTTTCGTATTTAGCCTTCACTGGCAGAGAGTTGAATTTGCATGACTGAATATTCATGGAAGTTGCTTAAAACGCATCAACAAAATGCATCTTTCATGATATTTATTTTTTTAATGCTAATAATAAGAAAATGGGGTGCTGGAAAAAAAAAATAAAACGATTTTAAAGAGTCAGAAAAAAAAATACAGATTTTTTTAAAAAAGTCTTGTAAATAGTGGCTTAGTAGTTTAGGAGCAACTTTGGTGTCTTGATATATAAGCCATAAGAGCTGTGGCCCACTGGAGAAATAATTGGCAACTCGCTCCAGTATCTCTGCCATGAATACCAAGTGGATCACTATGGTGTGTATGGTCCATTAGGTCACGGAGAGTCGGACACGACTGACTGACGCAAACACACACACAAGCCATGAGCACAATATATATATATATATATATATATATATATATTTTTTTTTTTAGCTGGCTCTTTTATTGTCATGAGCCATGTATGAAGTACTATTGGATAAAAAAAAAAGAAAATGCAATGTGGACTCATTTGCATCTCTCCACCCAGTTTCCCAGAGTGCAGTGCTATATCTTTATTTATTGTTAGATGTACAAATACTTGTTTTAGTCGTTTAAATGTGAACACAAAAATGTATACATATATATATATATATATATATATATATATATATATATATATATATATATAATAAATAGTACATTTAAACATCTAAAACAAGTTTAAAAAAAAAAACTTGTTTCCTGTTCAGAAGTCCAAGAAATACAGTTATTGCACTGCAGGGACATGCAAATGTGCCAATAAAGGCTTCATTCTTTAATCCAAATACCATTTCAAACATGGCTCCTTTTTCAGCATATGCCTGCTGTATTACAAGCCCGGAAACGTACCCACAGACAGCACTGTTTCAAGGTTACTGCCTCTCATCAGCTTGGGGCCAGTTCCTAGCCTGTGTAGTAGATTTTGTTGGGAGGTAGTATAACACAACAATCATTTAATTTATCATGGGCAAAAGAGCGATAGAAGCCCTCTACCGTGCAATAGTACAGGAAATAAATAGAACGTCTATAAAAAGTTAAAAAATATGTATTAAACAAAAAAAAACTATAAGCAATTTGTCTGTGCTATTTTTACCTAATATATCTGTAACTGTTATCCTCCGTTCTCTCTAAATATACCCATTTCAATGTATGAATTATTCTTCAGTTCTTAGACAAGTATTTAAATTTTATTCAGGAATGTAAAAACTGCCTATTCCTAATTATCGCTTATAAGCAGCTCTTTAAAAAAACATTTTAATAAATCAGCATTTGTATGGTATGAAATGTCGGTATACTTTATTTTTCTAACTTATTTTCCAAGAACCCTCTTTATGTTTATTTATTTAATATTTATATACTTTTTATTGGCAATGACCTTATTTCTCCTCTATTTTCCTCTTGTTTTGTCTGTTTTGTTTCCTCTTCTCTAATCTTCCTCCTTTTTCTTGACAGGTGTATGTATGGAAGTTACCTGTTTGCCTCTGAGACTCCCCTTTCCTGTCCCTCCTCCGTCATTCACCTCTCTAGGGCCAGGTACAAGGGCTCCCCTGGCACAAAGGTGGAAAGAATATAACACAACCACCTCCGTCCTCCATCTCTCCATGGCACTAGCTACTATGGCAACAGGTGTGGTAGAATTGATGGCACCAGATGCTCAGCTTGCCCAGTGCTCAGCTGGCACCATATTAAGTTTCCAATAAGATGGTACCTGCCATAAAGCTTATGGAGCGGAAAAACAGCACACTGTCTGTCTGTTTATTGCTTGGATTATAATAGATCTCAGGCTCGTAGTCAGGACTGCTCACTGACTGCCAGCTCCCAGAGTGCCCTGCTCCAGGACGCCAAGTTCTGCATGCTCTGACACTTGGCTGTCAAAAACCTGTGTGCACTGTTCTGTGACTCGGACCTCAGTGTGCTTTATGTTTTTATCCCCAGACCCATCTGTGTGCTACCAAACAGGTCTGTTATGTATGTGTACCGCTGTGTGACACTCTAATCTATTTCACAGCATAAAGAGTGGCGAGTGCAAAAAACGGTAACATCCAGTTTGATGAGTGGGACCTATCCTGATATTTGTCTGCATTTCTGGAAGCGCTGGATGTGCGTTGCCGCCGACTCTAGGGATTAGTCCGCTCTTGCATCCCCATGTAGCTGTCAAAAATAGGCAGTACACCCGAAGTCCCTAACCCTCTAACCCTAAACTTCACTTCCTAACTCTAACTGTAACCCCCTAACCCTAACCCCCAAACCCTAACCCCCTAAGCCTCACTTCCTAACCCCTAACTGTAACCCCCTAACCCAAACCCTAACCCCCTAAGCCTCACTTCCTAACCCTAACCCCTAACCATAACCCCCTAAACCCCACTTCCTAACCCCCTAACCCCAAACCCTAGCCCCCACTTCCTAGCCCTAATCCCCTAAACCTCACTTCCCAACCCTAACCCCCTAATCCTCACTTCCTTACCCTAACCCCCTAACCGTAACCCCCTAAGCCAAAGCCCCAACCCTAACCCCCTAAACCTTCCTTACTAACCCGAACCCCCTAACCTTAACCCCCTAACCTTAACCCCCTAACCCTAACCCCCTAACCCTCTAACTCTGTAACCATAACCTGAAACCCCTAACCACTTACCGGGTACGCTTAGCTTGCGTCCCTAATGTAGTCAGTGGCACACATCCAACTCTTCCAGAAATGCGCACATATAACAGGATAGGTCCAATGAAGGGTACAAATGGAAAATGCACACATACACAAACATTGCGCAATAATATGTGCACTAATCTCCCTGTGTGCATTAATCTATAATACACCTTTTCCTGTGTGCCTTAATGCACAGGACATGCTCTAACATACACCTTGATATGTACACCACCTCTGCATAAATCTGTGACTGTGTGCATGAATCTATGACTATCTGCTCTATATGCACACCGATTTTTGACTATCTTATCTGTATGTCCACTAATCTGAGATTATTACCTGCTTTTGTGCGTGGATCTGTGACTATCGGCTACTTATAGGCCCTGATTTCTTAGTGCACTGAACTATAAATATCAGCTTTGTCCACACTCGTCTTTGTGTATTCTGCATGTCCACCGATCTGTTACTATCTGTGACTATCTGCTCCTTTTGTGCACTGATGTGTGAATATCTGTTTCCTGCATGCACTGTGAATACCAACTGCTTGAGTACACTGGTCTGTGACAATAACTATGAACATCCTGTATACTAAGCTCTTTCTCAGCCAGATTCGGCTCTAGTTTTAATCCTCCTTTGTACACGGCTTGTCGACCCTCTCCTCAACATTATTCTTTAACTCTCTCCTCTGCACAATTTCCCGTAAGTCTCTCTAATTCCATTGATAACTTCTCTCTGCACACTACATCTTTCCAGAAACTGTTTTTCTTTAGTGATTGCTCAGTTGCTGTTTGTGTGCACTAGTCAGTGACCCCCTGTGTGCAGTGCTTAGCGACCAATGATTCTGTGTACATTGCCGAGTGACTGCATGCTCGCTGTGTGCGCTACCCAGGGACACCTTTATCTCTCGGTATGCTGTTTAGTGAATTACTGATACATAGTGACTCATTTGTCTCGGTGTATACTGCTCTATGATTCCATGTGCACTGTAAACTGCTTAGTGAATCTGTTCTCTGTGTACACAGCTCAGTGACTCCATGCTCCCTGTGTACACTGGTTTGTGAATCCATGCTTTCTGGGTACAGCCCTTAGTGATTCGCTGCTCCCTGTGTGCACTGCTTAATGACTCCATGCTCTCTGTGTACACTGCTTAATGACTCCATGCTCTCTGTGTACACTATTCAGTGACTCCATGCTCTCTGTGTACACTATTCAGTGACTCCATGCTCTGTGTACACTATTCAGTGACACCATGCTTTGTACACACTGGTTAGTGACTCCATGCTCTGTACACACTGGTTAGTGACTCCATGCTTTGTACACACTGGTTAGGGACTCCATGCTCTGTGTACACTATTCAGTGACTCCATGTTCTGTGTACACTATTCAGTGACTCCATGCTCTGTGTACACTATTCAGTGACTCCATGCTCTGTACACACTGGTTAGTGACTCCATGCTTTGTACACACTGGTTAGTGACTCCATGCTCTGTGTACATTATTCAGTGACACCATGCTTTGTACACACTGGTTAGTGACTCCATGCTCTGTGTACACTATTCAGTGACTCCATGCTCTGTACACACTGGTTAGTGACTCCATGCTTTGTACACACTGGTTAGGGACTCCATGCTCTGTGTACACTATTCAGTGACTCCATGTTCTGTGTACACTATTCAGTGACTCCATGCTCTGTGTACACTATTCAGTGACTCCATGCTCTGTGTACACTATTCAGTGACTCCATGCTCTGTGTACACTATTCAGTGACTCCATGTTCTGTGTACACTATTCAGTGACTCCATGCTCTGTGTACACTATTCAGTGACTCCATGCTCTGTGTACACTATTCAGTGACTCCATGCTCTGTGTACACTATTCAGTGACTCCATGCTCTGTGTACACTATTCAGTGACTCCATGCTCTGTGTACACTATTCAGTGACTCCATGCTCTGTGTACACTATTCAGGGACTCCATGCTCTATACACACTGGTTAGGGACTCCATGCTCTGTGTACACTATTCAGGGACTCCATGGTCTGTACACACTGGTTAGAGACTCCATGCTCTGTGTATGCTGCTCAGTGACTCCATGCTCTGTGTACACTATTCAGGGACTCCATGCTCTATACACACTGCTCAGTGACTCCATGCTCTGTACACACTGGTTAGGGACTCCATGCTCTGTGTACACTATTCAGGGACTCCATGCTCTATACACACTGGTTAGGGACTCCATGCTCTATACACACTGCTCAGTGACTCCATGCTCTGTACACACTGGTTAGGGACTCCATGCTCTGTGTACACTATTCAGGGACTCCATGCTCTATACACACTGGTTAGGGACTCCATGCTCTATACACACTGCTCAGTGACTCCATGCTCTGTACACACTGGTTAGGGACTCCATGCTCTGTGTACACTATTCAGGGACTCCATGCTCTATACACACTGCTCAGTGACTCCATGCTCTGTACACACTGGTTAGGCACTCCATGTTCTCTGTGTACACTGCATACTCATTCACTGCTTGCTGTGTGCACATCTCACTGATTCCAGGCTCCCTGTCTGCACTGTTCAATGAGTCCCTTCTCTATGTGTGCTTTCATAAAAACATAAGTTTGATGTCGAAAAAAAGCCAAAAAGCTCCATCTAGTCTGCCCATTATATCTATATAAATGTTTGCCTTAAAAAAGCCTAAGGATGGCCTTACATTTAGCCCTGGCATACTTCTTTTTTTCCCACATACTACTTTTAAATAAATATTTTATTACATTATCAATAAATCTTCCACCTTCCAACTTCAAATCATGACCTCTTGTTCTTATGTTTCTCTTTTTCAGGACTATACTTCCCTCCTGAACTTTAACATATCATTTAATATAGTTTAACACTTCAGTGACTCTGTTGTTAAGATTTTGAGTTGTCCTACAGTGTATCCTGAACCAATACTGATAAGACCATAAATACAATTGATATTTGAGCGCTCACCTGTGAACTCTGTACCTGGTGGAGTACCCTTGTTGGAACCTCTCTGTGAAGTCCACATATTGTTGGGCTCCGTGGAAGGGGCCTCTATTACTAAGCATCCAGTCCAGTGATGCCTGATCTGGTGAAGAACGGGAGTCATGTTGCCTAGAAATTGTTGCTGTAGCAGATGAAAATTTCAGCATTACAGACATCCATGCCAGCACCAGGCATGCCCAATCAGAGCGGGTGTACCGGTGCCACCTCATGCTTCTCTAACGCAGCAAGATGCTTCATTCTCCCCCTCGCACCCTTTCTCCTACGAGATAAAAAAGAAAGAAAAATAAATTAATTTTTCACTTCACAAAAATGTAATATATTGTTTATTTTGACCTTGGTGCATTTTATTTTTCTGTTTTGAAGACATGAAAATATTTGCAGCTTAAAAGGAAACTGTCACCATGGTTTCACATTAGCTTATGTTAAATAGTATTTTAAAAGGACACATTCAATGGAACTTAAATTAATCCTACATTACAGCACATTATGAAATTAGCATATCAGTACTTCTGAATTCATAGCCTGTAAAAATACACGTTTTAAAGACCGTTCTTGATCCATATTTACAATATGCTCTATTGAAGAACTAAACTTGTATTAAAAATAACTAAAAGCAGAATTTAAATATTTATCTTTTCTAGGCAATTATTCTTTACTATAGGTGTCTACTGACTTTGTTAAGCGGCTTCTTTCAACTGCTTTTGGAATAGGTGCGCATTTTTTAAATTAATTAACGCATTGGCATTTTTACGTGCAGCATTTTCGTTTTAGTTGATGGAAACGTAATTTTCATTTAGAGGTCCCTTCCCACCTTTAGAAGTAAATTGTAGCAAACTTGCATATAATATGTGATAAATAAAATACTGCATCAATTTTAGTTTATAAAACCATTCAGGTCATTATCAAATAGCCCTTCAAAATAGTGTAATTTAAATATTGAATATATAAAATAGTAATATTTTATTGTTGTAATAGAATTTGGCAGTTGTAGGTATATACACCCCCTTTCTGGATCACTACCTTGTTGTGTGAAGGGGTTTGTGTACTTCAATGAAGCTGTGAGCTATACCATGTGGGGTCACCCAAGATGTGCAGGTCACAGCAGAGAGGTGACACAAATCACTGGAGAAGGAACTGACAACCCACTATAGTATATTTGCCATTAAAACCTTATGGATGATGCAGTCCATACGGTCACAGAGAGTCGGACAAGACTGAACAACAAGATATATACATTTTTGGCAACATTTACTACGGCAACAGGTTTTTCATTGGTGAGTCTGCTCCAGTGCCCATGTTGTTCTATGAAGCCAGTTCACTAATATATGAATGTGATAAATCAGGCTTGATGGAATAAAATATGAATCTGAGAGGTCGTCTCTTAATAAGACATGTCTCACCATAGAGATTAAAACCCATTGGGTACCAAATATAGCAAGAGAGGAGCAGTTGCCCTCACAACAAATATCAAAAGCATGTTTTTAAAGCTTCATTTGGCGCCCTGAAAGCTCAAGGAAACACACTATACATCCACATATGCTACATTTGCACCAATATCTCATATACTAACAGTAATACAAACCCAAGTAACAGATCTATTTCCAAATCTGAACTTAAAGGGCCACCTAATTCAGCCCAATTTGGACCACATCAAAGAAAAGATCTCTTAAAAATATGTTTAAAAACTTTTTGAATTTTTTAAATATGTTCTTTTTTCTCAGAGAAATTTATAAATGAAATCTGTGTTTACATGGAGACTCTGACATGCCCCCAGACACACTCACAGCGACTGCTCCTTGCCTTGATCACAAGCAGACAGAGTGTTAACCCAGCACAAATTCATCTGTGCAGGGAAATGACTGCTGGAATCTACTAAAAACGACAGCTAGGGGTTAACATGTCCTGCTGCATTCCTGAAGTTCCGGGAAAACTATAAATCGTTGTGTTAAGACAGAGTTTCACCGGCCGATGTTGTTAATCATGGAACAGTCAGGAGATTGTTTGTAAACAGACCTAACACCATCGCTGTTATTAGTGTAATTAGAAACAAACAATAGATCATTTTAACATAAAATCTTGTGCACTCTCACACCATGACTAGCACGTACAGTATAGTGAGGTAAATGGCCCTTTAATTAATGAATACCCCTACTGTAAAATAAATATGGCACTCTTAATAGTGCACACATAACATTATACCCAAATGCCTTGTATGTACGGTATACATGAGTAAACTTGTCTACTGCTCACAGCTTAGTTCTGCTATACCTCATTGATACATATGCTGATAGCTTTCAATCAATCCATCACTAGTTTATCACTACCCAAATCTAATCATAACCATGTTTTATACACTGAAATTGTTGCTATGGCAACATCCACAATGGCTGTCTCAAGTTTTGATGCCTCAATGTTCAGTAAATACAATGGCCACTGGCAGAGAGATCAGTATAAAAATTCCTGTCAGTAACTAGCACATTTACAGATAGCCAATTATAGTTAGTGATAGGATTGCGGGATACATAAGCAGATATCTTATCTGATGAAACACCTCGTAATCAATAATATACATCTAAAGAGGCTTGTTGGCCTGCACGCCCCAAGGACTAGCACTTTGCAAGATATTCAGGATATTTCTACACAAGCACAGTTAAAACACTGATGTAGTTCAAGAAAAACTGCACTTGTTTGTGAAGTATTTGTGAAGTATTTAACAAGCTACGTATTTTTTTTAGGAAAAAAACTGAATGTTTGAAGATTGTTTACGTCTTTGAAACCTATCTTTGTTTCATCAAGTCCAGATAGCTGGAACAAGCATGGTGTACTTCTTTATCTATCAGTGCAGAGATGCAGACGTGAGGATATCATTAAACTTGACATCAACTACCCTCCCCATGCACTTTCTCAGAAGCAGACAGCTTGCATTAATAAATACAAGCATCAACTTCCAGAAATGTAAAAGCGCCCTTTGAACGCATAAGACCCACCATGATATAATGTATGGATTGACAGGCCAGCAGAAACATGATTTTTTATTCTAATTAAAAGCATGGTTTATGACTTTTTCCCTGCCTAATGGTCTTTCAGCCATATTTTGTGACCCTTGCACCTTCATACTTGGTATTCTGCTGTCTGCTGAAACTCCCCACCCAAAACCATGACCACAAATTTTGTACAACATCCCTTGTCTCTAGGCAGGGTCAAAATCCTCTTTCCCTCCTCTATGTTTGGCCCTGGGTATGCTTTTTTAATTGTACAGTAGTCATTTAAGTAAACCAAAAATACTGGGTCATTGAATGACCTGTCTGTGATCTAATAAAATATCCTAAAAATACAGAATAAGGACTGGAGATAAATTATCCTTATCCCAACTAATGGCCATTTGTGCAAAATGTTGTTACTCTCAACACAATGTCACATATTCTGCAAATGTTTTAATTGAGTAAATTCCTACTCAGTCCAAGCTAAATTAAAAATTACAATTTTAATTAATCACAATCACACAACTTATCGTTTAAAGGACCCATCCTTTCTCTGGTTCAACAACTTTAAACACACATGTAATGATACAATGATTTTAGACCAGTGATAGGCGGCCTATTTCACTTAAAGAGACACATAAATGGAACCCGAGTTGTGAAAAAGCCGCCCGTTATTTTTTGTGTATTGTGTTATGTGTAACAAAAATAGTAAGATCACTGTGTGAGAGAGGTGGTGTTTAGTCGTGTCTGACTCTCCGTGACCATATGGACTGCAGCACTCAAGACACATCTTGTGTCTCGTGTGCTAATCCATAAGGTTTTTTTATGACAAAATGCTGGAGGGGGTTGGCAGTTTCTTCTCCAGCGGACCATCATTTGTCTGACCGGCCTTTCGTGGGTTACCCTACATGGCAAAGCTCACAGCTTCATTAAGGCACATAAGCCCATTCACCACGACAGGGTAGTGATCAAGAATATTGTGAGAGAGGTAGAGATGGATTAATTGTATATATATATATATTGAGTTTTGGAGCATAAGAGAGAGAGAGATGTGCTTGTTGCACAGAGGTAAAATAGACTCTATACTGTTGAATATATTACACTATCAACAAAACTATGGTATGGTATTCCCAGGATAAACATACCCTGGACCATAATGAATTCTGAGCGATGTAAAATCGACTCCTTTGAATTATTGTGTTGGAGAAAACTACTTAGAGTCCCTTGGATTGCAAGAATCAATCAATACTACAGGAAATGAAGACAAACTGTTCACTGGAAGGTTTGATCATGAGGCTGAAGCTTAAATATTTTGTCCATATCATGTGAAGACAGGAGTCCCTAGACAAGATGGGAAAAATTGAAGGCACACAAAGAAGGGGACGGTGGACAGAGATGTATAATTTATTCCATTGAAGCAATTAACATGAGTTTGAGGGAACTCAGAGTAGCTGACAGATGTGCCTGACATGCTGCGGTGCATAGGGTCATGGATAAGACTGAACAACCACAATTGTTGAAGAGGGACATTTTTTATATAACAAGCTGGGAAATGCCTGAGGGCCACATGAGGCCCCTGGGCCAACTGACACCCACCACTGGTTTAGAGTCAAACACCATCACTTCCTATATACAACTTGCAACAAGAGCAATGTTTTATTGACTTAGCTTCACTTTCTGGACCTGCAGATTTATAGACCAAAATTAACTAAGCTTTTCATGGTTGCAACATGGTCTAATAATTACTCTAATGAGATCTCTTTTATTAACAAAGATAACAACCACCACAACCTTGGCTACCAACTTTGCAGCCCCTGTGAAGCTTATTGGAAACTTGCCCACAGAACCTCTGTAGACTCCATTATATTCTACAGGATTTTCATTTTTGCGTCAAAACCTTTTTTTTTTCCATTTAAATAAAACCACATTATTAAAGCATAATTGTAAATATGTATACACTATAATTTTTTAGCAAATATTACATTACATTTTTCACAAAAATACTTTATGTACATAATCATTTCTATATCAGTGAGTGAAAACATAAAAGACAAATTTATTCAAATAAATAAAATATACTGCTTTGAAAAGTTTTTTGTTTTTTTTTAAATGTGAAAAAACAATACAACCTCTAATTTATTACCATTTATGGTATCTAATGTGAAATCTGCCATTTTGAGTTCTGCTGATCAACTTCATGAGGTTAGAGGAGACTTTGAATGTAGAGAATGCACGTTTTTTTTATTTGTATAACAGGAATTTGACAGCTACAACTTTCAGTGCTTGCATTAGGTCTAATGAAAAGCACATCCGTTTACAAAGACGCAGCCTCTTGAGAAAGTAGAGAGCATAATCAGGTGAGAGAAGAACATGGAACCCCACAATAATTGCATATATAGGGTATTTTTTTGCTTTCTAAAAACAGTTGCAGAATATTAAACTTAGATATTAGAAATAAAAGTGATTAAAATATTCACCTGTACTTACTGTACAATACTACAATGATCCCATTAACTTTAATATAGATAAACTTTTTTTTAATCACAGAATTAGCTGGAAAACCAGTAAATAATATGTATGGCTATTAATGCTCAATTTAGGACTAGAGAAGAATGTGAGAGTAGCAAAATTATGGTTATAATTATAATTATAATATAATACCTCCCAATATGGTATCAATTGTCTTTTGAATATCACAATGTAAGTTCATTAATTCTTCTGTGGACTATAATTATCCAGTTTGCTCATAGATTTCTATGTAATTAAAACCCTATTTTGGGACATAATACCTACAAACTAAAATAATCTCAGCTACCTCATTTTCTAGGTTGGCATTAGAACAAAGCAGTGATTGGTCCTGCGGAGAGGCAAGTCGATTGCTGTCAAGGTTCATTTTTAGTGAGTCAACATACCGGATAGAATAAGTACAACCTGCCAGGCTTTCGCAAAGTATTCATGTACCTTTTGCTAATTTCCTGTGAATAGGGTGCCCACTGTACCTTTATTGCTGTGCTGGTGATGAGAGGTGTTGTTGTTTAGTTGTTCAGTCATGTCTGACTCTCCATGACCCTATGGACCGCAGCACGCCAGGCACATCTTGTATCTGGTTGTGCTTATCCATTTTGGGGGAAATATACTGGAGTGAGTTGCCAGTTCCTTCTCCAGCCTGACCTCTCTGCTATGACCTGCCTATCTTGGTGACTCTGTATGGTATAGCTCACAGCTTCACTGAAGTACACAAGCCCCCTCATCACGACAAGGTAATGATCCGGAAGGGGGAGAGGTGTTAGCTCACACAGATTCACAACAGCACAGAAGTCTATTGGAGGATAACTGGTTTGATGATTTATGGAGCCCCTAGTGGTAGGGGCAAGTAAGAAATACTTATGTTTCATATGTTATACAGTAGTAACTAGAACAGTTAACCAGAACTGTCAAACAACCAGAAAAAAATAATAATACTGTACTGTAAATAATATTTACATTTTACAGGGCTCAACAAATGCCAGGAGCCAGGTTGTCATGCCACAAACTCCTTACAGGCACCTAGATTTAATCCACTGTACATCTCTGTTTTACCTGGAAGCAGCCAGGCATGAGTTACTGAGCCAGGGCAGTGTTGGCGTTACATTCCCCGGGTTCAGCAATGCACCCTCCAGCCGAACATACATGTGTGTAAGTGAGGAGTGAAAGCTGCTGCTGATAGAACAGCCCTCACTGACAAATATACTTAGTAGAGCATCCTATGGGCAGCTAATCTAGGCCTCTTTTAATAGTAACTCTCAAGAAACCAGAAACTACATTTATCCGGTATCTACCAATCCCTGTGGGTGCCGGATAACTGAGAGTCTAATATATACCCTTTAAAAGCATCATTTAAATGGACAATTTGATACTTGATAAATAATGCGCATTTGGTAGTGTTATCCTCCTTCTGTAAGACATTTAAAGTTTTGAGATACAAACACCCACTTAATATGTGCTCAGTGCTGAATATCAGGCATATGTTCCATAGAACTGACACTCTGGGCTTCTGTCTTTCTTCTGGAGAGAAAACAGTAGGATCCAGAGAAAAAGGTAAATGGAAAAGAAGAACAAGAAAAAAAAAAAACAGCCTGTTCCCCCCAAAAAAGGGACAGTTGGGAGGTATGCATAGTAACAGTACATAATAATCCAGGTTGAAAAAAGACTTTTAGTGCATCAAGTTCAACCTTTTTAAATCTCCTTTGATCTTTTGTTATATGTGGACTAATTGTTAGCTGTCAATTGATCCAGAGGAAGGCAAACAAATAAAAAATAAAAATAAAAAAAAACATTGAAAATGTTCCATTGGTCTCATAAGGGTAAAAAAATAAAATTCCTTCCTGACCCCAGATACTGGCGATCTGACTCCTCCCTGGATCAATACTCCTTGTCTAATTAACCAGGATAAACCTAAATGCCCTTTTTTATTGAAAAATATATCCCTTTTATAAATTATTTATCGAAACCGCTGTCACCACCTCCTTTGGTAGAGAATTCCACAGATAAACCACCCTTACTGTGAAGAACACTTTTCTTTCTTAAAGGTGGAATATTTTTACTTCTAACCTCTTGTCAGTTGAAAACCTCTTGGCACAAAAAGTTCACTTGACAAAGCTTTATATTGACCCGGGATGTATTTATATAGGGTAATTATATCCCCTTTATTCATTTGTCTAGTCTTTCTTCATAGCTTAGCCCCTCCATATCTTAAAGTAGAACTGTGGAGGGGTCCTACATCGGTGTACTATTATAAACAGCTATTATTTTAGCCAACTAAAAGGCACCACAACCTACGACAAACCCTGCATTTAACTAGAATTCGGGTGGCTCTTGGACTCCATTGAGGAAGACATTACCACTCAAACAGTGCCCAGACCAAAGAGTACAATGATGATAATGATGTTTTATAAATAAATTGAAAGAATTATTAGACAAGAAAGCTTTCATTGCATTGAATTCTCTCAACCGCCGTCCTGCTGTGCAATATGCTGCAGGCTCTTTTGTACTAATGCCCTTTAAACTACAAGTGCATTTTATGTGTGTCAATATCTGTATTCATTTTCTCCAACACAGGTTTATGTTGATAAAGACAGCCTGACATAAACAGGTTCAGCCAAGCTCGCGCTTTTAAAATGGGAAAGAGATTTAATCGTCTAAGCTGTTTGAAGGTCTCCTTGGAACGATCTTTTAGAGTAAACGCATTAGTCAGTTCTGATTTTTAAATTGAACAATGTAATCTTCTGTGGTGGTCTGGAGCCTTCTAGTATCTTTACTATATAAATAATGCATTTCAGCTCTACGGTTTTATGGGAAGATCTCACTATCTATATATGGCGTGTGTGCCAAGGTGTGAGAGTCACTTTCTAAAGCCCATAGGAAGAAGCAAACACTATTATTTGGGCCGACCGTTCAATGATACTGGGCCTGTTGGCCTATTTTGGAAATAAGTAAAAGATGTGACAAGGTAATAACTGCTTTCACTCTCTCTCTTGCCAGG
Organism: Discoglossus pictus; assembly: GCA_027410445.1. Taxonomy (NCBI): domain Eukaryota; kingdom Metazoa; phylum Chordata; class Amphibia; order Anura; family Alytidae; genus Discoglossus; species Discoglossus pictus. Next base: position 149,349,062 of record CM050170.1, read on the forward strand.
TTAGTAGGAACAAATGCCACAAGCTGCGATTGTGTAGGTGGTTCCAATTTGTTATTGTTTGTGACACAGGACCACACACTTGAAAATGTGATTATTGCAGACAATCTAATGTCACAAGGCCATGACCTATCATAAATCAGCATGGCTATTACTTTTACTTAATTGTGAAGCCAAAAGGAATTGGCACCACGACAAAGGAGCCCCAATTTGTTTATGAAATGTGAATAAGTGAAGTCAGACCTGAAGCTTACTACAAAGGTCCACCAATGGTCCACTATGAGGAGACTGGGTCAGGAATATTGCATCAGTTGGACATCTCCAGTGGGTGCAGATTCAGATTGTAAGCCAGATCAGCTTCAAAATAAAGTCAACTAGTTTAGAGGTGGCAGTCTTCCTTTAAGGACGACAAACATGTTTTGTGCACCGTGTTAATATGATATTGGAAAAATGGCATAATATTATAATGTTATATCTATTTTCAGCTGTTCATAATGAAAAGCACAATATGAGCTAAGCAAGGGCCAGCAACCTATGGCTGTGGGGTCAAATGTGTCTCAGTATAAATCAACATGTCGCTCTTCTGGCAAACCCAAATTTTGTCAGCATGAATTTGTATGAATATTAGCTGTGTATTCAAGTCAGTGTCAGTTTGCTTGATTGATTAATACAATAGTCAACATTCGGAAAATTAGGACCATGTGCCAGTGTGCAATTTTACATGAGGTTATGTAGATGGTCTTATATACCAGCTCTTTTTTGGTCCCTTGCCCCCCAGTTTTGACATCAATTGGCTGTTTAATTATAAAAGGGATAAAGTGTGCTCACTGTATAACTGCACCTTTTACAGACGAGGTACACCATTGTTTAGTTTAATCTTTGGTAAGCTGGCATTGCTTTTGCAAGACTCCCTCTGTGTATCAAGACTGAACATTACCGTGTGGGCAGTCTTGGTTGGCAACGCCAGTGCCCATGCAAAGAGTGGTATGAGCCAGGCTGTTCAAACTCAAGCAGTGCTTCTCATGTGGTGGGATGCTGCTAATACCAATGGAAAATTCCAGTGAAAGTATGGCAGGAAAGGGCATTACAGACCATAAAGTGGCATATTTATAAGAGCATTATTACTTTTATGTGTCCATATATCTCAGCCACCCAGCACTCAGCTGCACGACAGGGCAGTACTTGGCTGGGGCGTTTAAATGGGCCCTTGTGCTTTTATAATTTTCCATAAACAACCTGTTATGAGGCCAGAGGGCATGAGGGGAACTCTAATGTGCCTATAGGAGCGTGACAGCACAGCTGTGATGGCTTACAATCTGCCTTTCATGGCCAACATTAACTCATCTCTACATCCATTCATTAAACATAAAAAAAATGAGAATGGCCTGCAATGCCCTGAGGGACCTTGAATAGGATGAAATTAAAGGTCCTACAGTGATAATCAATGGAAATATAAATATATAGTCAGACTCAAGTACCTGTAATGCTGTCACAGTGATTGCATCCTTGC